>JAAGEH010000393.1:19280359-19366715 GCA_011751065.1 Lasiurus cinereus | reverse complement strand
TGTGCATTTTAAGTGCAAGGTTATTATTGGCCAAGGTTCCAAATGTAAAGTCAACAATTTGTTCAGCAGTGTCCACTAAAACTCAAGGCATTTTGCAAGTTAGGTGTCCTGTGACTTAGTTTCACAGCTGTCTAAATATTGTTTGAAGTTGAACCTTATTGGTATTTTTTCCAATAATCAGTTCATTTCAGGTGGACAAATAAGTAGTTTTGTGGTGTTCAGCTATTTTTATATCAACATTCCTGAAATGTTTACATGGGATATTTTTTAAGACCTTAGCGTATTTTATCCATTCAACATATATAACAACTCAGCTAACAGGGCAAATATGAATATGAGGAAAGATAATATTTTTTCTTACTTTAGCTTGTGTCATTGCAAAATCCGAGTACATCAGATAAAGAATTAACATTATTAAATCTATTAAACATTATTAAATCTATATGAAATTCTGAAATCATATTGAAATATATCAGTTTTGGAGATTGCATGATTTTTCAGTCTCCTGTGTTTTCACAGTATTGCATCTAGCTGAATCAGTTGGAATAGTCAATACCTGCCTAATAGATGCTGTGTTTGTTTGTTTTTATCTGCTACCTACTAGAGGTTTGGGGGAAGAAATTAATGTTTCAGTTTTGAATGATGGAATGCCAAGCATCCTTTTATTTCTTGTAATAATACAGAATGATATAGTCATAAATATGGTTCATCAATAATAGCAGTGAAATCTTACAGAGCTAGTTGAATTAAAAAAAACATGAAATGTAGATACTGATACAGTTTTGTAATATGTTTCCTGTTCCGGAAAGATGCTGTAGTTTTAGTGCACAGTCTCAGGTTGTATCATGAGGAGGCTTCCACCAGCTTGTGTGCCTTCTTTGTCAAATAGGCACATTCCAAAATGATGCCCTGTCTACGTTGCCAAGTTGTATAATAGCTCCTAATTTTGTATACACATTTTCCTGACCTATCATTGAACCATGCCATATTTTCTTTAAAATAGGTAAGGCTTCTTCAAGTTACTGTTAACTTTTCATATTATTTCCCTCTCACAGTGATACATTCACAAGTATAGTTGTTTCTTTGTTAAATATTTTTGTGTTTGTCTTTTTCTTTTTCCTTTCTTTGGCTAAGGCTAAGAACCTTGTAATGTAGTACTTGGTTTATCAAGAGCCCATTAACAAGACTATGTTGTATACTGCAGTCTATCACAATATTCCATGTAAGTTATTCCCTCCTTCCCAATCCTTCCATTGTTTCCCATTGGCTGTGCCATACTGTCTACCTGTGCAGTCTGATTCTAACTTATGCTGCCATTTGTACCTTTCATAGTGTCATTATACCAACCATTGATTCCTAGCAAATTGGTTCACTAGAACATGCCATGCAGAGTCTAGCCCCGCATCATGCTTTTGCTCATTCAGTACTTCTTTTTCTTCCTCTTTCTAAAAATCTTAATTGTTTCCTCTCCTTCTTGGCCAACCTCACTTTTTATCTCCCTTAGAAAGTCTTGCTGAATTTATCAATGCTGGCCCAACAATAGCTGCAGTCATAAGAGGCTTTAAATAAAATAATGTAGGAGACTAGCTGAATTTGTTATGTAGAAAGTGCTCAGTAAGTATTTTTTTACCTCCCCCTTTCAACATATATCTCAGGATAATAATGCATTTCCAGTTTGACCTTGTAGTGACTATTCCAAGGTTCTCTGAGTCCTATAAGTAATTTGCAAATCATAGTCTAAAAGTGGAAACTTGATTGATTAAAATTATATTACATGGGTAAGGAAGTGAAGGTGAATGGACTCAGTGCTCTCATGAGGTTGAATTTGATAAGTAACTGTCACACATATTCCTATGTATTATATTTAACAACTTTACAGGATCAAGAAATACAGAATATTGTCTGAAAATATCAATATTTTCCTTTGAAGTATTCTGAGCTATGCATATTTAAACATAATGCCTTTATATATTCTTCTAAGTTTACTGTTCAACATTAGCCTTCTACCATTTACTATTCATAAAAATATTTATTAAACTATTAGCTATTTAATTATTTATTAAAACTAGTCCTTGTTCTTGTTTTTGTATTTCTTAAATAGAGAATACCTTTCTATATAATGATTTTTTTAAAAATCTGTTCTATTTTTTGGTCCAAATATTGTTTCTCTACCACTAAGTTTAAGATGAGTGCAATTAGTTGGAACATTTGTACTGAATCCAAAATACAAATGGTGGGCATTGTTAATGTTATAAAAAGTAGACAATGAGCATTCACAGCTTCTCTTTCTTAAAAAAAATAACTCATGGTAAATATACTGAGATATACAGTTGGAGTGGTGAGAGTGGGAGGGTGTTTTTCTTTTCAATGTGGAAGAAAAAGATCAAACCCTTGTACTAAGGGTGATTCATACAATATAGTATTTCCAAGTGTACCACAGTGGTGTTTATAGCAACTGGTGTTTATATCAAGTTTTCCAGGGAAAAGGAGAAACTAAACACAGCTAGTGAAGTGTGAAGCCCAAGATTAGTTAAGTTTCCTCCCATAGCTGAGTTACTACCCTAATTCTGTTCCTCTGCTCACTGAAGGAATCACTCTTGATTTGGTAGTAAGGTCGATAGTTCATTTATCATACACTAGAGGCCAGTGCACGAATTCGTGCACAGGTGGGACCCCTCGAGCCTGGCCTGTGATCTGGCTGATTGGAGCCATGGGAATTTGGCTGGCTGAAGGAAGGTCTGTGGGATGTTGAATGGCCAGGGGGAGGGGCCATGGGAGATTGGCTGTCAGGCCTCTTCAGGGCCATCGGGGCCGGCCTAGGGGAGGGGCTGAAGGAGGTTGGCTGCGTTGAGCATCTGCCTCTCTGGTGGTCAGTGCATGGCATAGTGACCAGTCGTTTGGTCATTCTGTTGCTTAGGCTTTTATATATATAGCTGATGAACTGTAATGCCTGAAATGTACATATTGTGTATATATCTCAGTACTTGTTGGTACAAGGCTTTTATACTGACTACACCAGCTAATGAAAATGAAATAGACCCTCCAATAACACCGATGTCTTTGGCCAAAATTTGGGGAGTGAAGGGATGTTGAGAATGTAGACTGGAGTGATGTATTTGATTTTTTTTTAATTCTTTATTGATTAAGGTATTACATATGTCTCCTTTTCCCTCTTTGCCCCCTCCACAGTACACGCCCTCACCCCTCCACTTCAGTGTCTGTGTCCATTGGTTAGGCTTATATACATGCATATAAGCCCTTAGGTTGATCTCTACCCCTATCCCCCACCCTCCCCTATCTTCCCTCTGAGGTTTGATAGTCTGTTCAATGCTTCTCTGTCTCTGGATCTATTTTTATTCATCAGTTTATGCTGTTCATTATATTCCACAAATGAGTGGAATCATGTGATATTTATCTTGCTCCAATTGACTTATTTTTCTTAGTATAATGATCTCCAGGTAGGAGTTCCTTCTTTTTTTTGCCGCAGCATGGTATTCCATTGTGTAGATGCACCACAGTTTTCTGATCCAGTCATCTGCTGATGGGCACTTAAGCTGTTTCCAAATCTTAACTATTGTAAATTGTGCTACTATGACCATAGGGGTGCATATATTCTTTCTGACTGGTGTTTATGGTTTCTTGGGATATATTCCTAGAAGTGGGATCACTGGGTCAAATGGGAGTTCAATTTTTAGTTTTTTGAGGAAACTCCGTACTATTCACAGTGGCTGCACCAGTCTGCATTCCCCCCAGCAGTGCAGGAGGGTTCCTTTTTCTCCACATCCTTGCCAGCAGTTGGTGTTTGTTAATTTATTGATGATAGCCATTCTGACAGGTGAGCGATGGTACCTCATTGTCGTTTTGTTTGTATCATTCAGATAATTAGTGACTTTGAGCATAATATATAATAAAAGACTAAATGCAAATTGATCAAATGGTGGAATGACTGGTTGCTATGACATGCACTGACCACCAGGGGCAGATGCTCAATGCAGGAGCTGCTCATTGGTGGTCAGTGTGCTCCCATAGAGGGAGTGCTGCTCAGCCAGAAGTCGGGGTTACAGTTGGCAGACATCCCCCTGGGTATCCCAAACTGCAAGAAGGCACAGGGCAGGCTGAGCTCCCTGCCCCCTTGCCCAGTACACAAATGTCATGCACCATGTCTCCAGTGTTTTCATATGTCTCATGGCCTTCTGCATGTCCTCTTTTGTAAAGTATCTATTTAAGTCCATTGCCCATTTTTTTATTGGATTGTTTATTTTCCTTTTAAGTTGTATGAGTTCCCTGTAATGTTATCAGGGATAACATTGGCAAATATGTTCTCCCATGCAGTGGGTTTCTTGTTGTTTTGTTGATGATTTCTTTTGCTGTGCAGAAACTTTTTATTTTGATGTAGTCGCATTTGTTTATTTTCTCCTTAGTTTCCATTGTCCTAGGAGCTGTATTGATAAAGATATTGCTATAACATACTAGTATGTCTGTTTTGCTGCTTATTTGTATTTGATTTTCTTAAAGTATCATTGTCTTAAAATTGTAGCATAAGGGGTAGAATTTTTCATAGGAGACATAAAGGTATTAATGCAATTATGCTATAGTATATCCCTTGCTTCTATCATTCTAATTTTAAATTTCTGTGTTTGTAACACTGCAAATAGGTAGAGATGGATACATAAATACTATATACTATGGGAGTAGTTTTAAGAAAGCTAGCTTTGAATCCTTTAGTAAAGTGAAATTTTTGGTAATCTAAAATATAATTTTATTTAATATGTTCTAAGTACTGCAATTAGAACTTAGTAGTTTTAATTTTATTTATGTTCTAGAATTTTAGAATTACTAATAGATTTGTGTAAACCCTGGCTCTAAGGTAATTTCTGAAGTTTGGTTTTAATAAAAGGCATGTAGTCATATATTCATTATATACTGTATATGTGTGTGTGTGTATATATATATATGTGTGTGTGTGTGTGTGTGTGTGTGTATATATATGTATGCATATATATGTGTATGTATATACATATATATTTATATGTATATACATATATATACACACACACATTACATCAATATAACTCTAGTTTCCAAAAAATAACTCTCATATAGATTCATAACTTGAATGTAAGAAAACCATAAAAATACTAAACAAAAAATAGATACACCATTAACCTTTTGCTTAACATGGCTGTTGCAAATACTTTGCCCAGTTTAAGTTATGTGTATATATACATATATATAACCATGAACATGTACCTGTGTACAGAATTACTTTTCTAGTGCTTCTAGAATGTTGTTCTGCCTACAAGTAATATAAAATTCATACAATAAATATATAGCCATTTATATATTTGATACTATTTAAAATATGTATTTTAATATTGATCTCTACTTTCCAAGTGCCTTTTTTGTTTGTTTGTTTGTTAATCCTCACCTGAGGATATTTTTCCCATTGATTTTTAGAGAAAGTGGGAGGGCGGGGGAGAGACAGAGAGAAAAATACGATGAGAGAAAGACACATCAATTTGTTGCTTCCCACACACACACCCTACGCAGGACCAGGGTTTACGCCTGCAATCAAGGTACATGCCCTTGACCAGAATTGAACCATGACCCTTCAGTCTGTGGGCTGATGTTCTAACCATTGAAAAAATCAGGTAGAGCAACTTGCTTTTTTTTTTTGTAATAAAATTCTTTTTAAGTAGAATAGGTGCAGAATGTTTAATTGATTTAGGTGCAGATATAGGAGAAAACTTTGTGCTTAAAAATAAAGTCAAATATTTAATTAACCAAACATTTTTTTTGAAAATTCATATCGTGTTGTTATTATTATTTTAAATGCCAAGATATAATAGTGCTGCTATTGATCTTTGCTTCACTCAAATAGAACACTTGGTGTATTGAGTTATGGTAGTTTGTTAAAGAGGAATTTTCTTCTCCTTTTTAAAATCTCTGCCACTACAACTTTGTGTCAAAAAGCCAATCAATTCTGTCAGAGACCAGGACGGTGCTTAAGAAATTGAAAACATTTCTGCTGGCAGGTTCACTCTTCATTCCTGACACCCAGCTGGAACAATATTGAGTCCTTTAATTTATTGAAGTTGCTATTCAGAAAAATAAAAGCCATACATTTTCCTTATGGAACCTGTTCCAACATTTATTTATATCTGTATACAGTTCTTAGTCTTTCAGTAAAACACTGAGCATTCATCTTTTAAAAATTGCAATATAAATGATAGAGGTAAAACTATTAACAAATTAGAATCCAAGATTCATTCTTAACATTTGTAGAAATCCTGAGGTATCAAACTAAAAGCATTTTGAATGAAATGAATTGGGGTTGGTTTAGTTTGGTTATATCTTCAAAATGTAGGTATTTTTAGCAGTATTTAAAATATAGATATTTTTTTAAAAAGCCTACTTATTTTACATAAAAATTACTATCACTTCTTTTTTTCAAGGGATGTGCAAAAACCTTTAGATATATGCTGATTACTTGGATAAATGCAGGGAACCTGAGTTAAGATGCTCAGAAATGGAGTCTGAGCCAGTTTCCTTAGAAAGAGCCAAGATCAAGGCAGGGGAATCAAGATGAGTCCATAAACCAGAGTCCTAGAGATAGAAGCTTATGTAAGGTGCAAATACAATTTTAAAAATGAGTGAGGGGGAAAAGGATTCTGGGTGATTTTATTTTATTTTTTTAAATATATTTTATTGATTTTTTACAGAGAGGAAGAGAGAGGGATAGAGAGTTAGAAACATCAATGAGAGAGAGACATCGATCAGCCGCCTCCTGCACAACCCCTACTGGGGATGTGCTTGCAACCACGGTACATGCCCTTGACCGGAATTGAACCTGGGACCTTTCAGTCCATAGGCCGACACTCTATCCACTAAGCCAAACCGGTTTCGGCAAGATTCTGGGTGATTTTAATGAACAGCCCTGAAGTTTAGGATTTACCTTAATGTCTCTTCCTAAAGATACATGGGCAGATTAAGCTGGCATAATAGCAAAACTTCAGACACATTCTACTTGGGATATTTTGTTAGAGATACAGTGTATGTAAAGTTTGGGTTTTTTAAATAATGTTTTTAAAGTATGAATACAGCTAATAAAATCCAGTTTTGTAGAGCATGTTGGTGAGTATTGAACAAGAGCCTTAATTTGAAATTGCCAAACCTTATACTCATTAAATCATACATTAACAATCCTTCATTTTGATATGATGTCTGAATCACATACAGTGTCAACTGACACCATACACTATTTGACAGGATTTTAATAAACTTTATCTGTATGGTTGCTAATTTCTAATAACCCGACAATGATACTACAATTCTTATTAACTATGCAAGGTATCAAGGAATTGTTTTAGCAACAAATAATTGTAATTCAAACTTTACATGCAAAGATCTACTAAAAACATCATTTTATTATAAATTAAGAAGTTCAAAAAGTTCTGTTGTTAATACCATTAGTGTCATCTTGAATTGCACACTGTGTCTACATAATAGATTTCAGAATATGTGAAGGGATCTGTTGAATTTGCAGTTAATACCCTTCCCAAATACAAAATACTAGCTTCAGGCTGTTTTCTTTTATGGTACTCACATAAGTCTCCTCTGTCATTACTCACAGCTGACGTAATTCTGAAAATGATGGTGTAAACTTCCAGATACAGCTTAAAATTGTTCATTCCTGACATAGTAGTGTACCTTACTGGCTAGAGAGGGCAGCTAAGCTGATAGGTGCCAACACTGTCTCCTCGTGGCTAACAATGGGAAAGATTTAACTTTGAACACAGCACTTTTCAGGAATACAGGAAAACCATTCACACACACTCTCAAAAGAGTTTGATTAAATCCTAAAAACTATGTTTATCGGCTTAAACATCTTTGTCCATCTTTTTCTACTGCAACTTTTGCCTTGTTAAACCAGAAACAACAAAAATATTACCTTCTCCTAATTTAAGTGATAAAAAAATAAACACATACACACGCACACACATACACAAAAAGCAAGCTTTACCACAACTGGAAAACATAGTGTTAGTGTTAAAATGTTATTAGGAAAAATAAAGCCTTGCATTTTGAAGTGAATCTATAATAATTAAGGTATAATATGCAAATTAGACCAAACAGCCGAACAACCTTCCAAACATCATTCTGGATGTCCTTCCAGATAAACCCATAGTGGCCAGGGCCAAGGCAAAGGTGGTTAGGTGCAATCAGGTGGGCAGGCAAGCAATTAGGGGCAATCTGGTAGGCATGGGGGTAAGGGGTGATCAGACAGGCAGGTAGAGTTGTTAGGGGTGATCAGGCAGGCAGACAGAGGGGTTAGTGGTTAGTGGTGTTCAGGCAGGTGAGTTGTTAGAGGCAATGAGGCAGGAAGGTAGAGTGGTTAGGGGCGATCAGGCAGGCAGGCAGGCTAGTGGTTAGGAGCGAGTGGTCCTGGATTGCAAGAGAGATGTCCAACTGCCAGTTTTGGTCCAGTCCTATAGGGATCCCTGCAGGATTGGGGCTAACCCGGCAGTCAGACATCCCTGAGGGGTTCCAGATTGCGAGAGGGTGCAGACCATGCTGAGCATCCCCCACTCCTCCACCCGTGTAAGAATTTCATGCACCCAGGGCCTCTAGTTAAGGTATAATAATCAGGAGCTACCATAAAAAAGCACTCAAAATTTTCTATATACCTTCTCCTTATAATTACAGATAATAGAAAATACGAGTTAAAACATTCAATTACTCATTTAATTTAGAAAAATTTTATTTTATTTAAGTTAAAATCAACTAGAATATTAGAGGATTGTATATGACAAAATGTATTGTGAAGTGCAAAATGTTAATTTTTTAATGTATTCTGACAATTTGTTGATTAGCGACTATTATATTTTCTCAGACAAATAGGTATACGTAGTAAGCAACAATTTTACTATTAGTAGTAGTGAGGAGTATTTTAAGCATTCTCGATGATTTGAGCAGAGAGCATTGCCGATTAAGGGATCTTAAGTTATTTGCTATTATTGTAGATACAGGACTAAATCTTTGGAGAAGATCTATTTAATAGGAAGTATCTATATCTGTGGTTCCCAGAGTGTCACCAACAAACATCTTCATCACTTTAGAACATCTTAGAACGTTACATTCCAGAGCCTTGCTTCAGACCTACTGAATCCTAAGCTGGGGCCTCATGTTCCTAATGCGTATTTGTTTGGGAATCACTTATCTGCATAAATAGAGATGTCACTTAGGGTGGGGAGTGTATTGTCAGTTGTACCATAAGAAAATAAGAAAGTTCTCGATGAATCATCTTTCTTAAATGGTATAGAGAACTTTTGTTGTTGTTGTTGTTGTTGTTTTTAAGGAAAAGAATCAAGTGATCCAGCAAAAGCTGACAGTGTCAGTGGTGTGGACACCAAAGTGGCAAACGGACAGAAATTGAAGTCAGGTATTAGTCAGGGTACTGGTAGTTGCTGTGCTTCCGTACACACAGCAGATTGTGTTCCATGAAAAAAAATCCCAAAGGAAAGATCAAAAGAAAAAATCTCTGCTTAGCCTGTGTCAGAGAGTCTTGCCACTTAGCATTCTTGGTGACTCTTCATCTGTTTTCTTCTTGTCAACATGCTGACAGCCAGCACCAATCAACACATATTTCTGTTTTCCTCCCTCCTTTGCTTTTTATTCTAAAACCTTCTTTGTCCCAAATCCATTTCAGTTTCTAAGAAAATTACCTGTTACTGTAGCAGAGCTGTTTAAAAAAAATAAAAGTACGTATTTCACAATTTAAGCCAAATGACTCATATTCATGGTAAACCCTCCTTTTGCATATAAATATGTAAACTTATAAGTAAGTCCTTCTTTATTTACAGTAAGCAAACTGTTCCACTTTGTCTTTAAAACATTTGTAGGCATTGCATGACTGACAAAGATATAGGGATATTCAAGAATATAAAGAAAATGTAGTTGGTACCATGACATTTCTCTACATTTCCTCCTCTTTTTCTTTTTGCCTTTTTTCTCTTTTCTCTCCTGTTTCTGCTTACTGTGCACATTTACTTCTTGTAAGTCTAGGTACAGTGGTCAACAAACTGCGGCTTGAGAGCCACGGTTTGCCGCTCTGTTGACTAGAGTTTGCTGACCACTGCGTTAGGCATTATCCTTACCCAGAAGTTTTGACTTTAGGTTAAAGACATTAGTACATTATTAAAATGTTTTTTAAGTGTTTTTCCCTAAGGCAGTGGTTGGCAAACTCATTAGTCAACAGAGCAGCAAACCGGGGCTGTGGCTCACGAGCCGCAGTTTGCCGACCACTGGTCCAGGATGTTATCTTTCATTTTGCACTTCATTTCCCTTGTTCTTTATTTCCCCTTTTCTAACTTTTCTGTTTCAAAATAAGCATTTCTCCCCTAAATCTTGACTATAAGATTTTTTTTTGATTCATTGTCTCATTTACTCATTCACATATTTATTTTTATTTTTTCAGGTTTATTTATTCACTTTCCTGTTATTTCATCCATATCCCTTTTTCTCTCCCTATTGTGGTCTCTCCTCTTTTTGTTGGGAATTATTTAACTGTCTTGATCTCACCCTTGTCAGCAACTTTTAATTATAATTTTTCTTTTCCATTTTCTCCTCCCTTTCACTCTTTTTCAGTAAAATATCTAATGCTCTGAGAAAAATGCACACTGTACACAAAGTTCTAAATCTATACTCAACAAAGCAAGATGATTAAGGCATGGCTCTGGCCCACCAAAAAAGGCAGCATTCATAATGACTTTTGACTCATATCCCTAAAATGTATCCTTGTCTATTGTCAGCTGAGCCTTCAGTACCCTCAGTGCTGGGTGATAATGATTATACTCATTCTTATTCATAACACTTTCACACTTGCCTCATTTTCTTTTTCTTTTTTTCCCCTTAAGCCCTGCCTTAGTGTTCTCTACTGTTCGAAGAATCACACAAAAATAGACACCATTGTTTATATAATTTCTCAATTTTTTGTCTCTATCTCTTTTCTCTCTTCAAGCCCCATTTTCCTTTTGTTAAAATTTCAACTACATATAAAATTGGATGCATTTCTACTCCCTTTTCCATTGTCTTTTAAAGAGTGGCCTACCTTCTTTGTAGGTCATTTTTTTTATATGCCCAGTGTTTGGCTTACAAAAGGAACTTAATACATGTTTGTGGAACCAAATTAAAGTATAGTTTCCTCACCGACATTCAGCATACCATTTCTTCCCATCCTCTGTGGCCCATGCACTTATTTTTCAGATTGTTTATTACTTGACTCTTATTTTTCTTAATGTTTAATGGCAAGATTACTATCTCTGCCCCCAATATCTTAGTACATGCAGGGTGGGGCAACAGTAGGTTTACAGTTGTGGGTATGCAAAACAGAGTTTATTCTTGTATTATTTATTATTATGTTATTTTCCATACAAACAACTGTGAACTTACTTTTGCTCCACCCCTTATTAGAAATTCTTAAAAGAATTTTGGTAAATGAAAGAATAAACATTGAGTGAAATCTTCATTTTGCCTGCTATGAAAACTGAACAAGTATCTACTCAACTCTACTTCTGGTACTTCTGCCATTCTCACACTTTCCCCAAGGTGCCATGGATTGATACTAAGGCAAATTTGCATGGGACTAAAGACTGGAATCCATTTATAGCTAGGTGATCCCTTTTTCACACACTAGTACACTTGCACATCTGTTGTTCTTTGTTTTTATCATAAGTAGTGATACTAGCTCATCTCTTTATTTTATTTACTTTGTCCTTTCCTGGTTGCAATCCATGTATATTACTAGACTAGGTAGAATCAAAATATACATGGTATCCTCTCAAAACCTATTGTTATTTCTGGAGGCATTTTTATTTTGATAAACAATCTAGATGGCTTTAAATTACTTCTGATGAATGCCTCGTTAGCAGTTGGACATATTTCTTTGGACTTTAAATGTCTGAAATGTACCACCAACAAAAAAATAATGTGAGCTATAGGGATTTGCTTTTCGGATGGGTATTATTACACTGTCTGGTTTTTTATTTTAGCTCAATACAGACTCCAAAACAGTGTTGGAATTCCTTGACAAAGGTAGTTTCTGGGATTCAGATAATGAATTGGCATTCAGGAGTTAGAACTATAGACTTGCATTTAGCATCTTTGTCCACCTCCCTTCGCAGATCAGAAATTGAAGTCTAACAACAGTCAGAATGGGAAGAGATCAGAAAGAGCTGTGTTCTTCCTGCTCTTTCAATTTGGAGCATTTGCTAAAGCTGCCTGGAAAACTGGCTTCAAAAACTAGGCATGACACTTGAGGTTATGTGTCATTTATTCTCAGTAAAATTTTGGTTTATTTCACTATAAAGGGATCAGAGATACAGGCTCTTGCATATTTGTTCTTATTGCTTTTGCTGTTGGCTTCTGTCATAATATTTTCTTTAATCACCCGTAGTTTTTAAGATGCTGAACAGAAGATATAAGATCAACTCTCTTTGCTTTGGGAGCTCATCATATTCAGAATATGATGTAAACACATACACACACATATAAAATGCCTTTTGCCAAATTCTCAGGGAGAAAAAAAAATCTGCCTTGTTTTTGCTATTTTTGAATCTCTTGGATCTTTTTTTTCATATTATTTCTTCTGAGTGTGAATATAAAAAAAAAGCAGATTGCCTTAAAATCTCTAAACCATAAAACTGAAGGCATACAGACTGCTAGGGCACACAAAAGAATTCAGGGTGATAATAGTGACAGTGACTATCGACTGCCATGTGTTGAATGCCTTTGCAGAGCCTCTAACAATGAGTACTTACACAAAACTGCAAGGCAGAAGTAGTTAACCCTAATTTATATGAAATGAAACTGAATCTCAGAATGATTAGGTGACTGGCCAAAGGCTAGTATGTAGGATTTTTGTGTTACTTTTGTCTAGAAGTTTGGAAAACATGAGAAGAGCAAAATTGCTTGCAGAGAACATTATTGGGAAATGCTTTATCACAGAAACATTGTAATGTTTTGGGAAATTTTAAAAAGACTAATAATGTTGAAATAGTTTGTAATTGCTTCTTTAAAATGAAAATTGGCCCATTATGTATACAAGAATACCAACATCTTATTTATGAAATTTTCAAACTGCTGGCAACTGTGGATTACCAACTCTAAAATATGTACAAAATCAAGTATATGGATGCAAAAACAAATTAAGTTACCTCTTTGGTTCCAAAACTTTACTTTTATATATATAGTAATAGAAAAATAATTAAAATTGAGAGTTAAATGTATTATACTAACAGTGAATAGATTCAGATATAGAGGATAGTTTTGAAGCACTGTGTTTTATGTCACTCCATTTATTCATCATTCCTGTAGGATAGGCAGTGTTGAGGCTGTGAATAGCCAAGAAACCATCCTATAAATGGTGAACCTAAAACAATAATCTAGATTTGTTGATGCCCCTTGTGTTCTCCATAGAATATCATGACAGCGATCCATTCAGAAAAGACCAAGAACAGTGTTTTAGTTAACTGTTATTGTAAAGCATAGTGACTTAGAGCAATAGCAATCATTTAGTTGTTCATATGTCTACAATTTTGGCATGATTCTAGGAGATAGCTCATCTCTGCTCCATGGGATGTCAGCTGGTTGATTCAAAGGGGGCTGGAGGATCCACTCAGAAGGTGATGCACTCATATGACTGCAGGTCACTTTTGGTTGCTGTCTGGAAGGTCAGCTGGGGATGATGGCTGAAGATAACACACTGCACTGTGGGCTCTCCACGAGGCTCAGGGTAATGAATTTCTTACTGAGTACAAAAGCAAGAGCTACAAGGCTTAGTTAAGTCCTTGGCCTAGAACTAGTCTAGTATTACATTTGCCTCATTCTATTGTTTAAAACCAATCACAGGGCTAGTCCAGACTCAAGGAGAAGAGACTACACATTGCATAACTAATGGGAGTTTTGGTCCACTGGGGGCCACTCATGTAACTGACTATTGATTCACATAGAGTTTAAAATATTCTGCTTACAAAGGACAGAGATATTGTATACGTTTTTAGAAGATTTCCAACAAGTCAGGTATTTACAAAAATAAATATTAGTTAATAGGAAATATGCTTTACTTCCTCCAATAAGCCAGGTAAAGGATTCTAAAATACCTTAACTAATTTTCTTTTACTTTTAGAAGTATAGTAATCTGACTTCAATTAAATATTTCAGTTAAGATTGGTTAGTTTTTAGATCTTCTTTGATAAACTGTCCGACATTTTCCAGAATTTTCTGCTGGATATAGAGCAAAAGAATAACATCTCATTTCTATTATTGTGCTATCTTAGAGAAATCACTTATATTTCATAGAGGACACACAGTTTGAAGAATAAGCTAAGAAATTATCTTAGAGATGTGATATACGTTTGAGTGCTATGTTCAGTTTTCTTCAGAAGAGGAACCTACAAATCTATTGAGAATTGAAAAATCAACCATTGTCACCAACTTTATACTTGGGAAAGGCAATAAAGTAATTTCCAGTTAAACATATAGACTGGCCCTGAAGGAGTTTGATCAAGAATGTGCACACTTATTTGCCAACTAAATAAAATACACCCCACTTTCCCCTGAGTAAGACTGGCCTCCTTCATAGGATGTTTATCAAATACTATGTCTCCCTTGCTAACATCCCCTTACACTGGTCTAGTCATTCTTTATATCATAAATAAGAATCTCTGGAGTGTTTCAAGGAATAGTAAATCAAGTATATCAGGACTTCAAAAGCAAGAATTTTTCCACCTGTTCTTTTGCCTATCTCATGGGCACAAAAAGGAACTTTCTGTCAGGGAACCTAAACTGTGGCACTCTGCTAGGAACACCCCTTCACTTAGCAGCCAGGCCAAAAAGCAACAGGACCAAATTGCTATCAGGAACACTTTTTTTTTTTTGTAAGAATGAGGAAAAGTATGACCTCTTTATTTCAAGTAATCTATAGACCAGAAAATGTTAAGATTCTGGAAGCAGTTAAGTGGAAGTTTTAAGGGGAAAATTGTCTTCTGAGTGTGTGACCACAGTACTTGAGTTCACACAAAATTCATTGATAGGTGCCTTGAAGTTTTGTCCCATTTGTTTTCTTTATTACTTTACTTAAGAATATAAGAGATGTGGCTCTGGCCCGTGCAACTCAGTTGGTAGACCTTCATTTCATTCACTGAGAGGTCTCCAGTTTGATTCCAGGCCAGGGTATATGCAGGTTTGCACATTTGGTCCTCAGTAGGGGGCATGCAGGAGGCCACCAATTAATGTTTCTCTTTTCCTCTCCCTTCCTCTCTCTCTAAAGTAAAAAAAGATATATTTAAAAAAATATATGAAATATGTAGTTTTTTAAGTTCAGAAACTATTAAGAAAAATTGAATTCTGTCAAGTAATTGTCACCACCCCGTGATTTCCATGTGCCTTATCGATGTGACTTTTACCTGGTTCCCTAGATGGCAGGAGCAGCTCAGAATGCTGTGGTCACTTCATGGCTATACAGAAATTACACTAATAACAGAGAAATATGCCAATTAACCATCACTCCACTACACTCACAAGCCATACCCACCAGCCAATCAGGAGTGAGTATACAAATTAACCCAACAAAGATAGCAGCCAGCCACAGAGCTGGAGCAAGCAGGTTTGCCCCGGCAATGGAGGAAGCCAAGCTTCCCAAGCTGGCTGGCCCGGGCGTCTGCTCAAGGTTACAAAGTGTCAATTATAGGAGATAAATAAATCCTAGATACTTGCTTCCAGCCAGCCCTGGCCTCTACTCAGGGAGGTGCTGAAAAAAAAAAAGAAAAGAAAAAAAGGAGGGGCTGGGACCTTGGGTCACAGGCCAACATGTGATGGCAGGGGTCATTGGGGGTAAGCAGACCAGCAGGGGGGCCAGTTGAGAGTGAGTAGGCTGTCAGTGGGGATCAGTTGGAGGTAGTTTGGAGTGAGTAGGCCAGCAGGGGGGCAGTTAAGGGTGATCTGGCTGGCAGGGGGACATTTGGGGATGAGCAGGCTGGTGGCAGGGGGCTGTTGGGGGTGAGCAGGTCAGCAGGCAGAGTGGTTAGGGACAATCAGGTAGGCAGGCAGGGAAGTGAGCAGCTGGAGCCAGCAATCCTGGATTGTGAGAGGTATGTCTGACTGCCAGTTTAGGCCAGATCCCTCATCCTTCCTGGGGTCCCAGATTGGAGAGGGTACAGGCTGGGAACCTCCCCCCCATGCATGAATTTCATGCACCAGGCCACTAGTAAATAAAATTCTCAGCTAGCATTTGCAGCACATAATTCAGGCAACCCTCATTTTACAGTTCTGTACATGTCTGACACTTCTGTTGCTCTTGGTTAAGCAGTTTGCAGAGAGGAAGAAATCACGCTCACTGAAAACATCTGATTAGGAAATGTTAATTAAGACTTTATATGAACCACAATTAAGTCTCTAAATTTAAACTTGTGTCTGTACAAATAAGTGTTATTACCTTCTCTGTCTTCCTTCCTATTGATATGGCTCCTGTGAGTCCATGCTCTTGAATCTTAGGACGCTTGCTTCTTTTCAGCCTTAGTGCAAGCTGCAGCAGTTTTATAGCTATAGCCCATTGGTTATTACTTCTCTTCCCTACCCCACCCCATCAGTAGGAAGGTAATAGATGGGATGCAAGCAACAGTTTAAAATGAAAAATTTAATCAGTAAATCAGTTATTTAGAGGGAATTAGCTTGACTGATTATAAAAAAATTTACTTCTTTAACTCAAAGTAACATGACTTTTGTATTGGATAGGTATAACCCAATGTGTGTGTGTGTGTGTGTGTGTGTGTGTGTGTGTGTGTGTAACTATGTATCCTTGAACAGGACAAAGATTATGGTTTTTGCACATGCCTACCCCTGCCCAGTAAAGTGTGTGTGCTGACATGTGCCTGAAAGAATATAGTGAAGTTGTTTGGAGGCCTTGCCTTTTTTACTGTCTCTATATTCAGAATAGTGGGAAAGAGTGAAGGGTACAGTATTCTATGCTTTTGATCCATGGTCTGGGGAAATCAAATCAGAAGTTGCTAAGAATGAGAATGGCTGCAGTATTTTGTATTTACTAGTTGTGTGAAACAATGGGAGAGGTTTTCAGGGAATGGTTTTAGTATGGAGGTTTTATTTTGAATGATAACAGACACGATTAGAGTTTGAAGTATTTCATTGAGTAAACTAGGGATTGCAAAATATTTGACATCAACCCCCTAGCAGATCAACTGGGCTGTGAAAGAGTTGAGTGAAAATGTATACCTTATAAAAGTAGTGCTAGTAATACTCAATTTTGTTTAAATCATCCAAGCATAGAGTGGAGTGCATTAAATGGAGGAAATGAGGCTAGCGTGATTTTATAGGTCTGGAACAGGATTGCTTTTAGCATGTGTAGCAGCCAACAAGGAAAGGAATATGTGATATTAAGTGTGATAGTGGTTATGATTAAATAAGAACCAAGTTTTAGAGGGTGACTTAGCAGGGTCACATTGGACCAATGAGCAAAGTGAAATTCTTTCATTATGCGAGTTCAATTAACAGAATAAAGCAGAAGACCTCACATCATTACTAGACTTTGTAATCCTCTGTGTTTTTATTTTCTTTGTTGTTTTTTTTTAATAATGGAAGCAGTGATGGTTGAAATTAACTGTAATTAAATGCAAAGCAACTTAGTGTCAGTTTTTTCAAACCAAAGTTTCTTTTGCTATATAAATGTTGGTGCATTTCGATTGCTTGTATTATGAGACTTTAATATATTTTACAATGATTACGCAAATACCTCATTACCATATATACAAAGGAGTTTAGTTTAGATTCCAATCTCTTAAAAGGCCAAGATTGTATCCATTTAACTGCACATGGTGGTTCATTTTGTTCAGCATACTTCTTACAGAGGCATGTATTATATTGAATGGCAATGTCTGCAGGGACTGAATGACTGAACCAAGAGTTTCTATAACACTTTCATTCACCAAACAGTAACTAAATACATACTCTATCCCAGTGCTCTGTTAGACCTGTGGGGAAAAATGAAGAAGATACAACATAACTTCCTTTAGAGTATATTTCACTCACACCTCTTTTTCTTATTCTAAGATGGGAACATTTGTCTCCTGGAGCCAGTAGAGAATTAAAGATGACTACTTATGAGGGAGAGTCATTGAGGTGTGAGGAAAGGGAATAGAAAAGAGGGGTATATCATTAATTGGTAATATTATAATTGTTTGGTTGGGCTCTATCTCCATAGTGTTGTTTTTAAAGAAGAGAAAATATCTTACTCATCGATTTTATGAAAAAATAATGAATTTTTATCATCAACCATGAGTTATAAAAATTCAGTTTTGTGCATTTAATATCCTGATCAGGGAGTGGGGCAGCAGTAATGTAGTAGAGATAAAAGAAGTAGGAAGGCATAATAATCAATAGAAACAAGTATTGCAACATTTCTACTATGAGTCAAGAATGTCCCAGCTAATTCACTGGTCTTCTCATCTGCATTCACAAGAATATTTGCTCTATGAGGGCAGGTGTGTGTGTGTGTGTGTGTGTGTGTGTGTGTGTGTATGTATGTATTTTTGTTCACTACTATATTTTTGGTTTCTTGTGCATAGCATGTGCTCAAAAACATTTCTTAAGGATGACACACTATACCATAAAATTATATAGTCTCTATTAGTCACACATCTTTAATTTCTTTAAAAATTTAATAACTGTTTCCATACTAAAGTGTGTATATTACTAAAAGGGCAACATTTGTTCTTAAAGATCTTGCTTTAAGATCTGGCTACTAATAGCAATTTGGTTAAGTAGATTATACTGGTCCTCCACCTATAATAAAAAAGTCCAAATTTGCTTAAAATGCATTTGTGAAGTACTTTAGAAACTCAAAAATAGATGTAATGAATGTCAAACTGTAGGTACAACATTTAATGCCTTATCTGAAGAAGGATGTAGTATAACTTTGTGTGTGTGTGTGTGTATGTGTGTGTGTGTTTTAAACTTTATGGTTGAAAGTATTACATATATCCCCTTTTTTGAATTAATAGGCTATTATAGCTGGGTGAATTCTTAGAGATTATCTAATACAATCTCTTTATTTCATAAATTAGAAAAATAAAAAGGAAGATAGAAATGATGAATTGCCAAAATACTTATGTTTCTTACCAAGCAAAATAGAGGCAGGTGCATAGATAGAGAGTAGGCAGACAACTCTAGTGGTAGGGAGGGGGTGGAGGGATTGAGCAAAAAAGAGAACCCATAAACATTGACAGCAACAGTGTGGTGACTGCACGTCATGGGAGGGAGAGGTCAGGAAGGTGGGAGAGTGCATAGAGGGGGATAAATGGTGATATAAAAATAAAAAAAGATGGGGAACAGAAAAAGTTATATATGTTCTTAAGAGGGGTAATGAAATAATTGTGTTTGATAAGTTATTGGGGCTTGATTCTGCATTTAATAAAAGAACAAATGTTTAGACAGTATTTTTGATTAATTCTAAAATTACCAAAATTTTTGGAAATTAGAGATTTTTAAACATTTGCTAACATAAAGTGGATTTGACCTAACTTTAAGATACAAATATACTTGCTATATATATTTTTAAATGTGTAATCTAAAAACATAATTGAGCTCTGGCTGTGGCTCCCGTGGTTGGAGTATCATCCCATATAATGAAAGGTTGTGGGTTCAATTTACAGTCAGGGCACATACCCAGGTTGCAGATTTCCCGGTGGAGGTGCATACAAAAGGCAGCTGATAAATGTTTCTCTCTCACATTTGATCTTTCTTTCTCTCTCTCCCCCTCTTCCTTTCTCTCTCAAGTCAATAAAAATGTATCCTCAAGTAAGGATTTAAAAAGAAACATAATTGAAATGATATGTTAAATTTTTAAAATTTCTATAATAGAATGATATCTATTAAAACAATTTGGTAATAAATATATTTCCACAGAGTCTGGGTAGTTTTACTGGTTAATGATCTTTGTGTTTGTTTTTTTTAACTGTCAGAAAACTGAAACTAGATGGAAGTACCCAGAATCTTATAAAGGGAATCTATGAAAAACGTATAACTAACATCATACAGTGGTAAAATATTAAATGATTTTCATAGGATTGGGGACAAAGAAGCTATTCTATCTTTTGTGGTGGCTCAAGTCAGTAAAAGAAGAGGGAAAATAATAATAAAACTCCTACAAGTTGGAAATGCCAATCATAATCTCACAGCAGACATGTTTATAGAAATTTGAGTCTAAAATTTATATGGAAATACAAATGATCTGACCTAGAATAGTAAAAACAACTTTACAAAAAAAGAAAGTTATAGGATTCATACTACTTTATTTCAAGATGTACTGTATAGGCACAATAATAAAGAGAGAGTGGTAGTAGCATAAAATAGACAAATACACCAATGGGATATAATAAAGATCCCAGAAATATACCTACACATTATGGCCAATTGATTTTTTTTTTAAATATATTTTATTGATTTTTTACAGAGAGGAAGGAAGAGAGATAGAAAGTCAGAAACATTGATGAGAGAGAGACATCGATCAGCCGCCTCCTGCACGCCCCACAGTGGAGATGTGCCCGCAAGCAAGGTATGTGCCCCCAACCGGAATCAAAGCTGGGACCCTTCAGTCCGCAAGCCGATGCTCTATCCACTGAGCCAAACCGGTCTCGGCAACATTATGGCCAATTGATTTTTGAAGTAAATAATTTCAAGAAATAATTTTGAAACAATTGGATATATTTATGGGGAAAGGGGGAATGAGCCCAAACTTTTCTATATATCATAATGGAAAAATAATATGAAGCTTCTAGAAGAAAATCCTATATAATAAAAGGCTAATATACAAATAGTCTCCTCCACCCAGAGTTTGATAAGGGGGTGGGGCCAGCAGCCAACTACCCAAGGCCCCTCCCCCTGCCAACACAGCCCAGCCAGACCCTACCCGTGCACGAGGGTCTATAGTATAGAATAATATATTTAAAACATTGGGATACACAGAACACCAAGTACAGACTGTACAAGAACATAATTAATAAATTAGACTTCATCTAAATTTAAAACATCTACTCTTTGAAACAAAAAAATGAAAAAGTAAGGGATAGGATGTGAGAAAATATTCTCAATACATTTATCAAAGGAAATATATACATCAAAGAAAAGCCTGGTATACAGACTATATAAATAATTTCTATAAATCCCTGAGAAAAACAGTGACAAATAAAAAGGGAGCAAAAAACTTGAATACAAGGAGCTTAATATCATCATGGTTTGAGGAAGCAAAATGATGATAAAATTAGCATTCAAGTGTTGACTTGTAAATGCTTTTGTTTTGATGTATTTTTTTTCCAAATTATACTCTGATTTATCAAAAAACACCCAAATCAATGATTTTCAATTCTGGCTGCATATTGAAATCACTTTAAAAGCCTCAGTGCTCAGCCTCTAATCCTGGCCACAATAATTGGGGTGAGGGTTCTGGGACAGCAGTATTAATTGAAAGCTTTTTGAAGGTTGTAATATGCTGTCAGAGTTGAAAACCAATGCTCTAACTGAGATTGTATTTATTATACTTCTGACTCTAGGTTTGATGGGAACTTTCATAAACTATGCTGAATTTTTACCAGGAAAACCTGATTTACCATTGACAGCTTTATGAAGATGTATTAGGCATCATTACACAACAGGATCCTATGGGAAAGAAGTAATACCAACTGTTAACCAGAGAGGAACATTATTTTAAGGATCACATAAAAAGCCTATGTGGTATTGAGGCTGCAGAATTGGCCAGCAGCATCTCATTTAATGGTTTATTTCGCTACAGTTTTGATCAATTTATCTTTCTTACTCCAATGATATAGACAGCAGGATCCTTTTAAATTTGGATCAAGTATGTTGGGCATATCTCAGTAACCAGTACTGCCAATTGTGTTTTATTGGAGGTTGATGGTGTGAACCAAAGGTGGCTGGTTGTAACAGCAGCAGCAAGAATATGCTATTGGGCTTAAATCGAGGCTATTCATTTTTTACAGTTATAGAATGTCATTTTCCTGTATCTCCATTTACAGACTCATCAAGTTACCTTTAAGTGCCATTTACATAATGTCAGGGATTCCACATTAAATAATTTTCTCTCAAATGGCAAAACTTTATTACTATTAACTGAGAATTGGTGTCCCAATCATAGTTTTGCCATTAAAGGTCTTCCCATTTCCATTCTACCCTCCTACATAAATACTTTTCTCCCTTTGTTTTATCTTCTTCAAAAATTTTTAATGAACCCTCTTAAATATCTTTCTATTACAAACAGTTCTCGAGTTATGTCGGATTCGATGTATGTCATTTTGTGGTTACGTCGCCATCTCCCATTTATTTTTTTTTTAAAAAGTTCCGTCATTTTGGTGTATCACTGTCTATTTTAACATATATACTTTATATTTTTAAACATATATGCTTCATGTTTTTTATTATTTCTTTACCGTAAGTAAAGGTCAGGAATTGTTATCTTTCACTAAAATTTTATTTTACTGTGTCACTTATTACTGCTGTGTATGTGCTCCATGTGAGTGACACAGGTGCTTATGTAGGTGGGTTCCAACTTACAGTGAAATCCTGTTGTGTTGCACTGTAGGAATGGATCTCTGAAGTCACCAAGGACCTACTTACTGTACCTTTCTCTTTAGGTACGGCTATCACTTATGGTTAAAAATTGTGTTTGAGCTGGGTCCCTGCCTCTCCTTCTCTCCTTTCTCCTCCCTACTTTCTTTCCTGCCTGTCTTTCTCTATATTTCAATATATTTATCCTTAATTCCTCCATGAGGATCATTTAAGTTTTAACTGAGCCTTTACGTTAGAATGGAAATCAATTGTTTTAAAAAATAGCCACTGTTAGAAATACGATAGTCAGATGAAACTACAAACTACATACCTAGAAATTAAACTTGGTGAATATGAAATATGAAAGCCTATCCAACCTTCTTTGCAGGTGAAGTAAAGGAAGAGTGGCGGTGTCAGGTGGGGGGTAGGGGTGGGGGAATGAGTCATGTCTAAATTTGTATGTGTGACAAATATTACTTTGACGAAATCATCAGGGAGAGTTGCATTTACCTTAATCTTAGATACTGTGCTCTTATTTATAAATATTTTTTATATATCACCAGGTTTTTTACATATACAATAAAGGGCTGGATTCAATTCCCTTCCAGCTGTAGCATTTATAATTCTGTGTGCAGTGCCTTAGACTGGAATCCATTTGGACACCCTTTTACCAGTTTGCCACCAGAGTACCGGGGCAACTCTGGTTCAAGTCTGAGTAATTTCTAATCACAGGAGAAACAAAGTAATGGTGTCTGATTAGCTTTCCTGGGTTCTTAAAAGATTCAGACCGTGTTGGAAAGCAGCTCCCTTCCTGGGGAGTACAGGTAAGTGCTGGCTAAACCTTGTTGACTGACACACTGCAACTTTCCATGAAGATACTGACATAGTATGTGACAAACATGTGTGCTCTCTCGCGGGATGTTCAGGAATCCTATAGGAAGTTTGCTTAGTTTACATTCTAAACTTTTGTTTTTAAAACTCTCTTGAACCCTACCCACTCATTCCATCACTCACACTCTCATATTCCCTAATTTACTTCTCAGAAATCATCATCCACTCAGCTGCCCAGCCTAGAAATTCTGATTTACTTCCTCTTCCTTCCCACATGCTGCCACTCACCCGAGTCTTCTCAACTGTGTCACCTTGTCTCACCCTCTCCCTGTGCACTGCTCTAGGGCCTGCCCTTTGCATCTCCTTCCTGTACTCTAGTGCCATGGCCCCTATTCCTTTGAGCAGCTGGCCTTGCTTTCTTTCCTTCAAACCCTCATCCATGCTTTTTCACACTTCTCACCCATGTATAAAATGTCCATCTTTCCCATGTCTCTGAACCAGAGACTGTGAAGACCATCTTCACTAACTGAACCAAAAATCCCCAAAGGACCATTAATCACATTTATACTTTTTCAGCCATCTTCCTTTAAGTCACCTTCAAAATCATCATCTCTCCACCACAGTGGCAACTTACCATATGCCAAATACTGTGCTGAGAACCAGAGTGTCTCATTTAGCCTTTACCACAGTCGAGCACAGTGGTGATGAGGATGAGGAAATTGAGATTTGGAGGAACTCAGTGAAAGCTAGGAAGCAGAACCCCAAATCAGAGCCACTGAGACCCCAGATTAGGGCTTTGAAGCACTGCCCTTTTGCCATTCTACCCTAAGAGCAGGCAGTCTTACCCCACTCTGTTCGTCCATGCTGTCCATTCTACCCCCGATACTTATTTATCTCCTCTACTTGCCAATTTCCAACTCACCCTCCAAGATAACTTACCAAATTTTTCATATCAAAGGGGTTGTGAAAGATTCCAAAGGCCACTCTGCTAGGAAAGAACTTAATTGGGATTAAAAATGAGATAGCATAACTACTGCTTCCCTTTCATCAAAGATATTGCTTTGATGGACATCACCAGCACAGATTTGGAAATCTATCCAAGACAACTCCTTGACTACCATAGAATTCCACTTTGTAATTTAGTCTTAAGCTTTTTTTTTTAAATATATTTTGTTGATTTTTTTACAGAGAGGAAGGGAGAGAGATAGAAAGTCAGAAACATCGATGAGAGAGAGACATTGATCAGCCGCCCCACAGTGGAGATGTGCCCACAAGCAAGATACATGCCCCCAACCGGAATCGAACCTAGGATTTTTCAGTCCACAAGCCGACGCTGTATCCACTGAGCCAAACCGGTCTCAGCTAGTCTTAAGCTTTTTGATGGATGACTGTTAAAAGAGTTCTGTCGACCTATCGTCCAAATTTTCCAGTCTACAAATATAGTAATCAGTGGAAAGAGGACTTACATTCTTGGAGAACATATTTCATGTAAAGTAAATAATACCCAGTATCCTAAGCCTCTTCTTTCATTTCATTGGTCCCAAAGGCTGCAGCTATTATATCAGAGCAGGTTGGCTTCCTACAAGCAGACTCTAAGCCTTTTGTAGCTCTTGCTAATTGACATAGCCTAGAATGGAAATAGATGCACAGTTTGAAAGTACAGTTATCTTTTCTTTAGCAGAAACTAGCACTCTTAGTCCCCAAAGGATGTTAATAAAGTTCAGATAGGTTTTGAGATATCTGGCTTTCTCTGCAGGCCATTTTGTGTAAAATTGTACTGCTCACTCTTTGTGAAGAAAGTGAAAGTTCTTTGGTACAAAATGAAAATTCTACTTCCCCAACTTAGTTAATTTGATTACTGCAAATGGTGGTATTAATTGTGTGGTGGGAAATCAAATAGAAAACTAAGGAGTGAAAACACATAAAACAATAGTTAAAATAATGGTTTTTAATTGAAGGTGAGCAGCAGAATTACTTGGGAATATGATTTTAAATATACGTTCCATTTCCAATACAGTCATCTCCCATTCCCTCCAGATTCTGACTTATATACCTGGGATGTTGTCAGGTATTGAAATTTTTTTCCTAAAAGCTTTTAAGTAATTTGGTTGTCCTACACTGGATTATAAATGGTCTCAAACCATGTTAATAGATTTCCACAGCCATCAGAAGCTTAGGACACATGCCCTAGGACCTTAGCTCCTATTGTAAAGTGTTCTTCTACTTCAGGAATTGGACAAGATCTTGATTAATTTTTCTAAATGGTGTCTCAAACTGGTTTTAGAAACAGAAACTGTTTTATTTTTTTTCTAATAAAAGCAGTCGTTACTATAAAATAGTTGAAAAAGGAGACCAATTGGATGAAGTGAGAGCTTCTTACTGCTTCCCACTTCTCTGATCTTAAGTGACCTCCTTGATTTCCTTATGGCTGCACAATTTTAACCAATGGTAGTCTGACCATTCCATTTCACAGGTGAAGAAACTGAGGCTCAGTTAAGTGAAGGGTTTACCTTAGAAACCAGTGTTCAAACAGGAGAATCCTCACTGATGCACTTGCCATTACTGGGTATATTTATGTCTGCCAAGAGAGGCTATTAAAGGATATAATGGGTTGCCATGGTCTCATTAACATTTTGATCAACAACATACCACTCCTAAACTTGGATTTATGATTGCTAACATAAATGGAAAAATACATGTAGAATGAAATTAGTTTTATTATCCCATTAAAGGAACCATTTGATTTTGTCAGTTGGGAAAATCTAATAAAATCAGATGTATTAATTAAGTAGAGTAATATAATAAAGCTTCACAATTGTAAAACTGGATCTGGATAAGGCCCTGCAGAAGAGATGATATATTACCTCATCATCTGAAATAGCATGGGGTTTCTTTTGAATTTACTCAACTGCAAAATGTAGGAATTAGATGAGTCCCCTTTTCTTCAATCAGAAAAAGACTAAAGGAGGCATTACATAAGGAAATTATTATGGTAAGAAAACCATACCATTTAATTCAATGTTATCTTTTTACTTTAATAAATATTATTAGGCTTACCTTAAAACTTCCAAAGAGAAACTGATTTGATTTAAGTGGTTACATTTTATTTTCATGTACATCTGCTTACTAGTTAAGTCATAGAATCTGTTGATTTACATGCATTTAATTTAGGGTGAGCAACTCTAAACCCTATAGTAATCTAAAAGGATAAGGTAGCCCTGACTCAGGTTTGGCTCAGTGGATAGAGCGTTAGCCTGCAGACTGAAGGGTCCCAGGTTCCATTCCCTTCAAGGACATGTACCTTGATTGCAGGCACATCCCCAGTAGGGGCTGTGCAGGAGGCAGCTGATTGATGTTTCTAGTTCTCTATCCCTCTCCCTTCCTCTCTGTAAAAAAATCAATAAAAATATATTTAAAAAATAAATAAAAGGATCAGGTAAATCTTGACTGCCAACCTGTCCACAAAAGGCTAATAATGCCTTATTCTCTACAGCTAGCGGGGTATAGAATATTAATTTTCTTTATTTCATAATAGCATTGAAGCACATTTGAAAAGAACATATGCAACTTAATGGGATACCACCTATTACATCACTAGTGGCATTTACTAAAGAGCAAAACTTGAATAAAAATTAAAAACAAATATTGAATTTTTTATATAGCAGGTGACATTGAACTGAAGATGGTTTTCCTGTCAGCAGCATTAAATATACTTTTTTAAAGCAGAATTTTAGATGAAGGAGACCTTTTGAGGAATTACAGAAGTAAATCTTGCATTTATTGGGAGTTGCAATATAATGAGATAAATAGATATCGCAGAGTAAAGGAAGAATGGATTTGGGGCTGTGTAATTCATGGGGGTGGGTAGAATAAGCTTTACCTGGTAGGATTTAAGATTGCCTTGAAACCCACTGAAGTATTCTGTGAAATCTGAGGGGGAAATCTGGCCTTAAATCATCAAACAAATTAAAAATAACAAAAAGTTTTGTGAAGACAAGCCATCTGTTCCAATGCATCAGAAGGAGAGAGACTGAAGAATTCTCCAGGAACTCTGCTGGGACT
Source organism: Lasiurus cinereus (assembly GCA_011751065.1). Lineage (NCBI taxonomy): Eukaryota > Metazoa > Chordata > Mammalia > Chiroptera > Vespertilionidae > Lasiurus > Lasiurus cinereus. Next base: position 19,339,193 of record JAAGEH010000393.1, on the reverse strand, counting down.
TGGGAGGGGAGGATAGTCACCTACAACTGATGATTCTCTGTGTCTTCACTCAATTTCATTATTGATCTCAACCTAGCCAGACTTGAAGGTCATACCTGGGAATTAGAAAGTGAAAACACGTAAGTTCAATATTTATTCTCTCTGGGTCCTAATGCTCAGTAACCAGAAAAAAAACAGGCAAACTGATGTTACCATGGTCTAGACTCTGGCTGCACAGTAGGATTGCCCATAGAGTTTTGAAAAAAAATTCCAATGCCTGAGCCCTACCTCAGGTTAGTTTCAATCACAATGTCTGGGGCAGGGGGCGGGGGGCGGGGGGGGTGAGGATGCTGCAAAGCATTTGAATTGTTAAAACATTGCAGGTGATTTAATGTGATAACTTCTGTTCTATTATAAAAATACAAGAGTATGTTCCCTAGGACTTTAGCTCCTATTGTAAAGTGTTCTTCCACTTGAGGAATTGGACAAGAACAGTACTTCCTGTAGAAACAAAGAGAGCCTAATATTTGGCAAATTTAACTCTTGTATATAGAAGGACAGTGAGGTCTTATGCCTTATGGTCGAGTGCTTCTGTTTCTTTTGTGGACAAAATAATTTCCTAGTGTGTAAATTATCTTTAAAAAAAATTCTGGGATAGACATTTCCAAGATTATATCAGCATTTTGGCAGGCAGGAAGAAGTCACAATCTGGTTGCAGAGAGAACCAGTGTATTTCATAAAGATATCTTGGTATAGACTAAATTCCATGATTCGCTTGTACCTGAGAATATTTTTAATGGTTAAGGCAAGCTTTAGGTTATTTTTTTCCCATAGCCAAAAGCATTGGATATGAGGAATTTGAGATTTTGACTATGTTCATCATTCTAATTCTTTTATTTGCAAGTCAGAGAACAAATTCAGTTGTATAGAATTTAGCAGCTTCATTCAGAAAGCTGAGGGGGAAAAATGTCAATGAAGCAAGCACTGATGAGACCCAGATGATTTTTAGTGAACTGGTACCATTTTATTATGTCAGTTTGAGTAACTAGCATATTTGCAGGAGACAACTAACCTAAGAATAAGAAGAGCCACCATCAGGAGTGTGTCTGCTGCAGCTTCCTGATGCTACTTTGATTGAGATCAATTGAATACTTCAAGCATAAAGAGGGCAGCATAAATATCTCATATACCCACAGGACCCCAAAATGGGAAAGTCTAGGTGATTGTACAGTGACCTAGAGTTGCATGGTTGTGTAGGAAATTTGCTTTTTATTAGCAGAGACCAATGATATGAGAAACAAAGTCCAGCCACCTACAGGAAAAATTGATGACTAGGGGAGTTGCCATGAGATAAATTCCCTGAGAAGAGATTCTGGAAATGGACTCATTCTTAGAAGGATATTTACCACATTAAAGAGGGATCAAGGCAGAAGCCCAGACATATACACTGGGCTACTGTAGATAAAAGAGGGTAAAATATCAGCCAAGTAGGGCCATAGGATTTAGCCATGGTGTACTCCATCAATAGCCTCCAAGCCCCAATAGAAGGCAAGAATTGGGCTGGTCAAAAGCTGACTGCTCCGGCTAGCATTTCTACTGAGTCTCGAGCTAGGCTGGTGTACAGATGGGGCTCAATAGTGAATTCAAGCCTGGAAGCGGGTAGGGATTGGGGGCTAAGGAGGTACAGAAGAAATCAGGCCAGAACTAATTTAGTTGCTCCCAGTGTACATGATCCTGATCTTGCTACTTCCAGAAATTGCCAACAGTGGTCTACCACATTTCTTTAAAGAAAATGAGCTCATTCTCACCTGCCAAAATAATTTATTACTTTCTTCTCTTCCTTTCCTTATTGCCATTGAGGTGGAACACCAGATATACAGGAAGCAGATGATTCTCTTTTAGAGTGTCAGACTGACCTAGGCTCCAAGCAGAGGCCATCACTGGGAGTGCACATAGCAGCAGCATCTTTGGAGCTTTTTTTCAGTCTAAACATACCACTCCTTTCTCTTTATCTTCTTATTTTCCTAAAAATTCTGAGTATGTCCTACCCCTCCATTTGTGTCTTCCATATCCAGGTCCTCTACAAAATGCAGAAATATCCAGTATTTAAGATTCTTTTTCTTGTCTAAGACACTTGTAATTATATGTTTAGTGTATTCTTTGCTAGGATGTGAACCTTGCTAATGACTTCTATGAGGTAAAAATCTATGTCTGAGTCAGAGAAAGCTTTAATAAATATCTACATGAATGAATGAGTGATTCCACTTATCTCATCATTTTTAATGACATTCATTGATCTCCTTTTCTGCTTTAACAACTACAACATAGAGAACATTCTAAGTTCTTTTTACTTATTTTTAATTACCTCTTAACCATCATTCTTACTTTAAATGGCTCTAGATATAACAAGATGGAACAGGTCAATATTTATTCCAAAATATACTATAGAAATCTATTTGAGAGACATTTTCTTATCTCTGTCACCTCAAATTAATGAAGGAAGAAGACTGTGGCTACTATCAGAAGGAATCTAGTTTGTTGACTTTTTAAAAATGGAGATTATACTCTTAGACCTGTTATACACCATCACCGACATGACTAGTTTTATTATATTGTAGAAAGTATGCCTCCTCAGAAGATAGCAATACTATGCAGAGGAGTAAGGGAACTGGATAATAGTACATTTATGGGCAAGTTTTAATTATAGTTCCAAGGTTACTATATCATGGTTCTTTTTTTAACGTGAGCTCAAGGGATTTGTTTTTTGTTCCTTTGTTATAGTTTACTTATTACTCAGAAACTGTTACATAATAGCTTTGCTGCTTTGATAAGATGTGAAATTACCTTATAATATTGGATTTTAGGTCAAATAAATCAGTTGATGAAAAACACTTGTATGAATCATGGGAATAACTGATGAAAAATAATCAATGCTCTTACACATACTACTGGTTGCTTTAATTATAGCATTCATTAGGTAGGTATAATTCTGTTCAAGCTCAATCTGGATTAACCTGATCTAATAGATTTTATGGCAAATGTAAGCTTTCACAGTTTCCTAATTTTAGAAGATCAATAATGTATGAGCAGTGTGCTCCCAACTACCATTACATTTTTTGGTTCTTTGTCTGTAAGAACTTAATCCCCATTTCTCCCTTCAATCCAGTTTTTGTGGTTTATTTTTCATTCTACTATAAATGAACTATAACTTCTATAAAGAAAGCAGATTGTCTACTGTGTCTCAACTTTTGATCTCTGGAATCTAAAGCAGAGCCTAGCACAATGAAAGCATGAATACATACCTGTTACATCGTTAAATATGCAACCTTAAATATCATTCCACTTTGAATAAGATGAGGGGGAATCTGATTAGCAAGTGCACACATGTTAAAAGTGACTAAATATTGAATCTCTCCTATAATCTTATCAGACGTGACTTTTTGGTCTCTGTACTACTCCGTGGTTTTCACCAGTTCTAAATAAGCATGGAATATTCTGCTTGGCATGTGAACTGCCCAAGTGGACCACTGTTGTTACTTTCCTGTGACCTTCTTCCTTCTCCCCCTGTAGGTCCTACAAATAAACTAGATAATACATATCTATTCCTCCTTATTCAACACATTCTTCCTTCAGATTACTTTGGGCCTTTTCTCTCAAGGACAAAGGGGTTGTGAATATGAAAGTATCTGAAAAAAAGGCCAAGCCAAAAAGAAAGAAAAAGGAAAATCCCCCCAATATGGTTTTCTTTCAGGGACATGTATTTCTTTGAAGCTTATTGACTTGCTTCTTTCATTTATCCTGTCTAGAATGTAAGTATTTTTGGTTACAAGAATAATCCACTATATCCCAAACTGCTCCAGGTACTTTTGATGTCCAATTCATGGTGAAAACTATACACTCTCAGTTGTCTTGGCTCTAGTGTTAGCCATGGTAGGAGAAGTCAGTGTTAACAGGATTATTTTGATTTTAATTTAAGAGACATTTTCTTAATGCCATACATTGAAACTTAATGTATGCTGTGTTTTTCTTTAAAAGTGGAGTTATTTTTTTAATCAAGTAAGATAATTAGAGTTACATGATTAATAAATATTTAAAGTAGCTACTTTGTCTTAGAGAACTTTAGTTTATTAGAAAACAACATAAAATAGGACAAAAGAATATTACAACTTAAAGATAAGAGATGGTATTTTAATACACTTATTGACTGCATATATATTTATAAATATGTTATATATAATATATATTTTTTAAATTTTAATTCAACAAAAATTAGTCATGCCAAAGCAATTTCTAAGCCATATGATATCCATGGATATATCAAAACATATTCTTCTTTAGAATGAATACTTTTGAAAAAGACAAATTTCTGGGCTGAAAGTGAACTATGAATAAATATTTCTGTTGGTAGTTTTTTTATTTTGTTTGTTTTAGAATCACATCTGTGACCTGGCAGAAAGCCATCAAAGCACCAAGGTTCACTAAGGCAGATTTGGGCAACTGCATGATGTTCAAGAGCAGGGGAGTGTGATTGCTGAGAGTAAGGATTCCAGGGTTGGAGGAGGGCATTAGAGGTAGCATGGATCTTTTTCACATTTTGTTTCTCTCCTGACAGACACATATAAAACAAAGACATGGTAGAAAACAAAACAAGCAAAGTTTAGTCTACATAGCCCTTGCTTCTTTCTTAAAAAGATAAATGTGACTCTTTAAGACATTCAAAAGGTAAATGATTAAGAAAATCATTTAACTTTCTACATTCCTCCCTTTCAAATTAGGGAATATTTTATCTTACTCAGTAAAGATGTCCTGCTTTCAATGGGCCACAAATCCACTGTGTAACATTTTGGAGATAATCTCAACAAAACTTTTCAACATAATGTGGGGCTGTGGTTCTGACCTTCTACAACTCCCTTCCAAACGGACAGCCTCACAACTGTCTTTTTTCAACTACAGGCCTACATATGTCACTTCTTAATATTCATTATATAGGTAGGAGTTTAAGGAATAAGTAGAGTAGAACATGCCTCATTAGAGCTCTTATCTATTTATCTAACTGCTCTGATTTATTCTAAATTTGCTTTCAGTGAATAGTATATATTTTTAAATATATTTTTTTTTATTGATTTCAGAGAGGAAAGGAGAGGGAGAGAGAGATAGAAACATCAATGATGATGAGAGAGAATCATTGATTGGCTGCCTCCTGCACACCCAATACTGGAGATCGATCCTGCAACCCAAGCAAGTGCCCTTGACCAGAATTGAACCTGGGACCCTCAGTCCACAGGTGAATACTATCCACTGAGCCAAACTGGCTAGGGCTGGAGTGAACAATATTTTTATCATTATATTTAAATCTAATAATTCAATTTCTACCACTATTACTCTGCATTTGTCATCTGGTTAAATTTCCTCAGCCAATATTGGATCTAGCCTATTAAGTGAGAGTTGGTGATAGCTCAAAGTCCAAAAACATCACAACTTGGTTCTAATTAGAATTTTTATCTAAAATAAAGAAACCAGACTTCCCATTCAATTTTAGCTATGAAGCTAATCCAAAGTAAATAGCAAAACAAATTGCTGTCTTACTGTATGTCTTTTAACAATGAATTTTCAATTTACCTCTGAATTATAGATTTCCCATGCGGTTGTATCCAACAAAAATTTGGGGTCATAAAAACATTTTAAACTGACCACTTCTGTTGATGTTAACATAGTTTTAGATCAAATATACTTTGTTTTCTATGTCTCTGCAGAAGAGATTTGAATGTTTTTTCTGAGTTTCATTGGCCATTACCAAAGCAAGATCATTCAAAGGTAGTCATTGCATTTAGCTTATAAATAAAACCTCCATAACCAAAAAATTGATTACAAAGGATGACTTCTGCTCTATTTCTGAAATAGTATAGGTCACTGGAATAACAGTTTTTTTTTACATATTATCCCAGGTGTATATATGATATTGTGATATTGCAGTATAACACAAGGGTCTTATTTTATTTTTGAGATGCTTTGAAGTGGTGTTTTCAGTAGAGCAATTTGATGGGAGGCCAGTTTTATACATTGTAATTATAAAAACAAAACACCAGAGCATTATTTTCAGCATTTTATTATCAAGCGCTAGGCAAAATAGACATTTTTTTTCTTCCACCCTGAGACACACTCCACCAAATATTTCCTACTCCCCTGACAATAAAAATTGAGAATGAGGTAGTTTAGGGGTGGAGTAAAGTCCTGGAGGGCAGAACTGCAAACCCAGAGGCTTACTCCCAGGCACTGAAACTTAATGGAGTTTGCACAGTGGGATATGACATTGATGACTTTCTTCCTTCCACTGTCTTCCATTTGGAAGACAGTCTCTAACTGTTGGAATGTCTCTAACTGTTATGCTATCCTATTGTTGTATTTCTGGAGCAGATCATTTTTTCTGTAATTTTATAAATCCACAGATAGTGAAGAATTTTGCCCCAGAATGCCTCATAACCAGAATCTCACCCACACCTGGTTTAGGTGTTGAGATTAGGGACTTTTTGTGCTGATTATTAGATTAGAATTTTTACTTTCAGCTGATGCTATAATGAGTGGAGACTCTGGAGGATATTAGGATGTGCTGAATATATTTTGCATGTGGGATGGATGGAATCTTAATAATGACAGATATATCTATGTCCTAGTCTCTGAACCTGGTGAAAGTTACTTGACAAGGCAAAAAGGAACTTTTGGATGTAATCAAGTTCAGGATTTTGAGAATGGGAAATTATCCTAGAATATCGGGGTGAGCCTGATATGATCATAAGGCTTCCTATAAAAGGGACCCAGCAGGAGCCAATGCTAGAGGAGAAAGTGATGTGATCATGGAGGCAGAGATTGGAATAATGCATTTTGAACCCAGAAGAAGAGGCTACAAGCCAAGGAATACAAGTGGCAACCAGAAGCTGGAAAGGCAAGGAAACCAATTACCCCTAGAACTTCCCGAAAGAATGCAGCCCTGCTGGTAGCCCCATGAACCTAGTTTTAGATTTCTGATCTCCAGAATTCAAAGATAATAAGTTCATGTTGTTTGGGGCCATTAATTAATTTGTAGTAATTTGTTACAATATTAATAGGGTGCTAATACAGAGGGTCCATATGAAAACTATGTAATGATGGATTCTGGAGGAAAACTAATTAAAGGCATTCTTGGATATTAAAGGCATACTTCTTGGAAAATTTCAAGCAGATACAGAAAATGAAACTGTGTAATGTTGGAAATGAAGAAAAGGTGAGGAAGGTCTTCTGCACACATTACTGAGTAATAAAAAAAGAGGAATTTTACAGTTTGACAAAACTATTATCCCCCCAAATTGCATCAAATACCATTTTCATTTTTGTTTTCTGGGATATTTTTCTCTCCTGTGTTACCAACCTCCACTTCCCCAGAGCATTTTAAGTTAGACCTATAGAGACCCTTTTGAAGGTTAAATGAAGTTCAAGGGCTTCAGTTCTTAGTTTCCCTGCAAAGACAAAAGATACACTAATTAATGGCTTTTATGAACACTTGGCTTCAAAAGATACACTAATTAATGGCTTTTATGAACTTTTGGCTTTTACTAGTAAAAAAAATACATAAATAATTTCTCTGAAAAATTTATAACTAATTGCTATTTAGCATAATTTGACTTGAATTTCTTTTTTATGGAAAACAGAGTTGATTGTTATGGATTTAAAAGTTTCTTCATTTTAATATTAGTCATGCCAAAAGCCTGTGTATCACTTTTAAATGTTATCCTGCAATACATGCCCTCTTTTGCTATACACTGCGTTGGGATGCTTATTAAACAGAATGAGCCTTTGGAGGAGCGAAGAACTTACTTTATTAAATAGATTAAAATCTTTACCACTAGGAATTCTCAGAAAAATAATTTGTCCCAGGCTGAAACATTTTCTAGAGATATATCTATATCTAACCTATAACTATATCTATATCTGTCTCCTGCATATATATTTGCATGTTTTTTAACATGTGGCAGTAAACTCTTACAATATATAAATCATATTTATTTGTGATTTTTAAATAATATATGGAATATAAATTAACTTTCCCTCAGTGATACTAGAGGAAATTATTAGCAATAATTTCTTTGGTCAGAGCACGAGAATACAAGAACAAGCTAGTTGCAATGGTAAAATCCTGAGTGTAATATATGGTGTCTAGGACATAACCCAAGGAGAGTCATAGATATGGCTGTGAACTTTCTTCAAAATACTGCATTAAAAAGTGGTATCACTAACATGAATAAATCTGTATGAAGAAAAAGGGGAAAAATAGAAGTAGTCTTGTTACTGCAAAGTGAAAAAATCCTTCAGAAATTCCAAATGAAAATGGCATGCTCTAATGATCTAATGAAGGTGTCCTCAACACATCCTATAGTCATTACAACAATTGTTTTTTTTAAATATATTTTATTGATTTTTTACAGAGAGGAAGGGAGAGGGATAGAGAGTTAGAAACATCGATGAGAAAGACATTGATCAGCTGCCTCTTGCACGCCCCCTACTGGGGATGTGCCCACAACCAAGGTACATACCCTTGACCAGAATCAAACCTGGGACCTTTCAGTCCGCAGACCAGTGCTCTATGCACTGAACCAAACCGATTTCAGCACAACAATTATTTTTATAGAACCTTTTCAAATAAAGAACATTATATTGGCTAATGATGTAAAACCAAAATAAAGTTTGAAAAAAACCCAATATTTTCTTAAAAATATATTTTTCTTGATTTCAGAGAGTAAGGGAGAGGGAAAGAGAGAAAGAAACATCAATGATGGGAGATAATCATTGATTGGCTGCCTCCTGCAGGTCATACACTGGGTATCAAGCCTATAACCGGGCATGTCCCTGACCGAGAATTGAACCATGACCTCCTGATTCACAGGTTGATGCTCAACCACTGAGTCACACAGGCTGGGCAGAATAAAACCATCTTAATCAGAACCTGCCAAATCTGAAAATCCAAGACTTCCTAAAAGGGGCTGAAATTGTAACTATGGTCTTCCTTCCTTTGCTTCTTTTCCTCCTTCCTGTTCTTCTCTCTCTCTCTCTCTCTCTCTCTCTCTCTCTCTCTCTCTCTCTCTCTCTCTCCCTCTCCCTCCCTCCCTCCCTCCCTTCCTCTCTTCCTCCCTCCCTCCCTCTCTCTGTTCTTTTACTACCTAATAGGACAAATCAAAATGGAATCTAAAATGTGAGCCCATTTTCTGAGGAAAATTTGAAGAAAACTTTTAAAATAATTCTCAAACTATTAAAGAGGTGAGGGGGAAATCTTCCTCTCAACTCAGATGGTACTATATGGCAATGTCATTAATATAGTTTGTAACTCTCTTAGAACATCTTATTCTCACCAGCTCTACTGTCCAGAACTCTTGCTCAGTTAAAAAAGTGAATGGAAGAGAATTAAGGAAGAATGGTCATTTTCTACTCAAATGGATCATATTGCATATGCAACAAATGGGCTAAGAAATGTATTGATGGCCTGCCTTTATATATTCTTCTCCTGAAGAATAAAAAGTTGTTTTCCCTGCGTGCCTTTGTGTACTCAAGTTCTGGATTTTGTTCTCTCATGGTTGGGTGGAGTTTGCCCTTATTCCATCCAAGAACATCTTCATCAATTAGAGATGGCAAATCAATAAGCAGAATGTCCTTTCTCCCATTTTTCAGGCAGTAATATCCTAGATTCTACCACAGTCTAAGAAAGAAGGCAAGAAACTTTGAAATCAGACTTCTTATTAAAATTAGGTGAATGGCTTGAGTCCTAGCTTTGATTTGATTGGTACAAAAGCAAAATAATGTGACATTTCTTGCTTCCCAAATGTTGTGAAGCACTTAATATTTATTACTCGTACAAAATAATAGCAATAAACATTTTGATATACAGTAGTCTCTTCTTATTCATGGGGGATATGTTCCAAGATCTCCAAATTCTATATATGGTCTCTTTTTTCCTTTTTACACTTAAAGGAAGCACTTTACAGCCTCTCCTTGGAATACCTGGATTGCCAGCAGGTATTGTGCTTTGACACCTTTTTAAGTAAAATAGGGGTTGTTTGAATACAAGGACTGTAATACTGCTTAAGTGTATCTGATAACCTAGGTGACTCCCAAGTGACTAACAGGCAAGGAGTACATAGAGGGTGGAGATACTGGACAAAGTGATGATTCATATCCTAGGCAGGATAGAGCCAGACTGTGCAAGATATTATCATGCTACTCAGAATGGCAAGCAATTTAATATTTATGAATTGTTTATTTCTGGAATTTTCCATTTAATATTTTTAGACTGCAGTTAACTGTGGGTAACTGAAACCATGGAAAGTGAAAAATGGGCTAAGGGGGGACTACTGTATTCTGGTGTTTAAAATCCAATTCACTGGCTTATAACTACTAACAATGTGTTTTACTCACTAATTTGCACATATGGTTCCATCTTTGAGGGTATAATAAAAGTAAATTCAAGCTAGTAGTTGGTAGTTCTGCAATTAAATGGATTAAGTTCCAAGTAATGATCCAAAATCTTTTATCTTCATGCTAGAGGCCCAGTGCATGAAATTTGTGCATGGGAGGAGGGTCATCCCTCAGCCCGGCCTACACCCTCTCACAGGGGATGTCTGACTGCTGGTTTAGGCCCAATCCCTGGGGACATGGGCAGTCGGACATCCCTCTCGCAATCTTGGACTGTTGGCTCCTAACCACTTGGCTGCTTGCCTGCCTGCCTAATTGCCCCTAATTGCTTGCCTGCTTGCTTGATCACCCCTAACTCTCTGATCGCCCCTAAACACTCTGCTTACCTGCCTGATTGCACCTAACCACCTCTACCTTGGCCCTCCCACTGTGGTTTCACCTGGAAGGTTGTCCGTAAGGACACATGGAATATTATCTGGAAGGTCATTTGGTTGTCTGGTATAATTAGCATATTATGCTTTTATTATTATAGTTTGTTAATGTAAGCCTCACATTGTTACATATTACATTATGGAATGAAAGTTTGGTTTTGCCTTTTTAGTCTCTGTCTATTCTCTCCCTTCCCTTTCCTTCTCTTTCCTTCCCTTTATGGCTAGTGTTATACTCCACCTCTATCTTTATTTACATGTCTATCTCTATATTATTCTTCAACTCTTAAAAATAATAATAGTTGCCGAAACCGGTTTGTCTCAGTGGAGAGAGTGTTGGCCTAGGGACTGAAAGGTCCCAGGTTCAATTCCGGTCAAGGGCATGTATCCTGGTTGCGGGCACATCCCCTGTAGGGGGCTTGCAGGAGGCGGCTGATCAATATCTCTCTCTCATTGATGTTTCTAACTCTCTATCCCTCTTCCTTCCTCTCTGTAAAAAAATCAATAAAATATATTTTAACAATATATATATATATATATATATATATATATATATATATAATAGTTAAGAGCTAATCTTTATTAAGCATTTAGTGTGTATCAGGTATAAATCTTCATGAATCTTATTTAGATTTGAAGGAATAGCAAAATGGAGAACAAAGCATTTGTTGCATGTTAAAATATTATAAAAATAAAATTCAATATACACCTTAAAGTGTTAACCATTCATAAGAGGAATACTCACTAAGAATAGTCATGAGAGAAATATCCACTCTGATTACAAGTCTGACTAAACTAACTGATCAGAATATCATTTACTCAATTACTCATTTAATTTATGCCTCCCCTTCTTCATTTAACAAGCGTATTTTAGGTGCCTACCATTTATCAAGTTATATCAATAGTTTCAGCCACAAAACAAAATAAGTTTAGTTTTATTCATCACGACCTCTGACCTGTAGTGGGTATTGCATTTCTATGCTGGAGCTCTGACCTAAAGGATCTCTATTCTGACACCCAGATGGCATCTGCCAGCACAGACCTTCATATGCTAGGACTTTACTGATTGCAGTCAATTGAAGGGGTTCGCAGCTCCCAGCATTAAGCAACTCTAGATGTGCAAACTGCCAGGCCATGTCTGGCAGAAGCATTTTTAAAGCTTTTATGGGCAGACTTCTCATTTAAGTAAGATGCCTTGGATAGCAATGGTGCAGATGTTAGTGAACACAGTCAACCACAGCCTCTGAAATCCTAGACACACAAGGGCTAGCAGGAGCAGCACACAGTAGGAATTGACTTGAAAACCTCCTATAAAGAATCATTTTCAAAACAAGTTGCAAGGTGTCTCTCAGAATGTATCAAATGTCTTTAGTTTCTTAAAGGTCAGAATGTTTGTTAATTTATAGCATGGATGGAAATAATTTGGATAAAACAAAGTTTTTAGCTCCTATTTTTCTCCCTGAATAGTATAAATAAATCACTATAAGTGACATGTAATAATTCTGCACCACTTAGGGCATGGGGTGGCCTGGGCAAGGGGCCTGTGGTGGTTTGCAGGCTGGCCATACCCCCTGGCAACCCAAGTGGAGGCCTGGTATCTGGGATTTATTTATCTTCTACAATTGAAACTTTGTAGCATGGAGCAGAGCCAAGCCTTCTGCTTGCACAGCCATTGAAACTTTGTTGCCATAAGCTCCAGCCAGGGTGTGTGAAAAGCTTGGCTTCTTCCATTGCCAGGGGCAGCTCAAGCCTGCTCTCCCTGTGGCCCTAGCCATCTTGGTTGGGTTAATTTGCATGCTTGCTCTGATTGGCTGGTAGGTGTAGCTGGTGGCCATGGCTTGTGGTGTAGCGGAGATATGGTCAATTTGCATATTATTCCTTTATTAGCTAGGATTCTTCTAAGTGATTCATTTTTCAGTTATATACAGATTTCTCATTCTTTCCAGTGAGATCCTTTCCATAGTTCTTGATTTTTTGCTAGACTATCAAATATTTGTTTTCCGGGTATGCTTTTCAGTTGTCTTTTCTTAATTGTATATCTGTGTTAGTGGCATTGTTTTCTGGTATTTTATTTCTATCATGTTTGACCATGATGTTGCTAAAATATATACTCAGTTTGGTTTCTCAGAAGCAGGGATTGAAGAATAAAGAAGTAAAAGTTGATAGTTGCACGTCAGAAACTGTATTTATTGTTCCGTTATCCTTGATTAATAGTTCTTTGGACTTGAAACTATACATCCCAAATTATTTTTCTTTTAAAATTTGAAGACATCAAATTTTAATATTACTTAACATTTATTTTTCTCCTAAGAATTCTGTTACAGATGATCTGATATTTAGATTCTAAATTTGGGATACTTTTTCTTTCTCCTTAGAGTTGCAAAATTTCAAAGATATATGTTAGGACATGACTTGCCTCATCCATTCTGCTTGGAAATAGGTGAGTGTTGAAACCATGCCAGTTACTCATGACCAATTAGAGTATTAAAGTCTTGTTCAGAGCACACCGGATGTCCAAGGCCACTCTGAGCATGGGAATTTTACTCAGGGTGTCCAAGGACTATACACAGTTGCAATGATGCAGCAATCTCATGGTACACTGTGCAGGCATGCCCCTCTATAACCCAAATGATTATGTTAGTATTTGGTGGAAAACCCCTTTTGTTTAAGTAATATTAAAGTATGTTACTGAGGCTGCTGAGTGGGTGAGCTCAGATGCAGCTATTATAAGAGGCTGTAGGTCCAGAGGCAGCATTGGGCTGCTCAGATAATAGCTATGGGGGCAGAGACTGCTGCTACTATGTAGGAAAGATGTATTGTCACCTAGCCAGTGTGTAGCTACCTACTGTATGGGACTTTACTTTGAAGTACTGTTTTGTCTAGTGAATCCTAGTTAGCAATGGTTAAATGGACACTACTATAATAAACATTCTCTTATACATCCACAACTTCTTGTGGCTTCTCTGTCTACTACCCGGCATCCAATAAGGTCCAATCCCTGGCAGAGGGACTAAGACCCACCAGTTGGTGTAGTAGGGCAGGCTTAGGACCTATGCATCTAACATAAGGTACAGCAAGCAGATTTTGAGGAGTGAATGCTCCCATAGTGAGCCATTTCAATCTAAGGACTTACTTCAGTGCTGTGTAAATTTTTTGTCACATGTTAGATAATTTCTTCCCTTCAATTTCTTCCTTCCTTTTTTGAAATCTTTTTAGTTACATCTCTGATCTCTTAAAGTCTTTATTTATTTTTATATTTTGCTCACATTTCCATCTTCTTTTATATCTTGATATAAATTCTGTTATATTTTATCCATCAGCACATCTCTATCCACCTGTATCAGCTTTTTCAGCTGAATCTCTGTCAATTTTTTTTTTTAAATTGGGGCCTGGATACTCTGGGATTCTGTACTCTTGCTAGCCTCTGCAGATATGCCATTTTCAGAAATTTGTTGTAAATTTTTTTCTGTTTTTTTCACTGTTATAGATTCATACTATTCCTTGTGCATCTTTACTATCATTCAGTGGAATTTGGAGAGGACTGGAGGGAACACTTGTGTAGCAATTTTGCCATCTTGAACCGAACAGGGTACATATTTTCAATAGCTTAGTTGGATGAAGATCCTACTAAAAACCTGGCTTTGTATAGGAAATCTATCCCAGAAGGTTGCCATCAAAGATAGGAAACAGAACCTGCAACCTAAACTTCCACAGACCCGAAATAAATAGGAAATGATCATGCTCAGTCCATTAGCTACAACTTATAGCAGACTTGTCAATGATAAAGGCTGAGAATTTTATTTTGCTTCAGTCTAATTTTATAGTACCCCTTTTTTCACAGGCACATATCTAATCAGTTTGGTAAGTAGGTCTCATAAGATATAGTTAGAAATCATTAGTTTTGTCTTCCTTAATCTGCTTGGTGAGTGACTAGATATGTTCTTGCCACTGGAAAAGCCTAAGCCAAACCAAGAGTCATTGTAAATTACCAAAATATTTTTGATTCATTATTTAAATTTGCTTGATCACAATAACTATAAAAATTCAAACATTATTTACAAATTAGTCTTCTGTCTTTTTGCTCATCTCTCAGCAGGATAACCTCAGTTTTCATTGCTACTGGGATTGGAAGAAAGCCATGGAAGGATGATCTTATATTCTCTGAGTTTAGCAGATTTTTAAAATAAATTCTCTCATTTGGACTTTTTATGAATCTGTGAAGAGTCCTCTATTGGGTCTCTCTCTTTGTACCTAGCTTGAGGTGGGCATTGCCTCTTCTCCTGAGCTCTCTAGCTTCAGTGGCTACACAAGCTCATACTTCTAAGGTTCTCTTGCCCTGGCAGATTTCCTTCTTAGCAGGATCCTTTTAACAAAGACCCTCTCATTAATCCACGCATCTGCTCAACTGCAGGGGTTGTACTTCAAGTTCTCTGAGTAATCCTTAGAATTTTTTGTTACTTTTGCTTGGGGTTAGAAGATAGCACTTCTTGACTCTTCTGCCCAGTTCTCTTCTAGTAAATCCTCCTCTCATATTTCACCAGTTATGGTCATTGCTCTCAGAATTCCCTTTGGCCAGCATCACCAAGAGCCTTCATATCTCAGTTAAAACTGAGGAGCGAAGTCTTATTTGAACAGCATGTTATGCAGCAGTTAATACTTACTAGGTCAAGGTGTTGAGGACAAGTTTGAATTACTTTTAGAAAACTGTGAACTAAGGAAGATGACTTAGGCTTGAATTTTGTAACTGGAGTAGAATTTCATTAAAAGCAAGAAATTCAATGGAAATGAATGAGTTTTTACCAATGAATGGTTTGAGATAGTGCCTAATATGGAGGTAAATGGTTCTGAGTGAAAGCTGAGAATGAATTTCAAGACTTTAAGAGAGCATGTATCTGAGCAAAAATTGGCTCCGAGTTAAATAATAAAAATACTGGAAACCAAACAAATTCTGTTGATTGTTGCATGTGCCTGTACACTCTTCTTTTATAAAAATGTCAAAAGACCTAATAAATCGGGTAAAACTTAGAATATACATGTAAGCAAGGTGATACATAATCATAATAAATTCTGAAACACTACTGTCTGATATAACTGGATTACTATTGGGCCTCAATTCTGACAAGTTGCAAGTTAACAGATAAATATATACTAAAGAAATAAGGAAATCAAATTGAAAGGCTTGGTTTTCCTCTGAGCAGGATGCAAAGGTGGCTTCTTTCCCAGGTTCTTATCCAGGAGGAATTGAAGAATGAAGCCATGGACAAAAAGTGGTATATGAAAAGGTGGAAATTTATTCGAACCAAGTACAAACTTTGACGTGGAGGGGGTTCCAAAGGGTTAGCACACTAAGCCCCTTTTATAAATGCGGTAGTTCTGATATTCTCTTCTGCTTGGTCACTATAGCAGCTTCAAAGCTCAAACCCCATGTGGAGCCCCTGCTTTTTCTCCCACTCCTGTGGTAGAATTCTCTTTTTCCTGTGAACATCTGTTTTTCCTCTCTCCCTGTTGTTTTTCTACTCCCTATGGCTTTCCTTATATCCTGTGAATGAGTGCCTTCCTTTCCCTTAGGGTGTGGAGCCTTTCTTTTGCTGTGAATGTATGCCTTTTGCCAGCTCCAATTCCTCAGCCAACTGTGCCTCACTCCTCCGTGAGCCCTCAAATTCCTAAAACTCCCTAAACCTATTTTACCCCTAAAAACTCCTTTCAGAAATCCTTGTGTAATCTGCACACAATTATGGACAAATTAGACACATTCATAAGGAAGACAACTCAATATGGAAATAACCTGAAACCAGGTTGATGAAGAATAGTTGACTCTTGGATAGAGAGAAAGGAAAATTGCTGGACATGATATTTTATGTGTAATGTAAAGGTTAAGGCCTGTTCATGAAAAAAGATTTTATATATATCTTGATCCCAAGATACAAGGACAGATGTACATAAATAGAAGATTTCAGGACAATGTAAAGAAATGCTTTGTCACAGAATTGACAAAAATACATTGGACTACTTTGAAATTAGTGATTATTCAAGGAATAAACTGGAGAGAATGTCAGTTAATTAACTGAAATGGTGGTTCTCTTTTGTTGTTTTGCTTCTTCATTGTTCAATACAACTTGCTTCCCTGGTAATTTTGGCTGATATTCCCAACTTGACTCATTGTTTAAAAATTATGAGGATGCATTACAATCAGTATAAATATGTTTATTATCATGTGAATCCTTTTTTCATAGTGAAAATTGATGTTGGATGGCAGAGTCATTCTTCACTCAATGTACTTTGTTCAAAGACATCTCCATTAACAAGAATATCTTACCTTAGCATAGATTTCAAATGCTTTGGTGATTGGTACTATGCTTAAGTAAAGCACATCCTGGCATGAAAATGAATGAATGCCTCCTGGCACTCTGTTCTTGTATTCCTCAGAGTTTATGATAATTAAGATGCTTGTTTAATTGCTGTCCTTTTATTTCCACTTCGTTGTGGCAGCTAAAGAGCAGCTTTCAAATCATGTGTGCTACATGCACAGGTAATTTATAAACTCATTTTTGCTATTATAAGCATAGGAAAAAAAAATCCTGAATGTCAGTAAGTCAATGTTTTCATTATTTTGTGCCTACTCTCACTAAAGGCCCATTTGTTCTGCTTCTTATATTGGAAGGATGGCCCTTCGAGTGACTGTATTTCATGAGCATGTCACTTTAGCCATCATAAGTATGTTTAATATCACTACAATGATTTTTATAGCATAAGAAAACAAAACTGAATCAGAGTCACGGTTACATGGAACAGACTGACAGTTGTCAGAGGGGAGGAGTATGGGTGTGATGGCCATTGGATAAAAGTAGATGAAGAGATTAGCAAATGGGCACAGACACAGGTGGTGATGGCCAGAGGGAAAGGGATTGGGGGCTGGGTGAAGGTAGTAAAAGGGATGAGTGGGAATGGGGCACATCTGTAATATTGTAAACAATAAATAAAAAATAACAACAATAAACCCATTATGTGCTAACACAAATAGAATTTTTATAAAAATGAATGTATGTTCATTTATATTAACTCTCTTGAGATTTCTTATAGGCGAAACCAGTTTACACATGCAGTTATTTAAATATCTGTAGTTACAAAGTAGCCTTCAAACACATCGGGAACAAATATTTTATTACATATCAGTATTATTAAATAATTACTATCATTTATATATTTTAATAATGCCTTTAGTAATCCTAAATTAATACATTTTATTATATTCAGAATGCTTAAAATATATTGAATTTCTGAAGGTTGTTAATGTTATCACAATAATTGTTTTCCAAATACTATTCTATAGCATTTTTTTATGATAATGAGTCAGTTTACTTGGGGGTTATTATTGGATCAGAAGTTAATTTTTAATTTCATGTTAAAGGCAGGATTTGTATATTGGATCAAGATGTGAGATGTATTTCTTATTGTGGCTGATGATCAAAAATGTTGAAAGCCACCAGTTCACTCGCTAAGCCCTTTCAAAAAAGATGGCATATTTTGTTTAGGTCATCAGTTTATTGCTCTGCCCCAGCGCTTTACCAGGATAATTTTTATTCACATATTTACTGAGCAGACACTTAGCAGGGAATGGTTCTCAGAATGACTGAAGAGCATTTGGTTATAAAACTTACAATGTCTCAACAGTCAATCTGCTCTGTTTATTTAACTGAGCTCTAGACATTCCAAGCATAATGATGTTATTTTAATATTTGGAAGTGGTTTCAAAAGAGACCAAAAAAAAGAAAAAAAATATTACACATTAGAATGGTTTTACTTACTACATTTCTTTATGAAAAAATACCTGCATCAGTGGACTGATAGAGTTGGAAAGATATTGCCAACCTCCTCATGTGTAGTCAGTAATGGTTAATGGAGGCAAGAGGTCATTCAGGTTAAAGGATAATTTTGATGAAAGAGGAAGGAGAAAGACCTATTATTGATACCTAAGCATTATGCTTCCATTGATTTCTCATTTTGCAATATCACTTTTAAATCTTATTGTTTATCTGCACAGTGGGTTTTTGTACTACATATAACCTATGATCTATTTCAATTGGCCAGTGCTTCTATTGTACTTGTTTTAAAATGTTTTTATTAGCATGAATGATTAAAAGTTGTATCTACAAATTAATTTCACAATACCCCTCGATACAGGTTAAACATAACATCCTTTACAAAATAGAAGGACTAAAGAAAAAGGGATTCAAGTTTTAATGGAACATTTTTGCTTTACATATAGGTGATATAAACACTAAAGATAACTTATTTTTGCCCCATCTTGGGTCAATGAGTCCTAATAGTTTCCATGAAAACCTCAAATATACTTCTTGAGAGAACACAACACATATAATGAATATTAACTTGGAATTAAGAAGATGAGCTTAAATCTTGACTTGGCCATTGGCTGACTGATCATGAAATTCTGGCCAAGTGATGTAACCACTGAAATGCAAATTTTCTGTGTGCTAATTAGCTCTAATTCATAAGGTGCAAGTAACCAATTAGGTTATAATGTTCACTTTATAAATGTCACTTTTGTTCACTGTGTATAACATTTCTCCTAAAGTGGCACATAATTAACCATGTGTCTTCTTCTTGGTTCAGTGCTTTTTATAAAAACCACAATAAATTAAAGGTGCCAAATCCTAGATTTCAGTGAAACAAGTAAAGTGGGCTTGTCCATAAAAACCATTGATATGAACTGTGGAATCTTGAAAAGATAAGTTGCAATACAGATTTCTTACATTTGAAATAAATGCATGTTGACTCTTATGACCTAGGCTAATGATCACTGTAAACACTGTTAGAAACCATTAATAAACAACTCTTTGTAATAATCACGTTAATGAGTTGCCAGTACTATGGATTAATTCTAGTATGCTTTCATCTCTCACAAGGCTTTCACAAGTATTGTTTTAACAATCTTGGCAGCCATCACTATGAGAGTATGAGGTAGATTCTCTTAATGCATAGCCCAGACTTCTGTTTTAATTTTTTAACAGATGTTATTCAAAGTAATATACACTTAATGCTTTTCAAATCAGAAGGAAATTCTTATATATTGAATATTTATTACATGTGTGACATGCATTATCTCATTGAATTCTATAGCAACTAAATGTAATCAATACATTTCATTCCCACTTTTGCTGGTTAGAAACTGCATCTCAGTGGTTATATCACTTGGCCAAATTTACAAGGTCAGACAATTGCCAAGTCAAGAGCTGTGCTCTCTCAAGAAGTAGTTAAAAGAAAATAATATTATTTAGAGTTTTTCTGGAAATTTCTAGGACTCATTGGCCTACCATTGTGAGGTGGCCTCAGGAAGAATGGTTAGTCTATAAGTGAATTGTTCATGATTTTGCTTAACCTGTTAGGCTCAGTGAATCACAAACTACCATAGTGATGGTTGTTGAAAGTATAGTAGACCCCTTTATCAGTAGTTTCCCTTTATGTGATTTCAGTGACTGATAGTCAACCATGGTCCAAAAATATTAAATGGAAAATTCCAGAAATAAATAATTCATTAGTTTTAAGCGGCATGCCATTCTAAGTAGTATGATGAAATCTTGTGACTGATCTATCCTGCAAGACATGAGTCATCCATTTCTACAGTGTACCCACACTATATACACCCCTTAGTAATTTAGTAGTCTTCTTGCTTATCAGATTAATTGTGGTAGTATTACAGTGCTGTGTTCACATGACCATTATTTTACCCAAAATGTTCCCATAGCCCTGGCATTTCAGATTTGACAAAGAAAAACCATAAAGTGCTTCTTTTGAGTGAAAAGACTTCAAGTTCTTGACTTAATAAGGAAGGGGGGAAAATATGGTATGCTAAGGTTGCTAAGATCTACAATACCAATGATTCTTCTATCTGAGAAATTGTGAAGAAGGGAAAATAAATCTGTGCTAGTTTTGATTCTATCATCAGATGTATCATCAGAAGGTCAATGGTAGTTTACTGTCAAGTCATAGTGCCTACGTGATCTACCTCACTCACTCCATCTCACCACGTAGGCTTTTTATCATCTCACATCATTGCAACAAGAAGGGTGATCATAGTACAATAAGATATTTTGAGAGAGAAAGATCACATTCATGTCACCTTTATTAGTGTTAAAATTGTTTAATTTTACTGTTATTTTTTGTTTTTAATCTCTTATGGTGCCTAATTTATAAATTAAAATTTGTCTTATGTGTTAAATAGTTTTCTTACTTTTCCAGAAAAAATAGTCATTAGGAAAGTGATGTTGTGCCCTCCAGTTTAATATCATAAGGAAATGAAATAGCTTGACCAGAGCTGAGGAAAATATATCTAAGTGAAAAGCAGATTCATGGTTTTATCAAATAATAAATATGTCCCAGAATTGAGACTATTGGTAGCTACTGTGCTTTCAAATAGTATCATATAAAAGACAATTGTAAATTGTTTTAACACACACAGTACCTTTCCTGAGTAAATGAGATATTAGTGCTTACTCAGAGCCCATAAAATATTATAACAACCTTTAATTTAGTTTCTCTTTCTCAAGAATAATTGGCAACATACTTATTACTGATACACAAGTATTTATGAAATGCTTTCTATTTGCCCAGCACCATGCTAAACATACTATGAAAAATATAGGAAGCCCTGGCTGGGCAGCTCAGTTGGTTAGAGCATTGTCTGGATACATCAAAGTTGCAGGTTCAATCCTCGGTCAGGGCACATACAAGAATCAACCAATGAATGCATAAGTGGAACAACAAATCAATGGTTCTCTATCTCTCTACCCCACCCCTCTGTTTCTCCCCCGCCTCTAAAATCAATTAAAAAATATATATAGGAAATATGTGAAGCATGCCCCTTATCCATAAGTAGAGTCAGTTTGTGAGCAGTGATAATAGAAGACATCATAAAATTGTCATGCATGTTAGCAACACGTACCACTGGAATGTAAAAGACTGATATAAGGTAAAGCAGCTAAGATGGCTGTAGGGAGAATTTGAGACATAATGCTTTTATCCACAGCATTATTCTTACTCAGAGAAGGAAGACTTTTAAATCATACCTGAGTTAATGTAGTTTAATACACTGAGATGTATTCTGATAACCTCCTCAACTCTGAAAATACATAGTGATGATTTTGCTTGCTATTTTCATTGACTGTTGACTTTTCACGAACTTTTAAAAAAATTTTTTTAAATATATTTCATTGACTTTTCTGCAGAGAGGAAGGGAGAGGGATAGAGAGCCAGAAACATCGATGAGAGAGAGACATTGATCAGCTGCTTCCTGCACACACACACACACACACACACACACACACACACACACACACCGGGGATGCGCCCGCAACCAAGACATGCCCTTGACTGGAATCAAACCTGGGACCCCCCAGCCCGCAGACTGACGCTCCATCCACTGAGCCAAACCGACCTTGGCCTTTTCACCAACTTTAATCGGAAACAGTTTCATGGGCCTGTGTCAGAACCAGTGTGTCTGATAATAGTGTTATTGTTAGATTCCAATAATACTGTATCATATGATGTTATTAGAGTGGGCTGCTATAATCAGAATAGCAAAATATATTTTTCTTTTGGAATTTTTACTGAGTGTTTACAAGACTATTAAATAGCATCTTGATAGATTACCTCCTAAAAAATTAGTCCAGCAAAATAATATCTCTATCTCTTAGAATCCTTAGAGTATAACTCCAAAATGAAGCTCTAAATCAAACTGGAGGTTTTTTAGCAGTCTAAAGGGCTGTGTATATAGGAGATTTAGAGATGACTCAAAATTTACACATGACTTCTATGCATTGGCACCAATATTACTTCTGTGCTTTCCATTGTTTCAAATGACAGAATTGGCAACCAATAAAATCCTTGACTGTCTGTAACATACCCAGCGAAGTTCAGTGTCAGTAGTGAATAGTGGGTGGAATAATGGTGAATAATGGAAGAAACTGGATGGTTTGACAAACTAATGAACAATAACTACAAAAAATATCAATAAGTAGAAAATACTGTAAATTTACTAGGTGAAAGTTATGTGGGGCTCCTCAATACAGGGATATGAAGTTGAGCGATCAGAGATACTGCTATCGGAGAAAGGTGTGGATTCAGTCAGAACGGTGTAGGTCTACTCATAATCCCTTTCTGCTATGAGTCTTGGATCCCCTGTGTAATTTCTGGCAAGTGATTCCAGGCTTTAAATATTTTGTTGGTGTTCAGTTTCTATACAACCTTATCATCCACTAAGAATTTAAAAATCATATTCCCTGTTCAACTGTTAATATTGGGACCCATATTTAGATTTATAAGCTTTTCCCTGTTTTTAATTTTGTGTTGGATTTTTGATTCATGAATTTTATTTCTGTTAGCCAAAAAGACATATATGAATGGAAAGTTAACACATTTCAGTTTAATTCTG
Source organism: Lasiurus cinereus (assembly GCA_011751065.1). Taxonomy (NCBI): domain Eukaryota; kingdom Metazoa; phylum Chordata; class Mammalia; order Chiroptera; family Vespertilionidae; genus Lasiurus; species Lasiurus cinereus. The sequence continues at coordinate 19,315,904 of JAAGEH010000393.1, read as the reverse complement.
TAATGTTGAGCATTACAATTGTTTAAGGACATGGTGCATTTCAAGAAACAAGAGCAGATCCATAAACCAGAAAACTCACTGCATACTGGGGTTAGACCTAGAGAAGCTTAGTGGGCACTGGATAACTTAAGAATGTCTTTTGTATCTCTAAAGTGTTTTTGAAATATAGGTAAATGACCAACATGGTCATTACAATCCATGTCTCCCATGATTATTGGCCTCAGAAGTGATATGAACCATTATATCTGTGTATATTCTATTTGTTGTACATAGACTCATAGTATTAGAACACATGCAAATCATTATCCTAAAGCTTCTTCTTTGAATCACAAATGATGCACACCAAGTCCCGTCTTCCAAAATTACTTTATTGCATGAAGTAGAAGAAGGGCAAAGGCATAGTTATGGCAGCAAATAGAAAATTATTTGGTATTGGAATGTTATAAAAAGTGACAGGATAAAGCAAAGAAAAATAAGAAAGGCTCATGGACAGTGGAAAGTTTCTCCCTTCCCCCAGCTGAAGCCTGGGCTCAGTGCTTCCATAATTACAGCGGATACAGTCAACACCTTTACTCACCACCCCTGGCTCTTCTAGGCTTTTTCCACATTCAGAGTGCTGCCTCTTGATTCCCTAGGTTGAAACTGAATGATTTCTATGTGTTTTTAAAATTGAATTTATTGGGGTGACATTGATTAATAAAATTACATAGGTTTCAGGTATACAATTTTGTAATATTAGTATATTCTCTGTATGTTGTATTGTGTGTTCATCACTCCAAGTCAAGTTTCCTTCCATCAATGTATATGCCCTTTCATCCTCACCTCCTTCTCCCTCCACCACCCCCTTCTTCTCTGATAATTACCACATTATTATCTGTCTATGGGGGGTGAGTTTTTTGTTTGTTTTTTGTTTGTTTTTGCTTAATCTCTTCACCCTTCTCACTCAGCTTCTATATCCTACTACCCTCTGGCAGTTGTCACTCTGTATCTATGTTTCTGTTTTGTTTGTTTATTTTGTTCATTAGAGTCCACATGTAAGTGAAATCATATGGTATATCTTTGAAATACCAGAAAGTAACTTTAAAAAGCTGAAGAAAAGAAATGTTATGGAGATTGTTTGGAGTAAGGTGTGGTGAGAAAGAATCTATTTGCCTTCTCCTCACAACCCATTAGGACCAGTTTATGCAGTAAAACAGATACACATACCAAAAATTTTCTCCCCAATATAATTAATCATTGAAAATCCTTTCGTGCAAAGAGCCTTTAAAATGCACATGCTATATTGTCAAGATCAAGCTGAGGGTTTCCATCCAAATAAACAAAGTGAATAAATCAGCTCAGGGTTTGTCATTATCATTATTGCAGCAATTAGTGCCTGTCCATAGAGGCACTATAACCTGGGAGCCTAGAGCAGCAACCAGAAGACCTGTTTGCTAATGGTGTCCCTGCCACTGCTCACTAGGGGGTCAACTTTTAAATCTTGATGCTTCTTTTTTCCCATTTGCAGATGAGCAGTGATCATCACCAGGAGAGATTCCCCTTCTCTTAAAACAGGGAAGTTTCCTTTATCTTTTCCTAGTGCCAACAGCATTGCTGGCACATAGGAGATACTCAATAAATATTGCATGAATGACTTTCCTGTCTCGCTCACAAGAATACTGTGAAGATCAAATGAGATGATAGGCATGACAACATATTTTGAGCACTACATCAAAGCCAAAGGTATACACAAAGTCATTCTGCAAGATGAAAATGTTTTGAAATGTCCAGATGTCATCTTTCCCTGGCACATTTGGCATCTCTAATCATTCAATTACATTTATTAACTGCCTAGCATGTTAAGGTTTGTGCTTTGATGTGTCTATTCCCATCTGTATTGAGTACAACACATGTCGTAAGTATAAGGGTTTTGAAAGGAACCAAAGAGGCAAAGGAAAATAAAGTTTGGAATTTTAAAAAAGTCTCCCTTTGAATAAAATATAAGAAAATTCAGGAAAACTCTTCTGCTACAAAATGAGGAAAGGTGCCAAAAGATCTGATTTTTATAGGCATCTAAAAATGATGGTGACTATAATGTAATTCTAGATCAGTGGTATGGCAGGCAAACATACTATACAAAGAAGCCAGATGCTGGAGCTTCATTGATCACTGAAATGCCACTTGCTAAAATGCCAGAAGGAAGACGTAATTAAAATTATGTAATCCGAGGAGGAGCCTTTTTCCCTCAACCTGGAACTTTCACCAAAAGTGTTCACTACAGTAGTGTGTGTGTGTGTGTGTGTGTGTGTGTGTGTGTGTTAATTTTCCAAATTAAGAAGCAAAAATAGTTTGCAGGCCATATTTAGATTGAGGCAAGTCTGTAAGTCCTAGGGCTCTCTCATCTTCTGCTCATTTTTTTTACAGCTGACAATGAGAATATACACTTTTGTAACAGCCGTTCCTTTTTATAGCCAAGGGGATTCTCCAGAAGGATTGTGGGTTTAGAGCAATAATAGAAGACTTACATATATGACACCTGATTTCCCAGCAGCAGGCAGACAATGAAAGTATCCTGTTTAGATTCTGTGCCTTGGGGTGAGCATGGTTTGAAGGAAGAGAATTATTTTCCCATCGTTTTGAAGTCAACATTGCATTTTAACCAAATGCACATCCATATGCCTGTACTTCTTTCCCCAGCTGCTCCTTCTGGTTAATTTGTTTACTTGTGCAAGCTACATTTTGCCCGTGGTTTTATCAGCCTCTCCTGCTACTATAAATCTACCCTATTACTTAATATGCTACAGGAAGTGATTTGTATCGGTGACTGTAAACAGGGCTGGCACCCTCTCCGGATGACAGGCTCCTGATGAAGCCTGCATTCTCTGTGCAGGGCAGACAGAGCCCTGCTGCTGGGGTCCTGTATTGAGTACAAATCCACTTTTACACATTCCATTGACAGTTGCCATTTACCACTTAAAACTAGTTTTGAAGTTTATAGCTGCTTTGATTGTTATTTTATATATGACTCACACTTTTCCATATTTCTTCTTTTTTTTTAATAGAGTAGAAGGTTGGGAGAGCAGGGACCAGAGAGAGAGAAACATCAATGTGAAAGAGACACATAGATTGGTTGCCTCCTTCACTGGCCCCAAACAGGACTGGCCCTTGCCTGGGAACCAAACACGCTCCTCTTTGGTGCAAAGGCCAGTGCTCCAATCATGGAAATCACTGGCCAAGGTGATATTTATAGGAAACTTGTAGCAACAAGTTTCCTATAATAATCAAGAGATTTTGCACAAGTTTAAATGCCTATTATGGAATGAACATTAAGATCAAGTTTCACCAAAAGGAGGAAGAACACACCTATTTAAAAGAAACATTTATTAGCCTCTCCATATTACCTTAAACTAAAGGCCCGATGCATGAAATTCATGCATGAGTAGGCTTTCCTTCCTCTAGTACCCAGGACCCAGGCTTCCCTCGCAGCACTGGCTTCATCTGGAAGGTCATCTGGAAGGACATCCAGAAGGACATTTGATCAAATTAGAATATCACATTTTTATTATTATATGAATTTTAAAGGATTAAGGGCAGTGCAGTAATACAGGTGAGAAATAACACTTTTGTATACATCTTCAGATGTTATATAATTCCCCAGTTGCATGATTTGCAGACCACTGCCAGAGTTAGGTTATCAGAATGAACTCCTGTGGAAAATCGGTATGGGAATAAGAAAGTTACTGTGCTGTATAGTCTTTTCTTTCATATTGAGTGCCAGGTTTGCACAGGTTCCTCTTTTTCTTTTCCTTTTGCATTTATGTACACAAATATATATTTGTATCTGAGTATCAAAACTATAATGATCTAGTGCCTTTGTATATGATTTATATGCACTAATTTGTTAATTTTGAGTACAGTAGATGCATGTGCAAAAACAGAAATGTGCACTCGGAAAATGTGTTCATTGAATTTAAATGAAATCAAAATTCCTATTTAAAAACTGAACTGATTTAATATTTCTCTGACATGACATGGCATAGCATTTGTTGTTATTTTGAGGCATCTTTTCTTCATTTCATCAATTTATCAAGCTAAGACATGTAACCTAAAAGCAACTGCTAAAGCAGCAATCCAGGAATTGTTTCCTATGACATGAAAGGAAAGTATATCCCATCTAAGATGCACATATCAAACTATTTGAATAGCAATAAAGCAACTTGAACTGCTGTTGAATATGATCTCTAATCATTACCAATATGATGCATTCGATTTTTTTTTTTACCTCTGCAGTAGGACGGTTTTCTGGAAAATCATGTTCATAGTTGATTGGAGTGTTGATAGAAATTTGAATCCTGTGAGGCACTCAGGCTTTGTTTGTCATTGTTTCAGTTTCTAACAGATACAGCAAAGCAGCCAGTGTCTACTGTGTTCTCTTTTGTGTTCTCAGTGCCTAGCACATTGACTGGGACATAGAAAATCTTAAACATTATTGAATGGATGGGTGGATGGGTGAATAGTAAACTATGTATCCTGACAAATGCACACAATTGGGTAGTGACAGAGTCCTAAGGGATGCTCTTGCACTGCTAGTAATCATGTAAATTGACAAAACCACTTTGAAAATGGTATATCATTTTCTAGTTAAGTGGAAGATATACATACCCTGTGACTGTGCATCCCACTGCTAGATACATATCTGAGAGAAATGCATGGTTATGTGCTACAGAATACAAGGAAAAATAGTTCTTTGTTGTTGTAGGAGTTAATCCTCACCTGAGGATATTTTCCCATTGATTTTTTATAGAGCATAAGGGAGAGGGAGAGACACAGAGAAAAACATCAGTTGGAGAGAGAGACATTGATTGGCTGCCTCCACACGTGCCCCAACCTGGGGCAGGATCTGCCCTGGAGCCCAGATATATGTCCTCGATCAGGAATTGAAGCCAAGATGCTCCAGAGAGCAAGATGATGCTGTAACCACTGGGCAATGTTGGCCAGTGCTGTGATGAAAGATTTTGTCTCTTAGGAACTTTCAGATATACAGTATAGTGTTGTTAACTATAGTTGTAACACTAACAAAAGATCACTAATAACTTTCTCTTGTTAACTAATACCATACTTATCAAGTCATCATGATCAACTGTAATGTTGGATTCTTAAAATACTGTGTTAAAATCCATAGTCAAGTATCTTACTCATTATGTCTCTATCTTGATGAAGCCATTTAGAACCAAAGGAATTGGCTAAGTTTAGGTAAATATGAGTATAAAGGCCAGAAGTGCCAATCTTGGTTCTTGGCAATACTGCTTATTACTCCTAAATTTCTCTCATATCAATAAAGTTAAGAGGAAAATGCTCAACCCTATTTCTGGTCTGACTCTAGGCTTCTTCTCTTTGAAGTTATTAATTTCATCAGACGTCTTAGTTTTTCAACTTTCTTCTGTAGTCTAGCTGTAGTAGGGTGAATAGGATGGGCCTGTGGCTTGACAGTATTTGCTGATTCTACTATGCGCTAAATTATGTGTTAAAGAAATCACATGTTTTTGCAAAGACGGCTGGCTATACAGGTAGAGACTTTGAGGAAAAGATTGAAATTACTGCAGACGTTTTGAACATCAGAAAGCCCATTAGAATAAGAACCTAAGGTTGGAATTAATAAATGAAGTTTAGATCCTATAACCTTCCTTTTTTAGCAGATATCCATAAAACTCTATTGCTACAGCCCAAGTAAAATACATTAATTGGCAGGAAAGACAGTGGGTTGAAGAACTTACCATGAACAAAATGTTTCTCAGTCTCCAAATGATTAAAAATTTTGCCAGAAACTTTTATGAGGTTATAGATTGACCTTAACCTAATGAATATAGGCTTTCCTTTTTTAGTATGAATTTTGACATATTTTTTAATGTCAAAAATATAGAATATGACATTATAAATGCTAACATTTATAAAAAGCACATACCATGGAAGCTGTAAACAAAAATGCAGTTTCCCACTGCAATAACTCCTCTAGAATTTTTATGAATCAATAAGAGAGTTTAGGCCTAAAGCACAAACCATTTTGTATGTTTTTATGAAGCCTTTATATAACATTAATTAATTGTTCAGTTCAATGGTTTAATTAAAAAAACTAATTTTTAAAATGACACAAAAACCCTTGCCTAAAAGCCTTTTATTTCTTTTATTTATTAATTTAATTTATTGAAGAGACATTGGTTAATAAAATTATATAGGTTTCAGATATACAATTCTACAAGACATCATCTTTATATTGTATTGTGTGTTTACCCTCCAAGTCTCCTTCTATGACCTTTTATCTTCCGTTTCAACCTTCTTGTACCTCCCTCTAACCCTTACTTCTCTTGGGCAATCACCATACTGTTGTCTATGTCCGTGAGTCTTTCTACTCTCTCTCTTTTTTTTTCTCTTTGCTTGTATACTGGAAATAAATATAGGATGTTGGAATTACAGTACAAGATAATCATCTCTATTTTCTTAAGAGAATTATGAGCACCAGTAAGAGGACAGTATCATGGTAATTACATTTTTCAATCCTGCATTTCCACTGAGCTCAAGGAAGAAGGGCAGACTGGTTAGATAGGACCAATGGGGAAAAGCATATTTTATCTGTGACCCTCCATTCTGGGAATGTGCTCTTCCTGCAAAGGAAAATGGCCCAGATTTTAGATACATATAACATTCCCAAATTATACTGGGAGTAGATTTGGAACGCACTAGAAAGGGCTGCAGTGAGTTTGCAAGTTTTGTGTGTTCTGCCCATAAAGGAAGCCAATATTTATGTGACTACCTCAATAATAAATGCAGATTCATTTAGAATGTGATGGAATCATCATTATCCACTTGCCCTTATGCTGCAACTAGTCTTTTTTTAATTAACAAATGAATTAAAATAGTGCCTGAAGATTGATTGTGTTTCAAGTTTCAGAGTACAGAACTGAAAATATGTAATTAATAGCAACAACTATTTACTTAGACTAATAAAGTATTTCATATTAAGTTATTGGTTGTTCCTCACATTATGCATAAAGATGTATAAACTATCTTGCAGGAGAGAGAAATTTGATAGGACAGCTTTTAATCCAGCCTTCAAGTTATCAATAGCAATATTATTTGAATATAATTTTGACAGAATATAATTCTAACCCAAAATTCTTTGTCTTTCATCCATATCACTTTATTTGCTTGTTTATTTCTTGGTTCGTGTACTTATTTGTTGTTGGGTTGATTGGTTAGTTTGGGTTATGTCTAGTTCCAAAAAGAACTCGAAGCAGCTTATATTAGTATATGTGTACGTTTACAAATTCAAGTTTACAAAAATGTCATTTTTTACAAAGTTATTTTCTCTGACTCAACTCAATTTTTGACCCTGCTCCTCCAGGAGCTGGCAGAAAAATTAACCTCAGTGCTTTCTGCATTCTTACTCATCCTGGAGTGGTTGCACAAGCCTGGTGTCTTTCAGAATGCCAGGGCAATTTTTTTGTAGGTCACCATCCTGAGCAGGTTTTAGGGAAGCTTCATTGTCCCTGAATGTGTAATCCCTCAGTTCTCCACCACTCGGTTCTAACTTGGGGACCCAGGGACTTTCTCTGAGACTGCCGATGGTCTAGGCTGCCTGGACGCTCAGCCTACCTGGACACTCCATGTAGGCTCTAAACCAAGCATGTCAAACTCAAAGACTAATATGGGCCAAGTAAACAAGTTTTAAGTTTATGTGGGCCACAAAAAACAAAAGCTTCAATTTTCAGAGAAACATAGGTTTATTTTAATAGAGACATGCTGGATACAAAGGGCTGAAATAAATGAGTAATCATGAACATAAAATAATGGAACACTTTACTAAAAATTAATATTTTTTCTTGAACATTAACGTACCAGACACTGAATAACTGCACAAATTGTAAGTGTAACACAAATAAACCTATTTTTCTTGTTTTCTAAAATCTAAGTAGTCCCTGTTACACACCCCAAAGAAGTCAGTACAGGACTAATGACGTAGCAATCGGCTGCTAAAATGTTCGCTGCTAGTATTAGTGGAGAGAAATGGTGCACCTGCGCATAAGGAAAATAAATGCAACATGATTATAGTGATTAGTCACTAGCAAATGTTGTAGTTTGTTATTAATAATTATGTATAACATGATATTATAAAAATTAAGTTACAAAATTTTTATTAAAACTTTTCTTACATACTGTTATATTGGCTAGGCCACGAGTTTGGCATGCTTGCTCTAAACCTAAAGGACTGGCCATGTCCTAGTAGTGCTGACAGAGGCAGGGACCTTCCCTGCTGTTCTGGTTCTCATTGGCTGTTCTCTAGTTTCATGCATTCCCTCTCCTCACCTCCTCTTCATCCACAGAAGCCTTTTCCCTCTTCCACAAATTCCCTTTATATTCTTTTAAAAATATAGGCATCTAGAAGACAAAAGCAAGAAATACCTTGCATGCTATTTTTCTTTCATGGCTGTGCCTAATAGTATCTCACCCATGATATAACCAAAGAACATAATACCAAAGGACAGTTGAGGAATAGGCAGTTTAATGAAGTTGAAGTAATTCTTTGCAAGAACATTACTCTTTGATTTAATTTATAAATACATATATTTATCTCCACGCGATCTCCCAAAGGGAGATTGGGGAGTTTAAACAAATACCATACACTACAAAAGATAAAACACATTGCCTCCCTGGTATAGCTCAGTGGTTGAGCCTTGACCTATGAACCAGGAGTTCATGGTTCCATTTCCCGTCAGGGCACATGCCCAGTTGCAGGCTTGATCCCCAGTAGGGAGTGTGCAGGAGACAGGCGATCAATGATTCTCATCATTGATATTTCTCTCTCTCTCTCTTCCTCTCTCTTCTTCTCTGAAATCAGTAAAAAAATATTTTTAAAAAAGATAAAATATATAATAAAGGAAATTTGAATGTATATGGGGGGGGGCCTTATAAAGTAATGTAAGTCAAAATCAAGATTAATATCCAATATTGAATGCTAAGACCTAGTTCAAAATTTCTCTATAATATTCTAGAGTGGAACCCTAGCAACACAAACCTTCAGACACTTCACCATGTCCATAAATTTGAGCTAAGTGTCAAGGGAAACATAGCTATCTGTTCTTAACAGAATTTCTTCCATGGATCCACATAAAGGAGAAACTCTCTCAATAGTGAATAATGTCCTCTACTTAAACAAATCCATACATTCAATGTAATATGAGTTTCTATTAAAAGCAAATACATACAAGGTTACGATGAAACAAGTAGAGACTTTGGAAACAAAAAGAGACAGAGTTTGAATTTCGGCTGTGCCACTGCCTCAGATGTGATCACAGTTAAATTTTCCCTCTGGTGGGCCTCAGTTTCCTCCCTTGGAGAGAAAAGTACCCACTTCCTAGGAGTGTTAGTATAAATAATCCCTCAAAGATAATATCGGGCCAATGCAGAAAGGCAGTTTAATGTTAGTTTCAAATTTTGTCATTATTCTTCGTAATTATTCAATACATGTTTATTACTATATGCATGGTGCCATTCCAGACGTAGGGAATGCAACAATGAGCAAAACAAATCAAAATTCCTGCCTGCAGAGAACTTGGATTAGACTAGGAGGAGACAATCAAATTATGTAGAAGACCATCAATGCTGGAGGTGGGCAGGAAGTAATGAGGATAAATAGTGCTAAATTAAGTGTGGGTGGTATTAATTTTAAATAAGGTAGCTGGGGGTGGGGAAGGAGAGGAAGCTCTCCTGAAGCATTAGAGAGAAGACATAAATATGTCTGAAGGAAGCCTGCCAGACAGAGGGAGCAGAGTGGCTGTTCAGAATGTTTGAGGATAAATGGACCAGTCTATCGAAAACAAGAATGAAGAGGAGAGTGATAGAAAATGAGGTCAGAGAGCTAATGAAGGTCCAGACCCAGCAGGCCCTTGTATACCACTTGTTGCCTTCTTAGTGCAGTGGGGGCAGAGAATTTGAGCAGAAGAGTAATATCATCTATAATAATGAAAGGGTAATATGCTAATTAGATCAGACATCTTCCCAGACAACTTTCTAGATGAAGTCGGAGTTATGAGGGAAGCCTGGATTCCGGATGCTTGCCAGAGGCCTGAGGGAAACCCAGGTCCCAGGTGCCAGAGGGAAGCTGGTGCTGGCAGCCAGGAGAAGGAAAGTCAACTCTTACATGAATTTTGTGCATCAGGTCTTTAGTCTGACTTATATTTGAATAAAGTCATCTGACTCTTCCATCAGGAGGCTCTTGGATTTATATAGGTGACTAGCAATAGTAGCTGACATCTTGATAGTAGCAATAGAGGTGGCAAAAACTAGTCAACATCTGTATTATTATTTCTTTTTTTTTTTGAAGTTAGAGATAACAAAATATGATGAAGAAGTACATGTGGAATATCAGGAAAGTTTTTTTTGTTGTTGTTTGAGCAAATGGAAACATGGATAAAACTAGAGAGGTACTGAGAGAAGATTACAGGAGAATAATATCACTGTTATTGTTAACTAGAGGCCTGGTGCATGAAATTTGTGCATGGGGTAGGGGTGGGCTTGTCCCATCTCCAATCTGGGACATCCCTCTCACAATCCAGGACTGCTGGCTAACAAGTGCTCTCCTGCCTGCCTGCTTGATTGATGCCTAACTGTTCCCCTGCCAGCCAATTGATGCCTAACTGCTCCCCTGCCAGCCTAATTATCCCTAACTGCCCTCTCCAGCAAGCCTGGTCACCCCTAACAGCCCTGCCTTGCCATCCTGGTTGCCCCTACGTGCTCTCCCTTGCTGGCCTGGTCACCCCAAACTGCCCTCCCCTGTAGGCTTGATCCCCCCCGCCCTGACCCCCCCCGGAGGGGGGGGCCCCCCCCCAAATGCCCTCCCCTGCCAGCCCAGTCACCCCTAACTGCCCTCTCCTACAGGCCTGGTTCCCCCAACTACCCTCCCCTGCTGTCCTGGTGCCTCCCAACTGCCCTCCCTTGCATGCCTGGTTCCCCCAACTGCCCTTCCCTGCTGGTCTAATTGCCCACAACTGCCCTCCCCTGCTGACCATCTTGTGGTGGCCATCTTGTGTCCACATGGGTGTGGCCATCTTGTGTGTTGGAGTGATGCATATTACCCTTTTATTAGATAAGATACTATGTTTCTCAGAGCAAAGTTGTGACGTATCTCCAGAATGTAATTCACAGAAAACACTTCTATGAGAATCTGAGAGAAGATGGTATAAGTATTCAGATTGTTGATGGTCTAACTAAAACAAGGATAAAATTTAGGATATTAGGAGAAAATTAATGAACCATTTATCCTTCAGATAACCCCACATTTATTTCTTATAACTGCAATGTTGATAATATTTGGACAACAGATAATTCTTTGGCATGAAACTGTCCTGTTCTTTATGCTGCTGCCTAGGAAAAGTCCATGTGCTTTGATGATCAATTGAGTGGATAGCATAATTAATAACCTACAGTTTAAATGAAAAAAGATTTGTAGTTACAGAGATAATCATTCCACCATCACAGAGAGGAAGGTGAGGGAGTAAATAGTTGGGGCAAATATTTTCATTAGAAAACAACACTTGGACAAATGGGAAAATAAAAGCCTCCAAATTCTTTTCCATGAGTATTTCTCTAATAACTTTGACTTGGAGAAATTTCAAACTAGTATTACCAATCTTCTACCATAGAAAAATTTCATTAATGGACCTGTGAGAATTTTAATTTTAAAGTCATATAACTTCTTGCTGAATTCTTCGAGATTAATTAAGTTGCAAAAGTGAATCTCTGAGTAGCTTAGTGGGCTAACCTTCTATAAGACGTTATGGTTACAAGACAATACTGTGTTATAGGACATCTCCTTCAAATGAAGATATATTTTTGCTTTTAGAATATTAGTCCTTAAGTCATTTTATTAGTAATAATTGCACATAATGTTGAGTTGTTTATTGAGATTTCTCTTTGAGATAATAAAAATACAGCATTGCCAGTTTTCTATGTACTGTTTCTTTTAAAGGTACTTGCATGCAAATTCGCCAAAAGCAGTTTAAAGTCCTTAAAAAAGATGGGCAAGGCCCACTGCTCTTTTAGATGATTTAAAATTATTATCTGAAATTTGGTCAGCCTCTCTGAAAAAAGATGACTGCTTGAAAATTTTGGGGGGAGAATATCCTCTCCAATTCTAAGAAAACTATCTAGTCCTAGACAGTTTGCTCAGTGGTTAGAGTGTCTACCCATGGACTGAAGGGTTGTGGTTCAAGTCTGGTCAAGAGCATGCCTTATAGTTGCAGGTTCGATCTCTGGCCCCGGTGGGGGCACGTGCAGGAGGCAACCAATAGATGTGTTTCTCTCACATTAATGTTTCACTCTCTCTGTTTCTTCTCCTCCCCTCCCCTCTCCATTAAAAAAAAAAGAGAGAGAGAGAGAGAAAAAGGAAATATATCCATCAGTAAGAATTAACAAAATAAACAAAAAAGAATAATATCTAGAAAATATAAAAATGGGGAGAAATTTGCAAAAACACTGGAACTAAGGAATTAAACCATAAAATGCGACCAACTTCAAATGTTTTCTGCTAGAATCAATGGAGCTGGGCATGCATAAAGACGAATCTACTTGAAAATCACTATCCCAGAAGAGAAGGATTATCTTATAAGAGTTATACCATTGATATCCTGGAAAACATAAGCCTTCTTTGGCTTGGAGGAGTGAACTGAGAGACTGACCAGGCAAGTCTATTTACAGCCCTGTTGAGTCACCTGGACCAGCAGAAATTCCCTACATTGTACCGGCACTGGAGTTGGGAACTGAAAAAAAGTAAAAGGAACAGAAAAGCTGTAATAACACTGACTGTAGTGAGTTGGCTCAACATGCTAGTGACTTCCAAGATGAAATTGAATGGGACTCTAGGAGCTGTTGATTGGAATAGTGGTGACCTGATACTAAGTGGGAGGTTGTGTTGACTATAAAGTTGGTAATACTGGTCCAAATAAATTTCACTATTTCTGAATTTGGAAGAAAGCTGGGTGTCACCAACTTTATTTCTGCAGCGACAGAAGAGAAAGCATGAAGAATTGGACTTGGCCTGGTAGGGTCCTTTTCAGCCTGAGTGGCTCCACTCCTCAGACACATTACGTCAACACATTTGCAGCCAGTCCTGCACTTGGAGCATCAAAAATTCTCTAATAGCACGCAAGCAAGAAATAAATAAGCCTAAGGAGAAACTCTTTGCCCTATTTTTCTGAGGAAATACAAGGCTTCAGATAGCCTTTCCATCTTTGAAAAATAAATATAATTTAAAAGAAGGACCTATGAAAAGATTTTGTAATGAAATAGAGCATAAAGCATTCAAGAGGCAGAGGGAAAACATTTTTAAAGAAGTAGACATTACTTTCTAGGGCAGCAAAATTGAGCCGGAAGTAGAAATTTGCCATATACCCACTGCCCTCACCCATATATATCCTGCCCCCACTTAACAACACCCAGAAGCAGAGTGATGCATTTATCATAATGAGCCTACATTAACACATCACCACTCAAAGTCCATAGTTTATATTATGATTCACTCTCGATGTTATACATACGATGAATTTGGAGAAATGGATAATGACATGTATCTATCATTATGGTATACGAATATTTCCATTACCCTAAAGATTCTCTGTGTTGCATCTACTCATCCCTCCCCATGCTGTGCCTCCAACCCTACTCCACAAACACTGATCTTTTTACTGCCTTCATAGTTTTGCCTATTCCAGAATGTCATGAAGTTGGAATCAAATACCAAATAGCTTTTCACTTAATGATTTAATATGCATTTAAATTTATTCCACCTATTTACATAGTTGATAGCTCATTTATTTTTAATGCTGAGTAATATTCCATTGTCTGGATCTACCACAATTTATTCATTGTCTGGATCTACTAATATTTATTCATTTACCTACTGCAGGATATTCTTAGTTGTTTCCAGTTTGGGCAATTATGAATAAAACTGCTATAAGCATCTATATACATTGTTCTTTAAAAAAAGATTTTTTATATGCAGCAAGAAATTTCAGATTATATTTCCTTTGTTCCTCTGATAAAGGAAGGAAACATAGGTTCTATAAGGCAAGAGATGAAGGTAAAAGAAAAGAGATTATTAAAATGGAGCTGAGAGGCAAACAGGAGTTTGAAAAGATATCAGTAATGTAAGAAAGAAGGTTATGAAGTTATAGATTTTAAAATGCTTTAAAACCAGTTAAGAGCACGAACTATTCAGCAGAAAATTGAATGAGTGTTGTAGATCTCAGAATGCAGATAACAAAGAATTAATTGAGCAGAAAAAGACTTGTGATGTGGAAAAACAACATAGAATTGCTGAAGAAATCAGAACATTAAAATGATATTAAAACATAATAGGTGAAAGCATGTCATAGCTTTACCTATAATTTGATACTTAACAGAGTTTATGGAATTAACTTTAAAATTAATCTGAAACAGAATGCAACAATCATTCTAGCAGGAAATAGTGAATAAATAACCCTTTTCTTGCCAAAGCAGCTATATTCCTAGCTCTCTCTGCCACAATTGTAGAAAAGAATAAACAATGGCTTTTTCCCCTAAGTTTTCAAATATGTACAAAAATATGGAAACTCATATAATGAACACTTATGTACCCATTCCCCAGCTCAGGATTTATTTCACGCCAACCTGGTTTCATCTATATATCTATTCACTCCTCTCTCATCACACTCTTAGAAGCAATTCCAAGACATTACTTCTTTCATAAGTAGTCAATCTATGTCTCTAAATTAAAAAAAAAACACCTGCATATCTACAAACCATTGTCATACCTAAAAAAAAATCAATAGCCAATCAGTATATGAATCTTTTGCAATTTTATATATCTAATTTTGGTTTATTAAAATCAGGATCCCAAATACATTCACAGATTGTTTGGCTGATTCCATCCTAAAATTTAACTTATTCTATAAATGCCTCCCTTATTCTTTTTTTTCTTATAAGTTTATTTGTTGAGGAAATGGTTATTTCGTCATTCTGTAGAATTTGAAAGAAAATACTGTGATTTTAAAAAATGTTAAATTTAGTGAACTAGTCATTTATTTGTATGTGAGATTAAAAATGTTTCATTCATGTATCTTTCCTGAAATGCAAGGAAACAACTGAATCTATGAAAAGAAACCCAAATTGAAACTGATATAAAACTGTCAATAAAAATAGGATTAAGTCTTAAAATTACAAGTCACTTTATGAAGTAAAATGAAAATATCATGACTGATTCTTCAAAGCAAAGATATATGATGTATGTGTCTATAATCCTAGAGGCTTTCAATAAAATCATGTTAAACTGAGTTTTTTCTTTTGTAATGGATAGTTGGCACATTTCTCCTGCATACATAAAGTGGATAATTAGAAAAGCAAAGTTTAAGAAACTAAAAGCAAATTTGAAGAGATACACTTTTTAAAAGTTTAACAACTCTACTTTAATAATAATCACAAGTACAAATATATTGAAGAGGTTTTATATGGTTATTTCTTACTTGTTAACAGATTCTAGACTCATCATTTCCACATCTTTATCCTACATTTTTCCAATAACAGGCCATTCAGCAAAAGTCTGAATTTTTTGCTCATTAGGGTGCTAAAGGCTGCTTCATTGAGTTTCTTCCCAGTGTGACTCTTCTGATGTGATTCCAGCTGCACTCCTCATGACTCTGAGAGAGTTTTATAATGTGTGAATCCTCACATGTTTTATAAGTCTTACTCTATGACTAATGGATTTTCAATGTTTACTTCACTGAGTTGCTTCTCCAGCATGAATTACATGGTCTTCCCCAGGACAATTCCTTCTCCTAGTAAAACTCACATAGGGGAGAGGGCCTATGTATGTAATCAGTGTGGTAGAGGCTTCAGTAAGCATTTCTCCCTTAAGCTACACAGAGCATTTAGACTGGAGAAAAACCATTATGAGTCTAGATGTGGGAAAGCTTTCAGTGCATACTCTGTCCTTAGACAACCTCAGAAACCTTGCACTGGCGAGGAGCCCTGTGAATGAATGCAGATGAACTTTATCCACAGTGTGCATTTACATAGACACCAGAGAACACATACAGGGGGTGGGGGGGAGCTACATAAATATAATAAATGTGGGGAAGATGTCAGCCAGAGAGCTCACCTTTATTCACTTCAGAGGACCCACCCTGACTAATTATTGATGAAATTTAAATTTCTTGATCATTTAACTTTTAAAAAACACGAGCAGATTCACATTGGAGAGCAGCCTGGGTCTGTGATCCCTGTGGAGGAGCCTCCAGTTGAGCTCCACCCTTGGTGTGCACGGGAAAACTCTGAGTTGGACTAGCACATGAAATAGGAAGAAGGCAGGAAAAACTTTACCAAGAGATGGACACTTTAAGAAGATATACTGACTGGGAAATAAAGGAGAGAGATGTATACTTGTAAAAATACTGGGAGATTGGATATATAGAAAATTCGTAAGTCCTGAATTTGTGAGGAAAAAATTGTTTGGAGACATAGATCTAAGAAATGTAAGTCTCCTAGTTTGGCAGTCTTACTCTATGCCTAGGCAAACAAGAGGAATGCCCACATAGATCTCAGTTTAAAATGGATTGTCAGGTAAGAAGCTAAAAGTTATACCGAGGATTTTAAAGTATTTCCAGTGAGTTACATTTGGTGTCTAGTTTATCACTATTAATATTGAACTTGGTTTTGCTATTATTGAAGAATGTTGCCTGTTCCCATTTTACATTTCAAAACTGATTTTTAATTGATATCCTAGTAAATTATTCATTTTTATAAATGTTTTATAGTTTCTTGAAAAGAATATATAGTCTCTGATGGATATAAATCATTCTGCTTGTTTGCTTTCTGTTTTTCACCATCTCTAGCCTCCATGTGTACTTGTGGGCATGCGCGCGTGTATACACACACACACACACAAACACACACACACATCTTAATCCCCGTCACCATTGTGTCCCATCTTGAGGATTGCAAAAATACTTAACTAACCTCCCCTCCCAGCTCTTGACCCCTGTATTCTACATGGTAATTAATAATATTTTTTGAAAATGAGTCGTCATTTGACACTTCTCTGCTCAAAACCTTCATCTCACTCAAAATAAAACTCTAAGTGCTTACCCAAGCCAAGAATGGTTTATACCACCTGGCCCTCTATGACTGACCCCTTTGACCTTTCCTACTACTTTTCTCCTTTTGCTAACTGCTCCACTCACACTGACCTCCTCTGTCTTCCTTCTGCCTGCCAATTATAGTCACACCTCAGGTGTTTTGCATGTACTACACCCTATCTGCTATTCTCTTCCCCAGATGTGTATGGCTTGCTCTATCTTTTAAATCTCTACCGATATATGTCCTTATTCAGGGATTCTTTGACCAGCCATATAAAAACAATATTTATTCATTCTCTGACCCTGATTTAATGTTCTTCATTGCTCTTAATCTCCATTCAGAATATTGCACATTTCTTGTTCATGTTTATTATCTGTTTAACATATTTGCTTATTATCTGTGTCCCTCCTCTGGAATATAAACTACATTGCAATACTAGGTCCTACAACAGTGGACCATTTACTCACTATTTGGTTAATGAATGTGATCTCAGATCTCTCACTTTTCCTACATGTATAAACTTGTACCACTCTAATGTGAGATGTAGTGTGGGCTTCTAATAGTTATCCATTTTGCTTTTACCCTGTGGCTCCCAGTTCAGGAACATTTACTTTAGTTGGTGCTATTGGTTAAGTAGCCTAACTTCTACATTAATATTGAAAGGTATTGTTCTTGAAATTTGTCCCTGAGGTTAGCTGGATACTGGTTTTTTATTACAACTTGTATCACTCACATTATACAAAGATAAATGGTAGCATAGTTCTGGAGGTATTATGGAGGAGCATTCTATCTGCCCCTTTTTGTATCTCGAAGATATTTAATAGATTTTCTATAAGTCTCTCTTCTTGAGGGACTCTTATTAAGGGATGGGAGTTTCTGAACTCCAACTAGAGGGAGCACTTTTCATATCAAGGGGTTCTGAATAATCATCCCCTAATTGAGTCAGACACTCATACAGTAAAAGCGAGCATCCATTTGTGCCCTCTGATCTTGTGTGGGATAAATTGGGCCTAAAAGGTGAAGAGTTCTGCTGCTGCAAGTATATTGAATAATTAAAAACAAAGATCTATGAACACTATTCCAATACTTCTGTTTGAATTGTCTTCAAGTTAAGCTGCCAATGTAGGCAAGAGCATTTAGCTAGAAGCAGCGGACACAACTTTTCCATTTGAGTGTGATAACTTCTGTAATTTGGAGGGGATCACTGTCTAGATTAGTTTTAAAATTCAGATATCCAAAATCATCACAAAATGCTCAAAATTAGGGAGATATTCATGGAGTGAAGCCAATTGTATTCTCTATCTTTGAAATGGGGGAACCATATCTTATTTAAGAACATTGTAAGGTTTGGAAGTGGGCATGGACTGTCTATTCAAATAGCTTTTGCTCTTTCTCTTTATCACCTGAAGTAGTGGAGGCAATGGAGGTTTTCCCAGTGTCACATATTTATTAGCCACAGCTAAATCCCCAAATGTTCAGCCATTTCTTCTTAAGAGTATTTTATGTCACCATTGAGTCCCAGGTTGCTCGGGTCCTGAGCTGGATAAATTCGCATCTTCATTGATGATGTGTGATCTATAATAGACACTGGAAAACTATTGTCTGCAAGGGTAAACCTGTTGCCCCCAATGCCCACTTGCTGTGCAACAGGATAGTAAATGGGATGTTAGTTTCTCATGAGACCAAAATGACAGTAGAAAATAACTTTTCCTGTGTTGTAAAGTAAGATCTTAAGACACCTACACATGCCTTTCAAAGGAGGTTTTCAACTTCTAGCTAATTGACCACCTGTATAAAAAAAGGGATAGAAAGGATGAAAGAGAATTGGGATTTATAGAGGAAATTTATTTGTAAAGTTTTCAGAACACCGTGGCAAATCCCCAATACAATATGAGGGAGGTAGAAAGGTGCTCCTCCTTTAACCTCAAGTAGATTGAGGAAGATTTCAGAGACAAGTCAGAAAGCTGAGTATTTTCTCAGGAGATTGTGCATTAGTGCCCCACTAGCCTGAAAGAATCAATGGGCAGGAATTGGAAGTCACTTGTGGCTGCCCAGTAGAGAAACCTGTGATTTGGAGAATAACTGCTTTCTCACAGATTAATTAAAGGCATATTTCCTGTGGATATATTCACAGACAGAGTTGCCCAGGGTTGTCTTATTGAGAGTATTCCTAAAAGTGCATCCTTAGAGATTTGGTGGGATTCCAAGAAAGAACTTCCTGGATGGGATTAGACTGTTGGGAACCAAAATCTCTAGTGTGTGTGTATGGGGGTGGGGTTGGGGGAGCCAGTGTTATCATAAGCAGCCATCTGTGGAAAGCGCATCACATAATTTCAATGAGAGATTCAAAACAGTGAATATGTTTCATAGAGTCTACAAAGTGCACTGAGGAGTGAAAGTCAGCATTTAACATACAGCAAGCTGAAAGAATATTGACCCTAGTTTACAACATTTTTGGTTTAGGAAGTTATTCTCTGTTGCTTACTTCTCCCCATCGCCTTTCAAAATTCAAGAGCATTGGCAGTCAAGTGAATTGATAGAGAGACAGTAGCTTCAGATAAAGGCAATAGAGAAGCAGTAGCTCTGTCCCCCTTTTCTGTTGACATGTTTCCATGTATGCAACACACAGAAGAACTTGGTATTATTTAAGAGTGAGCAAATTAAAGATGGGATCTGCCTGAAATTTTATCCAAGGGCAAGGGAAGATCTAACTCCACAGAGTGAGTTGTCAGAGGTAGTCATGAAAAAAACACACACCTTATTTTGCCCATTTTATATGTTTATAGTTCATATTTAGTTTGTTCTTCAAGTCATTTGCATCCTAAATAGGTTTCTGCTATATTCTGATACCTGAGATAGTGTTAAATTCAATGTGATAATTCTTTTGTCAGGTTTCATTTATACTAACAGGTTTTCCTTTCTATACTTTAAAGATGCTTAATGCATAAAGGGTTGTAGTTACTATATCGTTTTAGAACACTTTAATACTTGGATACTAATTTTCTTTTGAATATTATCAACTCTGCTTTCTTTCTAATATTTTCCTATGTATTACTTTAATTTTTAAAAATTTTCAAATGTGTTTGTTATCTGTTATTTTGTATTCAGTTGTTAGATTTGGGTATATGTGTTTATACTTTCCCAATTTGAGAATTAATATTTAGAATTAATAAAGCTATATTTTTAGTCCTAGTTCTACTACCTTATTCTATTTCTATAATAAAAATTATTATGTTTTTAATAGCTATTGTTAAAGAAAAAATTTAGCCTATTAAATCAAATTGGCTTTATTAAGTGAGTAATGAATTGGGCAGCATTTCATTGAGGGAGTAGAGATATACTCCCAGGAATTGTACAAAAAAAAAACAGTAAAGTTTTATGGGTAGAAGGTAGTTTGAGCAAGGAAGTTACTAGCGAAGGAAGGAAGGAAGGAAAGAAGGAAGGAAGGAAGGAAAGAAGGAAGGAAAGAAGGAAGGAAAGAAAGAAGGAAGGAAGGTTGTTTCAGGTCTTACCATTTGTTTTGTTGGGGAAGGGCTTAAAAGTTTTATCATACAGATTACCTCTCTATTGCTGATCAGTAAATTTAAGTTAGACAAAAATCACATTTCTGGGAGAGATTGAAGTTTCAATTAAGTCTTGGTTTGCTATTGCTGAGGCAAATGACACTATTTGGGGCCTACCATTTTTTTTAAAACAATATATTTAAGCATACATTTTGCTATCAATGTAAACATCTAATCAATATCTATAACCTCTCCTGCAAATGAGAAACTTACCTATTCCTCTTTCTCCCTATTTATCTTTCAAATTTTATAATAACTGTTTACAGTTGTGGTTCCAACTAAAATATACTATGTTTTCCCAGTATGCCTCTTTCATGAATATTTGTGTTATAAATTTAGTATATCTACTTCACAGCTATAATATAACCAGTTATTTGGAGTTAAATACACACTTCCCTGAGCTCATGGCTTATTTTTCTTTTATCTTGAGTATTCCTGTATCTTGGATGTTTATTTTATTTTATTTTCTCAGTCATCAGCAAAAAAAAAAAAAATTAAAGGTCTATAATAATAACATTTTAAACTTACTATGAATATGAATTCAAAACATTGATTTAAGTGGTATAAGAGTTGACATTTGTATTTCTTCTCTTTGTGTCATAAATATTATACTATGTTTTCCCTAAAATTTCATTTTTAGGTTAAATGTCTGATTTAAGTATGATTCTTTTGCCTATGAAAATAACTTTTTGTCTCTCCAGGGTTTTATGATTTTTCTTTATTTATTTGATTGTTAATTTAGTTTAGTTTTATCCAAGTGTTTTCTTCTTTTTGTGGAGGGGTTGGGTAATTAGCCTTTATTATTATTTCTTGCTCTTTACCAGTTCTGTTATCTCCCTCTGAAATTATTATTTTGCCTGCTATAGAGCTCTTAAATTGATCTTCCATATCTCATACCTATTTTTCATAATTTTCTTTCCCTTTGGATTGTGTTCTGAGAGAATTTCTTGTTTCAGTTTTTCAGATTCCTACCTCTATCTTCTTGTTCTGCTTTTTGTCCTCTATTTTTTTTCCTCCAGCTTACATTATTTTAGTCAACATTCTTATTGAGCTTTTACAAATAATGATCATGGTTAATTTTTGAGAATTAAAAACAATCGGTTATTGATATTATAAAGGAAAGAATCTACATTGATCTGTACTAGTTATTAGACTGTTTGTTTATCTCTAATGGCCCTTGAGGATAATCAATCTAGAATCTGATTACAGGATCCCTGGCTGTTCTGGATTAAACTGGGAATATATTTCAGCAAATAGGCTCTAGTATTATATGACATGAGCAGCTGAATTTCAAAGAGATCCAGAGTTTGCTTACACCATGATTCCATTTTTGGCTTTGATCCTGTCACCCACAGAATGAATCTTTGGTGGAAGATTGTCTACTTCAGAGAGTTTTTCTTTCATCTTTAATTGGATCAAACTACGTAACAGGGGAATTAAACAAGTTTGTGCAGCCTTTTTATTAATGGACCCACTGACTGCCCACCTTCAGCCTTGCTCCCAGATTTTGCTGCCTCCCATGCTCTGTTTGGTAACAGCGTCTCTGAAAAAGTTACCTTCAGGCAGTCTGTTTTTATAATACTGTGAGTCCTTACATTTCCCATAGTTTTCCACTAATCCGAAATTCTTCAAGATTTGCAATGATGGCACCCTTTACTGTTAACCACCATTACAATACTGTATTAATTCTTACTTTTATTTTCATTTTAACATTTCATTGGGTTTGGAAAGAACAAGAATAGTCAAATGCCCTTCTGGTTTTAATGACTTAGATTATTGGATTTAGCTATTTGATTATTAAAAAACAGGTGCTGGTTTTTTTTTAAAAAAAACTGTAAGGTGTCTTATATTATTTACAGAATAATAATTGGGAGAATTATGATTCTAATATCCAGTTCTCTAAATTACTTCACTTGTAAATGGTTAAAGTGGGATATTTTGCTATTTATGACTTCTGTTTCTCTTTCCTTAACTTTTACTGGAGAGATACATTGAAAATCTGGCAAGAAAACACATTCAGCAGCAGAACTACTCAGGAAGAATATCAGCTGCCTTGCCTTTGCTTCCTGAATTCAGATCAAAATATTCAGTCAGATGCTTTTATCCTTCACAAACAAAGGATGTTGCCAGAGTGTATAAGGATGAGAGAATCATCCTTTTCTTTTTTGACACATCTAGCAAAGAATGGCAATGAACTCTCTTCCTATCTGCATCTCATAATTCATTAAAACAAAGAAAAAACATTAAAGATATTATTTGAATGTGGGAACTCTTCTGAAGAAAGGTCATGGCATGGCATCCTACACAGTTATTCTGCTACTATGCAGTTGTGTTCAGGGGAATCATATCTGCAAAGCTTATTTTCAAATCATTCTTTAATTGTAGTTCTTTATTTTTGAAGCACTTCACGGATCAGGATCGTGGACTCTTGTTGATGACTAGGTGTTTTCCACCGTCAACTTATTCCTTAAATAATGGAAGGACTTTTTATTTCCTTGCTCCAAAGGCATAAGAATGTATGGACTTATTATTTACCAAAGAAGAAAGAAAAATGAACATGCACTGGGTAATTTAATTTCTAAAGCACTTCATCTTTTTTCTGGGAGAGACACCCAGCCATGCAACCTTCAGAGTGTAAACAAAAATGAATGAATGATTTAGCAGTAATATTGTTTTCAATTTTGATGTGAATTAAAAACTGAAAGTTATTCAGAATATTCTTTCATTCAAATTAATCTTTGCTGGATGCATCATACATTATTCAGAATGCTGTGGTGTGATGACCAATTCCATATGAATGCTATGTGGCTTATTTTGTTCTAAATAGAACCTCTACCAGCTGCATAAATATCTGTAATTAAATGACCATTTTTTATGTATAATATATTTAAAAAGATTTTTCTATTTTTTTAGTAACTTTTTAATACCATACTGGTTTCTAAGTGGAATAACAACATAGATTCATAAATGAGAGCACTAACACTCTTCTAGTATTTTGGGACTAGAGACTAATTTTAAAATAGTTCATATTTTTATAAACATTTCATGTTCAATTATCTGTGGCTCTCAGGAGTATTTGAAATACTTATTGATGGTGAAAGGGGCAGAAGTGACAAAGTCATCACAGTGGAAAGCTTCCTAGCTGCATGGTTATTATGTGCAATCTGAGGGAGATCCAGTAATGAACATTTGTAGCATCATTTAGATATACAGGTGTAAAAATTGTCCTTCCAGAAACATTAAATCACAGTACTTCACAAACTTTAATGGGAAAATAATCAACTAAATATCTTGTTAAAATATAGATTTCTATGCAGTAAATCTTAGGACTCCCTAAGAATCTGAATTTGTAAAAAGCTCCCAGCCAAGGCTACTGGTTCAATAAATCATACTTTAAGAACAAAATGTCTAGGGACTGGACCTCAAATTTGCAAATCCAAAACCTCAACTTTGCCAATTTACCTAGAATTTGATCATGAAAAGATGACATGCAAAGAGACAAGAGGCTGATGTATAAGCCAAATTGCCAGTTTAATTATGGTTCTGGTTCTTAGCCCTGAGTGCCACGAGAATCACTTACAGAACTTCAGGGTTTAACTTTTCCCGTACTATCCTGAGGGGACCATCCGGCATCGTTCTTGATTCCTATGTAACTTAAAGGGAAATCTTCACAATGTCTGGAGCCCTTGATGTCCTGAAAATGAAGGAGGAGGATGCCCTCAAAGTTCTTGTAAGCAGAAACCCACTTAGGGGGGCACCAACCTTGACTTCCAGATGGAACAGTACATCTACAAAAGGGAGAGTGATGGCATCTACATCAGAAATCTGAAGGGAACCTGGGAAAAACATCTGCTGGCAGCTCTGCCATTGATGCTGTTGGGGACCCCATTGATGTCAGTGTCACATCCTCCAAGAATTCTGGCCAGTGAGCTGTGCTGAAGCTGCTGCTGCCACCGGAGCCACTCCTACTGCTGGCCACTTCACTCCTGGAACCATCACTAACCAACGCCAGTCAGCCTTCTGGGAGTCAAGACTTCTGATCCCAGAGCTGACCACCAGCCTCTCACAGAGGCATATTATGTTAACGTGCCTACCACTGCTCTGTGTCATACAGACTCTCCTCTGCACTCTTGGACATTACCATCCCAGGCAACAGCAAGGAAGCTCAGTCACTGGGTCTGATGTGGTGGATGCAGGCCTGGAAGTTCTGTGTATGTGTGGCACCATCTACCACAAGCACCCATGGAAGATCATGCCTGATCTCTGTCTACAGAGATACAGAAGAGATTGGAAAGGAAGTGCAGGCTGCTGTTGAAAAGGCTGTGTGGCCAAGGAAGAGTTTTAGGGTGGATGGACTGCTCCAGCTCCCCAGTTCACTGCTGTTCTGCCTGAGGTCGCAGACTGGTCTGAAGTCATGTAGGTGCCATTTGTGCCCACTTAGCAGTTTCCTACCGAAGGCTGGAGCGCTCAACCCGCCACTGAAGACTATTCTGCAGCCTCTACTGCTCAGGCCACTGAATGGATAGGAACAACAAACTAGTGGTCTTAAGCTGTTCTTCCACAAACTTTTAAACAGAATAGAAGTAAGGTTGACAGAAAATAAACAGTTTCTAAAAAAGAAAAGAAAAAAAAAGAATTTCAGGTCTTAGACCCAGTTCCATGGAGTTATGATTTAATTGGTCTGAAATGGTGTGAATATCTATACTTGTTCAGATTACCCTGGTGATTCTAATATGCAGCCACATTAAGGATCGCTGATTTACATAGAGAATTATAATCCCAAGTAAATGAAGTACTAGAGTTAGTTGAATAGCACATTTTCTTTCCTGAAGCGATGTCTACATAGAGAACCCATGTGAAGTTGGTGGCTTACTTGGGGAATGTAGAATCACTGGGAAGGGGTTAAATAACCTACGTCATTGTCCTAATCAAGCCAGATAGGTACATCTTCACCAAAGGATACATTTGCCAAGGAAGCAGGTGTGTAGAGGGGCTCTTCATGGCCCTTCTCCAGTTGATGTATCTTGCATTCTGGGCTTCCATTCCCTACACTAAGGCAGAATACCCCACCTCTGTTATTTTCCTTTATTCTTTAAAACATTTTCACATAAAGACTTTCACTTTACTTACTCATGTTTACCTTAATCATCTATTTCCAGGTCCCTAAAATTCTTAGTCTCCTTGATTGGAAGTAGGTGTCTCAGAATCTCTGCCATGGTTCACTTCATGGTTTATGTGTTAGAGTGGATTTTCTTTATATATAGCTAGTATTTCCTGCTTTTTAAGTTTCTTCCTTAGAATGTAAGCCTTATTTCTAAATTATAAGACAGCCCTGCTCATGCTATATTTCCTAAATTATTTGTTCAGCATAAATAGATAAAATATATGAAATGCGGTGTGTATATTCTGCTATTTTTACACAAAGCTAATGCAACAGCTTTTTTAAAAAATATATTTTTTTATTGATTTTTTTTTACAGAGAGGAAGGGAAAGGGATAGAGAATTAGAAACATCAATCAACTGCCTCCTGCACACCTTCTACTGGGGAGGTGCCCACAACCAAGGTACATGCCCTTGACTGGAATCAAACCTGGGACCCTTCAGTCCCCAGACCAAAGCTCTATCCACTGAGCCAAACTGGTTAGGGAGCAAGAGCTTTAATATTTACAAAGCTAAAATGAGATTGGGTAGAGATATTATGGTGTAGGGTCATAGAACAATGCTCCTTTTTATCATTTAGGGAAAAAGTGCTTACATAAAATTGAAATAATATGTACAAAGGCACTTCTTACAAGGCACTTCAATTTGAAAATGGGACAAGTGCCAATGGCGTGTTTAACTGACTTTCTGTTTTTAAATGGGGAAATGGTTGATCAAGAATTATTCTTTTTTTTCGGGGGGCGGAGGGAAGGAGTAAATTTTTACTATCATAAACTCAATGGAAATTTGAACACATATCATTTTGAGAACACATAAAAGGAAACAGGTAGTAATCAGGATTTCTTCGTGAAGTTTTGTCAGGCTAATTGAATTTTCCTTTCTGTCAGAATGATAGCACTGATATATCAGCTGAAATATCAGCCATAATTTACCTTGGCTTTAAATGAGCTTCAGTTCTCCTTGTTTGGCATACAGATTACAGATTTTTGAAAAGTCATCTAGACTTGAATCTTGTATGGTTAGTTTGATTCATTCACACCAGACACTTACCCACAATTATCAGATTTTTGTACGTGTGCACTAATTTTTATTGATATCATAATTATGTCTATATTATATTTGTATATTCTTAATACACAACAGCACATAAACTGGAGTTTTCAGATATAATAATAGCAACAGGAATATTGTGTGAGTGTATTTGTGTGTGTATGGGTGCATGTGAGTGCACTTGTGTGTGTGTGTGTGTGTATGTGTGTAAACCACACAGAGCCAACAGTCTGCAAGGGAAAGGTTAGCTTGGTTTGAAGTGTCAGGACTGACTTGGATAAAGCATAACATATAGCAATTTAGCTTAGAATGCATAGTGTATTAATCAGGTTTCTTGAGAGAATGGAACCAATAGAATGTATGTATGATGGAATAATGTCCTTGATATTTTGCTGTCTTATCTTGAATCCCACTAAAATCAATAAAACTAAAATACGCTGGGTGGCCAGATTATTATGATTTCTGGATGCATAATAATCTGGCCACTCAGTGTATATCCTATATAATAAAAGGCTAATATGCAAATTGTCCCCTCAACCAGGAGTTTGATGAGACCACACCTATGCACAAATTCATGCACCAGGCCTCTAATATATCATTTATATATGCTGAGGGGCCAGATTATTATGTGTTCAGAGATCATAATAATCTGGCCAGTCAGTGTATATGGATCCTTGGAGGTGTGTGAGGCCTGAACATTTCCTGGAAAGTGGCAGATATTTAATATATGTATGTTAAATTGATCATTTTTAGCACAGTAAAGATATAGATATAGCTATAGATATTTATTAAGGAATTTGGCTCATGTGATTATTATGGAGGCTGAAAAGTCCCCCAGTCTGTTCTCTACAAACTGAAGATCCAGGAAAACTAGAGGTAAATTCAGTCCAGCAATGTGAAACTTTGATTCAAATGTTTACATACATGTATAAATATGTGTGTGCTACTTAGTTGCACTGTAAAATGCTTAACAACTAGCTGTCTTGGGGTAAATTGTTCTAATTTATAGTTTGTCAAACTCCATGTTGTAAATGCTATACCTCTCTTTTGTCCCTAGCAGATGTCAAGCTATCAATGTAACTACTGAAGGTGGAGTTGGGTAAGATGCACAGTGCAATCATAAATATATAGTATGTAAATAACTGTAAGAGCATAGAGTAAATATAGTAATCAGAAATTGATATGATTATTACCTTTACTTTTAATAGAATGTGTTTGATTTTAAGTTATATAATTTAATGTTTAATAATGGCCATTTTAAACAACTATTGCACAACATTCCTGAAAATTAAGTCAACTCTCATGAGCTGGTATGAGACAGATTGAGCATACAATTGGACTGTGCCAGAAAGTTAGAAAGTTACTTGTTAGCCATTCCCCAGTCATGCATACAGCAGACTCAAAATGAATGAGAGGAAATGGCATCAGTAATAAGCCTTTTCAAGATCTTTATTCTTTCTCTGGACTACCTAAACTTTTCTATTAAGAAAGACACTCCATCCATTTCACTTTTCTGTGATTAAATTATTTCCTCACTAAAATTGGCAAATGTATCTATCTTAGTCTCTATATCCCTCTTTAATTGTATTTGGGCCCTGAAGGGAAGAGAGGAGTTGAAAAACCATCTGATATCCAAAGTTTGGTGTCATTTTATGTCACTAACTTCAATAAGGAGCTAGGAATAATAATGCTTTAAATGCAGTTAGTTTCCATTGGCTAATTCATGTTCATCATATTAAGCCTTTCTCATAGTAATCTTTATTTCACTATAGTATACCATAAAAATAAATACAAATTTAACCCTTTCTGCCTACATATTCTCTCTGATATCTACTAAAGGATATCAAAGGAAGTAGCTTATTCAGGGAACAAACTTTCAAATGTGACATCGGATAAATGCCTTATAAGTTTGTTTTGTGACATCTTTCCTCAGAGCTTTTTAGCATGTTAATAAATGAATATGGATTTATTTGTGAATCAATTCATTTTCCACTTAAGCTTATGGAGGACATTATTAGCCTTTTCCTCACGACACAACTTATGGCCTCTCTTCCTAATGACTTACTCTAGTTTATTTACTTTGTCTTTTCTGTATCTATTATACTTATATTCTTTGTGGCAAAACTAGAACTCCATTGTTCTCTCTACCACCATAATGTCACTAAATTTTAATATCCATGAGATAAGAATGTTTTATTTTATTTTTGTCCCTGTAACCCTTACCAGCATTAGGAAGATAGTAGTATACAATGCCTGTTAAAGTTTATTAGGAAGAAGTCTGACATTCTGTACATGTGTCTACACAGTCAGCTCCTCCTAATAATATTAATAATGTATTAGTAGTAGTATTTACTGCTTAATAATGCTAATCACTATATCTTTCATTCATTATTCTTTTCATTGTCACCACAAACTCTAGATAATAGAAAGAGAATTGTCTCATGATCACGTAGTTTGACTGGCACCAGGAAATTGGTCTCTAGAATCAAGTCCCATAATTATTTTTTTAATTTAATAAATATTTATTGTTCAGATTATTACAGTTGTTCCTCTTTTTTCCCCCTCATAGCTCCTCTCCA
The DNA here is from genome assembly GCA_011751065.1 of Lasiurus cinereus. NCBI lineage: Eukaryota > Metazoa > Chordata > Mammalia > Chiroptera > Vespertilionidae > Lasiurus > Lasiurus cinereus. The sequence continues at coordinate 19,286,410 of JAAGEH010000393.1, read as the reverse complement.
CCCGGCTCCCACCCCATCCTCTGCCCTTACCAACATCCTCAATTGTCCTCATCCATAGGTGTATGATTTTTGTTCAGTCTTTCCCTGTAATCCACCCCCTCACCTTTTCCCCCCTGAGAATTGTCAGTACACTCCCTTTCTGTGCCCCTGATTCTGTTATATTCACTAGTTTATTCTGTTCATCAGATTTTTAATTCACTTGATTTTTAGATTCACTTGTTGATATGTATTTGTTGTTCATAATTTTTTTTATCTTTACCTTTTTCTTCTTTTCCTCTTTTAAAGAGTACCTTTCAGCATTTCATATAATTCTGTTTTGGTGTTGATGAACTTCTTTAGCTTTTTCTTATCTGTGAAGCTCTTTATCTGAGCTTCAATTCTGAATGATAGCTTTGCTGGGTAGAGTAATCTTGATTATAGGTTCTTGCTATTCATCACTTTGAATATTTCTTGCCACTCCCATGTGGCCTGCATAGTTTCTGTTGAGAAATCAGTTGACAATCATATGGGTGCTCCCTTGTATCTAATTAACTGTTTTTCTCTTGCTGCTTTTAATATTCTCTCTCTGTCTTTTGCTCTTGGCATTTTAATTATGATGTGTCTTGGTGTGGTCCTCTTTGGATTTCTTTTGTTTGGAGTTCTGTGAGCTTCCTGGACTTGTAAGTCTATTTCTTTCACCAGGTGGGGGAAGTTTTCAGTCATTATTTCTTCCAATAGGTTTTCAGTATCTTGCTCTCTCTCTTCTTCTGGTACCCCATAATTCTGATGTTGGTATCCTTGAAGTTATCCCAGAAGCTCCTTACACTATCTTCACATTTTTTTATTCTTTTCTCTTTTTCCTTTCCCAGTACAGTGTTTTCTGCTTCTTTGTATTTCAGATGTTTGACTTGATTCTTCTATTCCTCTAGTTTGCTGTTAGATCTCTGTATAATATTGTTTTATTTCAATCAGTGTATGTTTAATTTCTAATTGCTCCTTTTTCATCTCCTCTTGGGTCTCACTAAACTTAACCATGTTTTCCAAGAAATTCTTGAAAAACTTTATAACCATGGTTTTGTTTTCCTCCATTTCTTTCATTTGTGATCTGTTCCTTTGTCTCTGCATTTTCGCTGCTTCCCTGAGTTGGTAGAGTAGCTTTGTGTGCTAAGTGTCCTATATGGCCCAATAGCTCTGCCTCCCCAGTTACCTAAGGTGGACTCTTTTGGTACACCCCTTTGTGGACTATGTGTACAGCCTTGTTGTAGTTAAGTCTTGATTATTGTTATCACTGGGGGGGATTGACCTCCAAGCCAATTGGTTGTGAGGATCAGCCGTGTCTACACAGGGAGAAATTCTGTGCTGGAGTCTGCCTTATGATACAAGACTTGCAAAATTACAAAAGTCTCTGTGTTCAGCTTGGATGGGGCAGAATCTCAGGGCTGAGCAGACAGCCTTGGCTTCCCATCAGCCCTGCCTATGCTGCCCCTGGGTCTCAGTGTCCCTCGGTAATCACTGCAGCCCTTTCTGCGCACACTCGCACTCACGTGGCTCCAGACGTCTGCCTTTCCAACTCCCCTGAATTTCTGTGTGTTATGGGGACCCGTATGAGTCTGGGTCCCCATATGAGTCTGGGTCCCCAGGGTCTCACCCGAAACTGGGGTTCAGTATGGTCAGAACTGGTTTTCAGCACAGTTGGGAGGTTCTGTCTTCCTTCCGCTAGAGAAAGTCAGTGGCACAATCAGCATTCCATCCTCCCTGTGCACACTTGCATGCACCTCCAGACCTCTGCCTTTTGTGGCTCCCCTGAGTTTCCATGCACTCCTGCCTTTTCACAACAGTCCAGACTCCCCCCATATGAGTCTTGCCTGGAACTGGGATTCAGTGCAGTTGGGAGTTTCCATCTCCCTCCCACTAGAGGAAGCCTGTCAGGCACTCTGCCGCCTGTCCTCTCCATGCATGTGTCTCCCTACTTCAGCTTTTTGCAGCTCCTCTGAGTCTCTGGCAGTCCCTCTCTTTCCTTCCAGTTGTAGAATTTCCACTCAGCCTACTTTTCTGTGGTTCTAGATCATGTCTGTTCTATCTTTCAGTTGTAGTTTTGAAATTGTTGTGCGAGGCAGCAGTTTAGGTGTTTACCTATGCCGCCATCTTTGTTTCTCCCCTCAAGTCCCATAATTATTTACTCATCCACCTCACATAGAGATATGATTAAGCAATAGTACCATGTTTTAAAGTCTGCCAACAAAAATTATTAACACTGAAGGGTTTCAATGCTTTTAAGTTTGGGTAAAATTGGACTTTAGAGTTTTGGAAGTTCTCTAAAGGTAACCCAGGAAAAGAAACAAAAATGACACGTGTAAGACCAAATATATGAGTAGCACTGAGAATAAACTCTGAGTAATATAGACATTTGATTTTCACTCCTTAGAAAGTGAGAAACAAGATATATGGGGATATCCCATATTAAAAATTTGTTGTGAAGACAGGAAGCATTTGTAAGATCAGACCTTATGTTTTAGGCCTATCAAACTCAGAGGATCTGAGCAAAGAGACAAGCTAAGTTTGGGGCTGAGCCATCCTTTTCAAAATCTCTACCCTACTCAGGTCTGAGACACCTAATTGTTCTATTTTTAATCTTTAATTTCTAAGAAAAGTCAAACTGAAAGAGATGGGCTTTCTAAAACACAGTTACCTTAAATGATTTATATGAAGAATTCATAACTAGATACCAAGAGTTTGTATGTGTATGTTTACAATCTCTATTTAAAATGATGATTTGGAAAAAAATCATCAGATGGATAATCATATAATACACTTATTGAAAAGCTTCAGCTATTTATAGAGAAGGTAAAATAAAAATAAAAATATAATTTTGGCCTCAATAAAGTAATAATTCTGCTTTTCAGACAAGAATAAAATTTATACTATTTTGAATAGGCTTTATTTCCTTGTTAAGAAGGTAAAATTGTGGCCTCCTGTGGCATTGTTTTGTTTGTTTCTTTCTTGGTTTGTTTGTTGGCTGTTTGAAAGTTTCATGGCATTCTATTTAAGAAGAAAAAATATAATTTATCCTATTTTGAGTGCTAAATGTGGCCAGTCTTTATCTGTTTAGTAGAATCAGAATTCACCCAGTATAAGGAAGAATAAGGCAACACAAGATACTGGCTGTAAATATAGGTTATTGAAATCAGATGATCTTAAATTAGAAACTCAACTCTTTTTATTATTATTAATGTATTACATATATACATATCTTTCCATTGCCCACCCCTAACCCCACTCCCATGCATGCCCTCACCCCCCAGTGTCTTACGTCCATTAGTTATGCTTATATGCATGCATACAAGTCCTTTGGTTGATCTCTTATCTACCCCACCTCTCCCTAACCTTCCCACTGTAATTTGATAGTATGTTTTATGCTTTACTGCCTCTGCATCTCTCTTTTTGTTAATCAGTTTTATAATGTTCCTTATTATCCATAAATGAGTGAGATCATGTAGTATTTTTCTTTCATTGACTGGCTTATTTTATTTAGCAAAATGCTCTCCAGTTCCATCCAGGTTGCTGCAAATGGTAAGAATTCTTTCCTTTTTATGGAAGCATAGTATTCCATGGTGTAGGTACACCATAGTTTTCTTATCCAGTCATTTGCTGATGGGCACCTAGTATCTTTCCAAATTGTAGCTATTGTAAATTGTGCTGCTATGAACATAGGGGTGCATATATCCTTTCTGAATGGTGTTTCTAGATTCTTAGGATATATTCCTAGGAGTGGGTCAAAGGGAATTCCATTTTTATTTTTTGAGGAAATTCCATACTGTTCTCCACAGTGGCTGCACCAGTCTGCATTCCCACCAGCAGTGCATGAGGGTTCCTTTTTCTCCGCATCCTCGCCAACACTTGTCGTTTGTTGATGTGAGATGTGAGTTGGTGTGAGATGGTATTGCATTGTTGTTTTGATTTGCATCTCCCGGAAAATTAGTAACTTTGAGCATGTTTTCATGTGTCTCTTGGCCTTCTCTCTTCTTTTGAAAAGATTCTATCTAGGTTTGTTGCCCATTTTTTTTTTATGAGATCATTTACCTTCCTTTTATTAAGTTGAATAAATTGGCTGTAGATGTTGGAGATTCAACCTTTATCAGTGGTAACATTCGCAAATATGTTCTTTCATATAGTGAGTGGGCTTTCTTGTTGTATTATTGATGGTTTCTTTTGCTGTGAAAAAGCTTTTCATTTTGATGTAGTCCCATTTGTTTATTTTCTCTTTAGCTTTCACTGCCCTAAGGGTATCAGTGAAGAAGTTCCTTAGGCATATGCCTGAGATTGTGCTGCCTGTGGATTCTGCTAGTATTTTTATGCTTTCCCATCTTTGGCCTTCTAATTTGCATACTCACTCTGATTGGCTGTGGGCATAGCAGAGGTACAGTCAGTTTACATGTTTGGCTATTATTAGGTAAGATATGTATATTCAAATGTATTCTAAAAAGAATTCCAGAAAGCAAATGTACATTATTTTTAATTATCTAAAGAATAGTCTACAGTTTGAGCTTGACTGTAAAATATAATATGCCAAGTGATAAAAAATAACTTCATATCATATAAAGGGAAAGTAGACAATTTATTGGACATGAGACTGGGTTTCCTTTTCCCTCCCTTCAATAAGGTAATTTCTTCCCATCTCCAAGGGCCTTTCTCACAGTTATCTTGGTGAAAGAGCTCTGTGACATTGCCTGTAGGAATCATCTGCTGCTTCTAAGTAAGTCACAGGTTTTGCTTCAAGGCAAGAAAACACTTTGTTCCCACTCACACCTGAGCTTACTGTCTTCAGAAAGCTTCACCCTCCTAAAAATGCAACACCATCTCTTATAGTCAGATGGAAATATTTTAATGAATTTCTCAAGGAAGTGTTACTCATAACCCAGTTTCATTAATATGTTAAGGCCAAGGAGCTATAGAGTTTTTATTGTTTTAAGAAAAGAAATAAGATGGCAAGAGATCAAAAATGGAAGCAATAAATTTGATAATGAAATATGAATATATCCAGTATATACACATGATATTTATGGATGTTTAAGCAGGATGGTTTTGAAACTTTTTTCTAAAAAAAACTATTAACTTGGTCCCAGTAAACTGTGAACATTACTGTATATTAGTAATAGTAACTACTAGTACACTCCTTCATATGTAAAAGTGACACAATGTGCTGCAGTAGTAGAGCTTTAGATGGAAGCAAACTCATCTACACTTTCCTGTAGTGAGTCTGATGACCAACAAAGATAACCAACAATGACAGGAGACATTCACATTCTGGAGATGAGAAGGCAGAGTAGAAGGAAAGGGGGGTGTGCTTAGCAAGGAGAACAGCAGAGCTGACTGACCTCATTAATATCAAGCATCTTTATCTGAGCGAATCTACAATATTTTTTGTTTCCCTGGTGAAAAAGAAAAGTATAGAAATCCACGTATTTTCTTGGCTATTACTTAATGTAGGGCCTCCCCCAGTCATTACTTTTTTTTTCTTTTTTTTTAAATTAAATCTTTATTATTCCGATTATTACATTTGTTTTTCTTTTTTCCCCTCCATAGCACCCCTCCACCCAGCTCCCACCCTTCCCTCCCTCGCGTTGACCTCATCCATAGGTGTATGATTTTTGTCCAGTCTCTCCCTGTATACCCCGAACCCCTTTCCCCCTGAGAATTATCAGTCACGGGTGGGTCTGGAGCAGCAAGTCCTCCGCGGGCTCCGCCGTGAGTGACTCTTCAGTCTGCAGGCCGACGCTCTACCCACTGAGCACACCTCCTCCTGCTGCCACAGCGGCAGCACACACACGTGGGGAGAGGGGCGAGGGGCCGTGGGGTCGCAGGGGTTAAGGGAACCAGCACCGGTGCTCGCTCCTGCAGGTCCGGCCCGGCCAGAGCCGCACCGGAACCCCTGAGGGCAGGTGCCCTGGTGGCTCGAGAGCCGAGGACGCACCGCTCAGCCTCAGCCTCAGCGTGAGGGTCTCAGCGCCTCAGCCTCAGCACGAGGGTCTCAGCCTCAGCCTCAGCACGAGGGTCTCAGCCTCAGCCTCAGCA
>JAAGEH010000393.1:19149686-19280259 GCA_011751065.1 Lasiurus cinereus | reverse complement strand
GCCTCAGCCCCAGCCTCAGCACGAGGGTCTCAGCCTCAGCCTCAGCCTCAGCACAAGGGTCTCAGCGCCTGCATCCTCAGCACGAGGATCCCAGCCTCAGCCCCAGCCTCAGCACAAGGGTCTCGGCGCCTGCAGCCTCAGCACAAGGGTCTCAGCCTTAGCCTTAGCACGAGGGTCTCAGCGCCTGCAGCCTCAGCACGAGGGTCTCAGCCTCAGCCTCAGCACAAGGGTCTCAGCGCCTCAGCCTCAGCCTCAGCACGAGGGCCCCAGCCTCAGCCTCAGCGCGAGGGTCTCAGCCTCAGCCTCAGCGTGAGGGTCCCAGCCCCAGCCCCAGCGCGAGGGTCCCAGCCCCAGCCTCAGTGCGAGGGTCTCAGCCTCAGCCTCAGCGCGAGGGTCCCAGCCTCAGCCTCAGCGCGAGGGCCTCAGCCTCAGCCTCAGCACAAGGGTCTCAGCGCCTCAGTCTCAGCCTCAGCACGAGGGCCCCAGCCTCAGCCTCAGCGCGAGAGTCTCAGCCTCAGCCTCAGCGTGAGGGTCCCAGCACCAGCCCCAGCGCGAGGGTCCCAGCCTCAGTGCGAGGGTCTCAGCCTCAGCCTCAGCGCGAGGGTCCCAGCCTCAGCCTCAGCACGAGGGCCTCAGCCTCAGCCCCAGCATGAGGGCCCCAGCCTCAGCCTCAGCGTGAGGGTCTCAGCCTCAGCCTCAGCGCGAGGGTCTCAGCGCCTGCAGCCTGGCCCCAGTGCCCCAGCGCCCCAGCTCCCCAGCCCCGTCCCTCTCCCCCGCGGGCGTCACCAGCAGTGGGGACTCAGTCCAGCACTGGGAGGAGGACGGCGGGGCGCCGAGCGGAGCTCCGTTAGTCCGCGTTTCATGCCTGCGTTTCCCCATTGCGGGGCCCAGCCCGGTGCCCTGTGCTGCGGAGCACGTCCCCGGGGCCTCGACCTCGTCGGCAAGCCGGCCTCCAGGCCGGGGACACGGGCGGCTCCTTCCCGGGATCCCGGTCCCCCTCAGTCATTATTTCTTTAAATAGGTTTTCAGTATCTTGCTCTCTCTCTTCTTCTGGCACCCCCACAATTCTGATGTTGGCACGCTCGAAACTGTCCCAGAGGCTCCCCACATTATGTTCACACCTTTGGATTCTCCTCTCTTCTTGCCTTTCCAGTCGAATGTTGTGTGCCTCTTTATATTTCAAATTTTTTACTTGATTCTTGTCTTTCTCCAGTCCGCTGCCAGGACTCTGTACAATATTTCTTATTTCAGTCAGTGTATGTCTAATTTCTATTTGGTCCTCTATCATCTCCAGTTGGACCTTTTCCATCCCTAGTTGGCTCCTCTGCATCTCTAGTATGTCCTTTTTCATCTCCTCTTGGGTCTTGCTAAATGTATCCATCTTTTCTAACATATTCTTGAAAAACCCCATAAGCGTGGTTTTGAACTCTATATCCAGTCTTTTTTTTTCCTCCATTTCTTTTGTTTGTGATCCCTTCCCCTGTCTTGGCATCCTCACCATGCCGGGGAAACTTCTGTGTTGGATTCAGCCCTATGATAGCAGATGCAAAGCCGCAGAAGCCTCTGCTGAGCTTGGGAGGGGTGGAGTCTCAGGGTTTAAGGGACCACCTTGCCTTCCAGTCGGCCCCGCCCTCCACGGCCCCTGAGTCTCACGTGACTGGGTAATGGCTGGAGCAGTCCCTGTGTGCGCGTGCACCCGCAGTGCCTCTAACAGCTGCCTTTCCATCTCCCCTGCACGCCAGGACCACACGAGTCTAGGTCCCCAGGGTTTCGCCCGAAACAGGGGCTCCCCAGTCATTACTTTTGATAACTCATAAATAATCCTCAGTAGCCAAGTTGAGTTATAAAATTACTTAGCAGAGCAAATAGTAAAGAACAAAAGTGTCCAATTAAGGTTCTCAAAAGAAGACTGCTTTATTTATTTGAATTCTTCTTACCATATATTTGTAAAACCCATATTACAAACTGTTGACTCTTTGTCTTGCTCTGTCAGCTAGAGTTTTGATATGATGACATATGATTGACAGAGTTGAGTTCCTTCTAGAGATGAGAGCAAAAGGCCATTCCATGGTAAAGATAATGAGGAGAGTCATAAATTGGCTGCTAATTCAAAATGTCACTTTGTGTAACACTTGTATTTTATTTGTAAAAAATACTTGTTTTTCACAACTGGAATAAAACAATCAAGTAAGCAAATTAATTCAGCATACACTTTATAAACTTGATACAATATAGTAGATAGATGTAAAACTATATAATATTATATAATATTAGATTAATGTATTCATTCACTCAAGAAACAGTTATTGTTTAACATGTGTCAAGCACTGTTTAAAGCCTTGTAGTAAACCAAGAAAATGTATAGTAAAGGAGTAGAAAGGAATAGATAGTGATGACATTTATTGTTCAATTGGAAATTCAAGGGCCATGAAACTGAAAGAGCATAGCTTTTGGAATGATGTCAATCTTCATAAAATTCTATAGATGATTAATTTTTATAATCTTAAAGACTGTGATAGTATTGAAAACTACTTTATGGCTTAGAACTATGATAAATAATTTTCAATATAAGTTACTTTGAGAGTGGACTATAAGATGTTTTTTTAATCAAGTATTATAAAAATAACAAGGACATGACAAGAAAAGAACATAGACTGTTTCTTATTACATAAATGTAAAAATCTTACCCAAAATATTAACAAATTAAATTCCATGATATGTACACAGGATAATGCATAATTATCTAGTTGGGTTTACTAGTATTTCAATGATGCATGATTTAAAATTAACATTATAATTTATCATATTTGCAAAATAAAAGAAATGAGATGTTTATCTCAATACAGAAAATAAATTTGATAAAATTCAACATTTCTTCATATTGTATTAAAACTTCTAAAGTAGCAATAGGAAAGATTTTCCCACTATCACAAGGTATTTCTGACATTATATTTAATGATGAAATGTTCACTATTTACCCCACAAGAAAGGAACAAGGCAAGGATTCCATTATAGCCACTTCTATTCAACATTGTACTAGAGGACTTGTCCAATAAATAAAATGAAAAGGAAGAAATGCCAAGGGTTTAGAATAAAAGATGATATGGTAAATATGAAGGTAGGACAAAGGAATCTACAAAAATTATTAGATTAATAAGTAAATTTAGCAAGTTCTCTGGACCTGAAGTCAACATTTTTTTTTAAAAAAAAGCATTTCTAGGTAACAATGCAGTGGATTTGAAAATATGGTCACTAAAGATGATAGATAGATAGATTGATAGACAGACAAAACGGTATGCAACATGTACAAGAATTTTGTTATGAATTGAATGATATTTCATTTGAAACAAACACTGAACTCCTAACCCCATTAAGTACTTCAGAATGTGCTTTATTTGAAAATAAGGTCATTGCATTCATTGGTAATCAATTAGAGTGTTATCGGTAGGGTGGGCCAATCCCATATGACTGGTGTTCTTTTAAAAAGGGGAAACCTGGACACACAGACAGACATGCACAGAGGGAAGATGATGTGACTACACACAAGGATAAGATGAACATGTAAATGGAGTGACTGCTGCAGATCTTTAACAGAATGCCAAAGATCGCCCACAATCCACCTCAAGTGGGGAAAAGGCAAGGAAGGATCCCCATAGAGCAGTGGTCAGCAAAATTATTAGTCAACAGAGCCAAATATCAACAGTACAACGATTGAAATTACTTTTGAGAGCCAAATTTTTTAAATTTAAAACTTCTTATAAGACCACTTCTTCAAAATAGACTCATCCAGGCCGTGGTATTTTGGTAGAAGAGGCACACTCAAGGGGCCAAAATGCTTCATGTAGCCCATGAGCTGCAGTTTGCTGACCATGGCCCTAGAGGTTCAGAGTAGCTTGGCCCTAGCCTTCAGAAGTGTGTGACAAATAATTTCTGTTTTAAGCAATCTGGTTTTGGGCACTAGGAAGGAAACAAATACAGTTCCTATCACCATTATTTGTTCTATCTAATATTTGGAAATAACCCACATATTTATCAATAGTAGCAAGGATTTTTTTAAATGTAGTATGTTCATATATTGGATTATAATCATATTTGAGAATAGGAATTAAATGAAGAGAGTACAGCTGCAAGTACTGATATAAAGAGATAACTAATGGGTCAATAGATATAATAGATCCACAAATAAAGTTAAAAAACAGTTAACCTCATTATTCATTAGAAGTCAGAATAATTATTATCTGTTAGGAAGAAAGAGGTAAAGAGTGATTTGAAGAGATATACAAGGTGGTCTTCTGTGGCACTACTATTCCTGAAATAGTGTGAGACACTCCTATGGCTCAGAGAATTGTAGAAGCCAAACCTATAAGATGAACTATTTAGTGGTATCCTGGGAAACATAGTATCAGCATTAAAATGGTGTACTCTAAAGCCATCCTATCAAAGTGTAAAAGTCCATTCCTACCACTTGCTGATTAAATATCTTTTAGTAATTTACACCTGTATGCTTCAGTTTCTCATCAGTGAAATGGAGTAACATTATCTTAGGGGACTGTTATGAGAGTTAAATAAGTTAATGCTTTTAAAACACTTAGAATGGTGGTTAAATATTTAACATGGTTTATTATATATTTATTAAGTATTAATTATATATATAAAAGCCTAATATGCTAAGTGTCCCTCTGACCATTTGACTGTTCAACCAGTTGCTATGACATGCAGTGACTATCAGGGGGCAGGTGCTCCAACCAGTAGGTTAGCTTGCTGCTGGGGTCCAGCCAATCAGAAATGGGCAAGGTGGGCTGGACATGCCCTGGAGCCCTTCCACAGACCCTCCCCGGATGGCCAACCTACTGCAGTCCTCCCTGGCCAGCCCTGATGGCCCCAATCGAGACTAGGTGAGACAGCCCCAATTGGCCCAAATTGGGAGTGGGCAAGATGGGCCAGACATGCCCTGGAGCTCTCCCATGATCCCTCCCTGGCTGGGGTAGGGTCCCGGATTGCAAGAGGGCACAGGCCAGGCTGAAGGACCCCACTGGTGTGTTTATATATAGCATGCATTTATTATGTATGTATTTATTACATATAGTATATATTGATTACATAAATTATATGGGGAAAAAAACAAAAAATGTATCTTGAGAAAAAATTTGAAACTACGGAATTTTAAGATTTCATATTTAGAATTAAAATAGTTTTTTTCCATTTATACTAAGTCTGTACAACCTAGTAGGTAGTACATGGATGCATACACTAAAGCATTAATCAGTACATGTGAACAAAATGTGTACATGATCACATATTCTGAACTTTAATAAAATGCATCTTAAATAATTCTTGGTTATACTTAAAATGTAATCAAATAGACACTTGCAATTAACATACTGTCAAACCATAGTTGTCTTTCTAGCAATATGAAACTATACTGGAAAGTAGTTTCTAATTATCATTCATATGTTCAAGTATCAACACATGATTTTAATTAATATGATGATCATAAAAACTATTGTTAATATTGAAAAATTATTGTGTGTATGTACCCAAAACCTATGCAAATTAGTACCAAATTATATAAAATTATTTCTATAAGATTTGCAATAAAAGACTGTCTTCCCACAGCATTGATTCTCAAGATGAAAATTGTTATTTTTATCCTGAACACTCATTTGTCCACTTTCAAAAATAAACTTCCATCACAGTCACTTTCCTCTGAACTAGAACCTTGATGAATATTCATGAGTTCTAGGACCAAGGGCTCAACAGGACATCTCACCAACTTCAAACCCAATGTCTCTACTTGATACAGCTCTATCCCAAGGGGAATTTATCTGGAGCCATTATTTCATACTACCAAGAAAGTTCATGAAATTCACTGGCATTATCATCCCCAAGAAGGGGCCCATTAATAATTTTCTGCTGTCAATGAATACAGAAAATGCTAAAACTGGTTAATTAATTTTTCTGAGTTCTGGCAATTAAAAATTAAATAGAAATGGCAGTTCACATATATATTCTTTCTTTTATTTTATTAAGAAATAGTTTTTAGTCCCAGATTCCTATTTTTAAATTGTAATTAATATATGGGTAAGTTTGTAATATATTGCCATTCTTGGAATCTTGTAAAGGTTTTGGATTTTAAAGGATACAAAGTGATGTTAGATTATTTTTAATAACTGTGTAATAGCTATTGAGTATTCTGTTTTCTTTTTGGTAAAAGCATCAATATCTAAATTGTTGGAAACAGAAGGAGCTGGAGAGGAATTGGGATATGAGTTGAGGCTGAGCATGCCCCATAATCTCTTCAGCCCACTCCTGCTCTCCTGACTGCACAGTATTATGGTCCATCCCACCCATGTTCAAGACGTTGCAGTTGTTGCTTAAGATTATATTCACCAGTCTTCCTGTTTTTTTTGTGAGCTATAGAAGACTGATTTCTGGGAGCTTCTTTATATCTAAATAATTTTGAAAAGCACTAAAGAAATGTAAAATTAAAAACAAACTATGTGCCTACCTTTCCATGCAGCTTGGTCAATTTTGCATACCTATTGTAAGGAAGCCTTCAGAGCCTCTGTCCTAAGGGTTCATTATTCTACATAGAAAATAGGCTCCTGGCTTTTGGCAGCTTGATATTTTATTATCCTTTATATAGGTAGGAAAGAGCAGGCTGATTGAAGTGATTTATTATAATGTAGTTTCAGCTCCTTGATCCTGTACAATGGGGAAAGTGAAGAAGAATCTGCTAAAAATAGATTAACAGAATGGCAGATAAACAAAATGAAGAGACCCTTTCTTGTTTAAGTTTCTTTTCCAAAAGAGCTAGTAGAAACTGTTATTTCTGAACAGGACCTGATAATTAATTAACTCATAATAAATATATGTGCATATCCTACCTAATAAAGAGGGAATATGCTAATTGACCATCACTCCATCACAAAGATAGCTGCACTCACAGCTGAAGCGAAGTTACCATAAGGAGCCATAACGAGCAATCAGCAGGGACCTGAGGCTATACCCTTCCTCACCCCCGTAGGGCTTGACAGAGAACTTCAGGCCATACCTCCACCCTGGCACCAGTCCATGCTCCCCACCCAGTGGAGTTTGATAGGGGATCTCAAGGTGTGCTTCCCATCCTGGTGCTGAGCTTGGAGACCTTAGGCTGCTCTCCCCGACCCTCTGTCCCAGTGCCACGCTGAGGAACCTCCAGGCATGTCCCCTGCCCTGATCTGGGCTGCAGGACCTCAGACCATGCCCCCTGTTCTGGCTCCAGGCCAGGGGACCTGAGCTAATTCCTCTGCCCCTTGAAGCTTGACAACAGTGGGACTGGCCAGGTCTGGATCTAGCCCAATGGGAGCAGGGGCCAGCCAGGTTTGGGTCTCATGTGATTTTGAGGCACATGTGGGTATGTGGTGACTTAACTCTGGATCCCGTGGTATGCCCCAGACTCTTTACAGGAGGAAGATTTTCATACACATTTTACTAATTTTCTTTCATCTCTGACATTTCCATTATAGAGAAAGGGCAAATAGCAATATTAAATTATTTCCTCTAATTAATCCCCTTTTAATGTGCATGGATTTGATGCACCAGGCCACTAGTTGAAAATAAAAACTGACATTTGGTTCATTTATACCACATAAATTGAACCAAGACTTGGTAGAAAGACACATTCCTATATATCAATTATTCTTTCCGAGATGTTTATTCCTTCAAAGTTAGCAGTAAGAGAGAAAAAATTTAATATACCAAACTCTATCTCCTAAATTACTCCCCTTGAATTTGAAAGATGGATTTTGGAGTTGAAAACATGAGAACAGATGTAGAAACTGAGATTTTGGCAGCTTCCATCAGAAACTAATGAGCTTTTGGGAAATTCAGCCAATACAGAGTTGGGTAGATTACTATCAAAACTATAGGGGCATCTTAACACCTACAGTGACCTGGCTTTAAAGTGTCAGATGGAAACTGACCAGAGGTAACCTTTCCAAATTACTTATAGAATTATTAAACATTAAAAAAACTATCCAGTGTAGTATAATTCAATATATCAAGAATCAACTTTCCTATTAATATATATACTACACATACTCCTTTTGAAGTGAAGTAGGAGTCAAAGTTCACAGTACTTTAATCTTGGTGAGTGCCTTACATGGCCCATTAGTCATCATAAAGCTATAGACGGCCTTCCCTTCATGATGTCAACACTGTGTATAATATCTAGTTCAAGGGCTCTCAGGGAGAGCCCAGAGTCCCCAACAAGGTGTGAGGGGAGCAGAGGAAAACATAAAACACTATGGTAGGAGACTGGAAACAGACAATGAAAGCTCAGGATTCTTTTACTCTGTAATATGGAACTCCCTTTCTGTAATTATTTCTCTAGTAGTTTTGCTGTTCACTTCCTTGCTTTGATTGGTTATATACTAAATAGCTAATTTCAGTATGTTCAATGTTTCAGTCTGTGTTTTAGTATCTTTTAGTGTGTGAGTATCTTGCTGCATATTTGACTCTACATAGCTGGCTGTGGTTTGATAGGATATACAAATTAGCCAATCTTTCTATGTTGATGCTAATAAGTTACTGACAAAAAAACATGCATATGTATTTTTCAGTTACTCAGTCACATTATAGCAATGAAATATGAAATAAAAGTAGAGTTGGGAGATGGAAAAAAAATTAATATGAATCCCTTTACCAATGTGGTAGCACCCAAGTATATTGGACCTTTTCAAACCACCTCAGCATCCTCCCAAATCATGGGTCTAATTTAGTATTTCCTGTAAAATCCAATCTCACTGTAGGCTCTACCCTTTGGGTCTAGATGGATCCAGCTTGATGACTTATACCCTGCTGAACCCTCAGTAACTTCTCATGACACTCAAGGATAAAGCTAAACTTTTAATCATAGTCTAAAACAGTGGTTCTCAACCATTCTAATGCCATGACCCTTTAATTCAGTTCCTCATGTATCGGTGACCCCCAACCATAAAATTATTTTTGTTGCTACTTCATAACTATAATTTTGCTACTGTTATGAATTGTAATGTAAATATCTGTGTTTTCCGATGGTCTTAGATGACCCTGCTAGTGGTCCTCAACTTGTGGGTTGCAACCTGTGGGTGGCCTTCCCTTACAGCTATGAAGTAGCAACAAAAATAATTTTATGGTTGGGGGTCACCACCACATAGGAACTGTATTAAAGGGTCATGACATTAGAAAGGTTGAGAACCACTGGAAAAGATCCTACACAAATTTACTCCTGTCCACCAAACGCTCACTGTTGTCTAGGAAACACTCAGGGATCTTTTCTGTTCTCTGAACTTTGCAAATTCCTCTTGTTTCAAAGCCTTTGCCTTGTTCTTCCCTCTGCTTGCTGTGCTCTCCCCCACTCTTCATTTTTATAATTGAAATACAGTCTTTATGTGGCAGCATCTAAGGAGTAGAGCTGTCAGATGTGAAGTGAAGCATGGTTTACAAAAAAGGCAATCACCTGCAATGATGATGGTATTTGAATTGTTCAGAAACTTTATGACACCTTGTCATATCCATGTGGGAGTGGTCTAAAAGTTCTTCCTATTCTTTTAATGAAAAAAGTGAAGGGATGTTTACTGATTTTCTATATGGAACATTGAAATTGCCAAAAGCAAATTTGGCCTGAATTTAAGTCATATAATTAATTGTAGAAATCACAAGCTCAGATCTTGTGAATTCCTTCTTACAGGATATAACTATATACTATATGCCAGTCACTCTAAACAAATGATTATGTTGATTCTAAAGAAACATGACCGAAAAGAACACATTGGAGAAAAGCTGTAAAGATATTTCACTTTCTTTCAAACACAACCTGAGAATGTATCAGTTGCTCATGAGCATGCTAGGCACTAAAAATGTAGAGTTTCTCATTCAAGAAGTTCACATTCTACTCCGTAGACCCAGGTGGCTTCAGCCAGGGCTAAGTGCTGGTCCCAGTTCTAAGCCGACAGCAACTATTAGAGACCACAGTAGGAGGAAGGAGATGGATGCACTGGCCCTCTGCCACTATACACTGCCTCCTTCTCTCAGCTCAAAATGAACTATATGCCCAGTGCTGCCAGCCTCATTGGAAGATCAACAGTGAGTTGCTCATCTCCTTCAGATGAAGTCTGGGGAAGGTACGTGGTCCTGCTTCAAAAAGGAAGGACACTTAAAGGCATTTTGAGAAGCATTGGTCAATTTGCTAATGTATGCTGCATCAGACAGTGGAGTATATTCAGGTGGCCAAAAACTATGATGATATTCCTAGAGGGATTTTGGCGGTCATAGGAGAAAATGTGGTTCTTCTGGGAGAAGCAGACTTGGAAAAGGAGAGTGACACACCACTCTGGCACATGTCCAGTGAAGAAATCTTAGAGAAGCAATGGGTAGAGGAGCAGATGAACTAGAAGTTGAGAGTTACAAGTTTAGACTCTTAAAGGTCTAGGTTTCTCCATTCCCAAGCACATAGATAATCTCCATGACTATTAGCTTTTTTGCTCAGGCATTATTGCTCTTAGGGCTGTCACTGGATGGAAGTGACATTCTAGTCACTTCAAACATTGGACTGGAGAATTTTGAAAAATCATGTCTTGAATTTTTTTCACAAATGCAACATGAAATCATGTGGCTCTTTTTTCCTTTTTAAGAAATATATTTTTATTCATTTCAGAAAGGAAGGGAGAGGGAGAGAGAGATAGAAACATCTATGAGATAGAATCACTGATTGACGGCTTCCTGCACACCTTCTACTGGAGATCTGATAGGAATCAAACCATGATTTCCTGGTTCATAGGTCAACACTCAACCACTGAGCAACACTGACTAGGCTCTTTTTTTTCTTTTTTAATAACAAAATCATTAAAGAAAAAGTTGGATGGGTTCCTTTCACACATCACAATGGAGCCAACAGCTACTTCTCTATATTGCTCTTCTCATCCCAAGTAAGAGTTTCCGGGGGACATTCTTCATTTTCTTATGAATAAAATATGAATTAAAAAAATGTTCATGTCCTAACCAGTTTGGCTCAGTGGATAGAGCGTTGGCCTGCAGACTGAAAGGTCCCAAGTTTGATTCTGGTCAAGGGCATGTGCCTTGGTTGCGGGCACATCCCCAGTAGGAGGTGTGCAGGAGGCAGTTGATTGATGTTTCTCTCTCATCAATGTTTCTAGCTCTTTACCCCTCTCCCTTCCTCTCTGTGAAAACTCAGTAAAATATATATTTTTAAAAATGTTCACATCCTTTGGCAGAAATAGACTTAAAAAATTAAATATATTATCATAAGTTCAATAAACATGTTAAAGATATAGAGGTCATCACATTGAAAAAGAAGAAGTAGTAATCAGTAATAGTGAGAGAGGTGGCAGTGTGCCAGTTAGGGTGGTTTTCCTGGAGTTACTGAGTGTATTTGAGTTTTGAAAAGGAGCATATTGTGAAAGAGTTTCCTGACTTTCCCTTCCACCTGGAGCCTAAGGTGTTGTTGTTTTTTTTTATTTTCCTTCCCTCCACTGCTGTTCTGGAAAGGTTTTGCCTTTGGCTGATCAATGATTTAATTATATAAATAAGAGAAGGAAGAAGGGGAATTCTTGAGTGAACCAGAACTCAGACTTGAGAGGAAGTTTGGAGATAATTTAGAAGGAATATTGAGTAAGGGCTGCTGTTGTAGATGAGGAAAATAAACATGTGAGAAAGGTGGAGACTTTTAAAAGTATTTAACTCCTCCCTGACAGGTTTGGCTCAGTGGATAGAGGGTTTGATTTTGTACAAGAGCATGTACCTCAGTTGCAGGCTCCTCATTGGCCCAGTCCTGGTCAGGACACATGCAGGAGGCAACCAATCAATGTATTTCTCTCCCATGGATATATTTCTCTCTCTTTTTCACTCTCTCTCTTTCTTGCACTTTCTCTAAAAATCAGTGGAAAATATCCTCAGATGAGGATTAGGAAAAAAAAAAGCATTTCTGTTCTTAGACTATGATGCACCATTATGGATTCAAGAACATAGCTATTGCAGAGTAATGTACGGTAATAGATCCTCAACTCATTATTTTAAGATCTGGGACTAAACCAAATGAGACAGAGGAAAGTAAGTAGATATTTACCGGGAAGAAAAAGAAATATTCCAGTATCTCTTTAGTTGAAAAACTAAAAAGGACAGAAGTATAAATAAATGAAATAGTACAGGGTCTTGAGCTGACTCTAAAATGTTTATTACTGAATATTGTACAAAAGAAAAGGGACTGTACTAGAGAAGTGAGTCTAGGAAACTGTGTCTATGGACTATACCAGTGGTCGGCAAATTGCGGTTCATGAGCCACATGTGGCTCTTTGGCCCCTTGAGTGTGGCTCTTCCACAAAATACCACAGCCTGGGTGACTCTATTTTGAAGAAGTAGTGTTAGAAGAAGTTTAAGTTTAAAAAATTTGGCTCTCAAAAGAAATTTCAATTGTTGTACTGTTGATATTTGGCTCTGTTGACTAATGAGTTTGCCAACTACTGGGCTATACCACTGGAATATGGAAACCTTTTAATCAAACAGTTGGTTCATATTTCAATAGCTATTTGATGTACTGTTTGCATTAAATTACCAAACTGGCCAGCTAATTGGTTTGGTTGCTTATTGACACAATATGATTACTCATTGCTTACATAATGCAGTTGCTGATAGAGAAATGCTGACATGAAATTAAGGCTAGATTGATCTGTCTAGAACATTTGTAATATCTTTTGGCATTGTCATCTGCCTTTCCCCTTGTCTTTCAACCTTTATTTATCTTACAGTTATAGTCTAGCAAAATTGTGTTGAATGACTGATTGCTATGATGTGCACTGGCCACCACGGGGCGATGCTGCTCAGCTGATGAGCGCCAGACACAGGGCTCATGGCTAGCCTCCTCAGCCCAGCAGCTGCAGTGGAGCAGCAGCGAGCCTACCAAGTGGTGGCAGTGGCAGGTGAGTGGGGCCGGGATGAGCAGGAGTGGCAGGCAGTGTTGGATTGCCGGTTTCAGCCCAGTTCCTACAGGCCACACAGAGGGATCCACTGGTACATGAATCTTTGCACTGGGCCTCTACTTTAGATATAATTACTGGATGATTGAAGATGTTATTGCCTCATAACAAATAAATATATATGCTATGCATTGTAAATGTTACATCAGACTTTATCTCTTTACTAAATAACTCTATTATTTTGCAAGGGCTGCCATAGTAAAGTATTTCATATTAACTCAAACAACAAAAATGTCTTATATTGCAATTCTGGGGACTAGAAGTCTGAGATGGAGGAGGCAGGGTTGGTTCTTTCTGAGTGCTGTCAAGAAGAATCTGTTCCATGCCTCCCTTCTAGCTTCTGGGGGTTTGCTGGCATCACTATTGCTCCTTGGCTTCTGCCACATCACTAATCTCTGTCATCCTCTTCACATGGTATTCTCCCCGGGCGTGTGTCCAAATTTTTCTGTCTTACAAGGATACCCATCATATTGGATTAGGGGCCCGCCCTACTGCTCTGTAACCTCCTCTTAATAATTACATGAACAACCGTATTTCCAAAAAAAGGTCACATTCTGAAATACTGGCAGTTAGGACTTCAACATATACATTTTAGAGGAACATAATTCCATCCATAACAACTCATGGTAGCAAATGGATGAGAAAGAACATTATTCTGTTGTGGACAGAGCTTAGAATTCAAGTTAGCAGCTCTAGGTATTTATCTTGAGTAATCACAGCCAGAGTTAGGGCAGCCACAAGTATTGAGCACTTTTTAGTGTCAGTGAACATAGTTATAATTACTTATTCTTTTTATGCTCTGGAGTCCATACAATTTCATATCTTTCCCACTGGTTGTGGCCTTAAGTCACATTTCAATTCTGGGGCCCATAGCTTTACACAAAGAACTGATATTGGCAGATACAAAACATGATGCTTCATGTTCTATTAAACCTTGGCAGCTCTGGGGGCCTTTCCTTTTAAGGAGGAAATATTGTTGACAGTTTTGAGATTCTGTCAACTGTTTTAGGGTCTCAGGATCTTGATAAAACAGTTCATACAAAGGTTCACTCCCTCATTTAAAAATATAGGTACCCAATTCAAAACAAAATTCCTTTATCTATACCTTTACTAAGATAAACTGGGTTCCTTAAATATTTAAGTGAACTTAAGCAATTTATTTCATCATCTACAATCCATATTTAATTTTAATTGATAAAATGAAATCATTTAATCATTAAAAAGAAGGAAATTAAGGAAGAAGAGACAAAAAAGAAAGAGAAAAATTATAAATAAGGATGACCAATATGTTTTAAAAAAATAAAAAGAGGAAATACTTTCTTTAAACTTTCAGAAAGCCTTTCCTAAGTCAGTGTTGTAGTTTCGTAAATAATTCTGTCTGCAGAAGATGAAAGGAGCATATTGGCCAATTACTTCCAAAGTACTTGATCACATCCATGTTTCCATGAATTATTCAAGTTTTAGGAGTCATCAAAGCATCGTAATGCACAACTCAAAAAAAAAAAAAAGAGCAAAAGCTAAAGACATTGGCAAGTGCTTATTATGTTTAAGATATCTCCTACTTATGAACATATGTGCTTTTCAATGTTGGGCTGACTTAAACCTTGTAACGTGGGAAGGAGGTTGACAGTCTATTGGAGAAGGGGAGAGAACATAAATTAAAGGTACTAAAAAGTCATGTCAGCAAGGAAAGCTAGAGGTGCCAGATGAAATGACATCTTTGGTGTTAGGTGACCCACTCTCAAGTTGTCCCTATTATGCCCTCTCTAGGCCCAGCCAAGAAGTGATTGACTAAATATAGTATACAGTAATAGCACTTGTGTCTTTAAGCAAAACTAGCTGCAAGAACAGTGTGAGGATCAGAAGAAGAATGAAATGAGATGATTAGACAAGAAAAAAGGATGATGCCATGACATAGAATAATGTGGAATGAGTTCCACAGAAACGTTTTTGCAAAATCTGTAACATATTACTTTAGTTTTATCCCAAATGTAAGTTATCAGACCATTTTATGGGCACTATAATATCAGTGGAAGTGCATGTCTAACAAAATAATAGAGTGCATTACCAATTCTTTGGTGACCATTGCAAAGAAACAATTAGACCCATTTGTCAATGTACCCTGGTGTCTAATAGTTTTAAAAAATGGATGGCTATGGAAATGATTCAACACTTTAAGGATATTTATCCTCATATACATTCCATCAAATTAACTTTTTTTTTCCTTCACTCATGCCTTTACAGTAAACTGATTGGAAAGCCAACAGTAAAACCACATTTTGTATGAAGGAGTAAAAAATACTAACAATGTATGAATGGCATTTGAAAGGTCTATTTATTGTTTGAAACAATTGATATTTTTATATATTTTGGGTATTATGTAAATTGGCCCAGAATATTAAAATATAATACTATACACAGAATAGTTCTTCAAATTAAGAAAATCTGCTAATAAAAATAGTTTAGAGGCCTGAAATAAAAGCATTCATACCATCATAAAGGATTCTTTTACAATGGATACATTTAGCAAGCTCTTTAAAAGCATAATTTTAGATATTGTTTATGGTACCTTATTTATTCAGAGGGCTTTGCTTCAACAATTTTAACTTCAACATTCATTGATCTGTTTATAATCCTTTATAATCCTGAACGCCACTACTCTTCACCTTTTAACTCATTTAATTGTTAAAATGGTTAAGGACAAAAAAACTGAAGGGAAAAGAGGAAAGCAAGGGGTTTTTCCTAAAGGAAGAACTGTAGTTGACCCTCAAACAACATGGATTTAATCTGCGCCAGTCCACTTATACATGGGTTTGTTTGTCATCCCAATAAATACCTGTCATGTTTTTGATCTGAGTATGCAGATGCTAAGGGCCACTGGTATGCATTGATATACACTGTTTTATATAGGGAACTTGAGTATCCACAGGGCATTCTCGAATGAACTTCTCTGCAGATAGCAAGGGACAACTTAAGTTTTGGGGAAGTCAAAAGTTATGCACAGCTCTGACCAGTGTGACTCATTTGGTTGCACGTTTTCCCATGCACTGAGAGGTTGCAGGTTTGATTCATGGTTGGGGCACATATCTGCCTTGCTGGCTCCATTCCTAGTAAGGGGCATGCAGGAGGTAGCTGATCAATGTTTCTCTCTCCCTCTTCTTTCATTACTCTCTAAATTCAATAAAATATATATTAAAAATGTCTTAATGTTATAAATGAACTTTTTATTGGAGGGTGCACCCTTAATCCCCCACCCGAATTTGTTCAAGGATCAACTGTGCTAGTTTGCTCTCTCTTCCTTCATTTGTTAACTAGAGGGTTGAACCAGGTGATGTATGTAAGTCCTCCCCTCAGATCTAAAGTGCTGTGATACTATGTGAGGCACTAAAATAAAAACTGCAGATGAGAAGAAAGAGCAAATGGTAGTGTGGACTTTCCAAAATTGCTTAAAATATTAAAGATCAATTTTTTAGATTCAGCATTGGCATGTTTCAGATTGTGCACTCTTAAATCCTAGGTGTGCTATTTACCAGCTCTGGGACCTTCGGCAGATCATTTAGCTCCTGTTATCCACAATTTTCTACTCTGTTAAATAAGAATAACAATATTACTAAATAAATATGAGTGTTAAATGAAGTGGTATAGCAACAGTTTAATACCAGCTAAGTGATTAATAATGTTGGCATTTATTATTCAGATGAACTTAGTTTTTTAATTTTTGTTTTTTAGTAATGTATTACATGTGTACGTATCTTCCCATTACCCCCCCACCTACCATTCCCATGCATGCCCAAACAATCTGTTTGATGCTTTACTGCCTCTGTATCTATCTTTTTGTTCATCAGTTTATAATGTTCTTTATTATCCATAAATGAGTGAGATCATGTGGTATTTTTCTTTCATTGACTGGCTTATTTCACTTAACATAATGCTCTCCAGTTACAATTATTGATTCAAAAATATCGATGTGTATTTTATGTCAATCATTGCACTAAATGCTGGGGATGCAGTAGTTGAAGAACCATCTTTTCTCCTCCCTATTGGTTACCATTTGATTATTTAAGTGTGTATTGTTATGTGTTCATGAGATAGCAAATATTTTGTATATATTAGTTTTTGTTTTTAAAATATGTGTGACTGAGAAGGAAAAGTAACAAGTCACAGATTCAAATGTGTACAAAAGCAACTCACATTTTTCTACCACTAAGCATAAGTCAACTCTCTGGTTTTTAATTGCTTGGTAGCAGAAAATCGAATCTTGCCAGTTGAAGGTAAATTAGTCACCTGTTGTCTCAAGCTCACTCACTTTTAGTTAGATTTGGGATTTTCCACGACCACTTTGCCCCTACTACCTGCCTTTCTCTTCCTGTTGAGTTTTTATTTGTTGTCCTAGAATCAGGTTGTCTGATGTGTGGTTGCATCTCTGTCATCTACAGTCTTGGTTGTCATTTTGTCATCAGAGAATCAAATTCCTCTGTCATTCTCGGGAGTGAGGTTGAGGTTCTTGTGATATCTTGAGAAAAAGAATGTTCTAAGATTCACAGGGGAGAATGAGATGTGGGAGAAGGCTTTAAGTTACATTCCTTGGGTTCCGAAGTCACCTTGCCTCTTAAGCTAATCCTGGAAAAGGTGCAGGTAGGGTTCCAGCAGAGCCAAAAGCAGGGCCAGGATCCAGAGCTTCAGTTCCATGTTGTAGCCAGGTGTAGCTCCGCACCCAAGCTAATTGAATTCCATTGGTCTCATGTGAGGTCGCCCACATTGCCTTTTGCCATGTGAGTTTAGGAGAATGCATTCCCCTGCTATAGGAGAGATAGGAAACCTGCATGTCAGAGAGAGAAAGCAAAAACCAAGAGGATGCACTTGCTTCTTTGTTTGGGAGTTTAAATATTCAGGTTTCCCCGCCCCACCCCTTGCATCGACCATGCCCATCCTGCCCACTGATTTGTTCCTTGGAGTGATTGGTAGGTAAGCACCTTCCCATGTCACTTTCTGGTATGTGTTTCAACTGCTTTTGTCCAGTCCCTTTCCCCCAAGGATAAGCAGAGAATAGACTTGAGAGTGTTAAATGCAGGGTTTTTTTTTGGCAAAGCTGCATAAATGGTATACCTATATGATTGTGCCTCCCTTTCCTGCTTTCCTGTTAAATAATAATCAGGTTATTACAATGGCATCCTTTTTATTTCTGTCCTGTAGGCATTGATAAAATGGAATTTGCTTATGGGGCCAGTGTTCTGCCCCTGCAGCCCTTGGTCCCTGTTTGGCTTTTACTGAATTTTTGGTTTCCTGAAATTTAGCAGCACCCTTCATCTAACCTCCCACCTCTCAGCTAGAGGCACTTATCATGCAAACTTTGTTCAGCTACAGTATCCTCTTGCATCAAATAGAGAAATCCTTTAGGCTCACTGGTTCTCAGCTCTCTTGTTCCTCATCCATGGTCTTCAGAATTTCTGTTATTTCGTCTATCTTCTGAGAGCTGGAGAAAGCTTAGGTATGATAGGAGTCTACCTCAGGCCTTCTCTTTACTTAGATCTGCCTGGCAGACATTTCTACATACTGCAGCCGATAGTTTGATGAGGGGTAACCAGAAAAGAACTTTTCAGTTCCAGAGTGGATGTGAGTTTAGTCACCAGTGCAAGAGTTACTGAAAATTTGGGGGAGTTTTTGTCACCCAACTCTCCTGAATTTCCATTCCAAAATAGGTTCAGGGAATAGGGCCACCCATACTATCGGTGCTCTTTTTGTTCTCCTTTCCCTATCTCTTCTTTTGTAGTCTAAAAAGGATTTTTATTTTTATCACTTCTAGGTTTCTTAGGAAAACTTTTGCTATAGCATCACATATTGTTCCCACCCTTTCTGTGGCCCAAACCCTTTTTACCTCAAGTCCTCTAGGATTTGGTTCTTGATATTTAAATCCAAGCTCTTAGAAATATTTTTCCCTTAAGTGGTTGGTACTTGCAATTCAAAACCATCCTTTTAAAGACCATTGTCTGCACTGTTGAGGTAGGAAGGTCAAATTAGTTGCTCAAAGGCCAAAAAATGTGATTCTTTGTTCTCTCTGAATCAATCTCTCTTACCCTAAGGCAAAGAGAAAATTTTTCTTGCTACTTAAATGTAATAGTAGAAAAATAGAAAAAAAATAGAAATTGAAAAAAAAATTAGCAGTTAGCAAAATACACACTACAGAAGGAAATCCACAATGATAGGTGTACTGTATTTTTACCTACATTTGCCCATCTCCATAAGTTAAAAGAAAAACAAAACAGAAATCTGCCAATTATATGTCCTTGTATTCCAACTTAATGTTTTCCAATTAAAACAATGCTCAAATATTTTTGCTATAATAGAGCTATAGATGCTATTAGTGAATTTGTTTTAAAAACTTTTAATATACACATGCTGTCTTGGCCAAACCCCTACTTATAAACCTCATTGATTATTTTTTGAATGCCTACTATATGCCATGGTATAGAAATAAATAAGGGGGGCAGTAAGTGCTTTCTTAATCTATTGAATGCTGAAAATCCAGATCTCAATCATCAGGTGAACATAAAATATGCTCAAGTTTACATCCCACAGAATGTAGTGGTAGAGCTAGAGATGTATTTGGTATTTCCTACCTCTGCCACGAGAGGGCACTCTGTTATATCCCCAAGAGTTAACTCATACTAATAAATCCAATTTTAAAGCTGAGTTCTATCAAAGGCTCTATTAAATGAATAATATACAGAAATAAATGTGTTTTTCAAATAATTAAAACACTTCCCACCTATGATCTATCATTTCCCAGGATGCACCTGTTTTTTTAGAAGAGTAAAAAATGACTTCACCAGTTTAAACAATTCAAATTTAGCACTGGGTTTTCTTTCTTCTTGGGTTTAAAATGGAAGAACATAAAACCATTTCTCTTTGCAGTTCTGTTCTAATAAGATATTCTCATAATTGGATTCTAATATTACTAAACTCAAATTAATAATACATTAAAATGTGAAGAGACAAATGCTATTTTGCAGCTACACAGGGGAACTTTCAAAGCTTCATTAGGACTAGGTTTTTTCAAACAATGACATTTATTTTGAGCCTCCTTTATTCTTATAGAACATGATCTTATGAGAAGGCATTATGAATTAAAGATGATCATGAAATTGAAATAAATTAACTCTTTCAGGACACCAGAGATTTATCTCTTAGATATTAAATTTCTACAAATGCAAACTTTGAAATATACATTTTTTGAAAATTTGGTCCAGTTATTTTTTTTTATTGTATTACATGTATACATATCTACCCATTTCCCCCCCCTCCTTCCCAGGCATACCCCAACCTCATTAGTTATTCTTATATGCATGCATACAAGTCCTTTGATTATCTCTTATCTACCCCATCTCTCCTTAATCTTCCTGCTATAATTTGACTTTGAAATGTGTATAAATATAGAGTCTTTTTAAGGGAAAAACAAAAAGTAGAAAAATCTCTTTACACTTTAACATTAATTCATTTTAATTACAATTGCTTAAAATTAAAAATATATAAACAAAACCAGGCATAAATGCATTGTGCTTATACCTCTTACAAAATATAATTATAAATAAAATCTACAAATCTGAAAAACTCAATTTCATAGTAATCATTTTTAATGTAACAGGAGATAGATATTTTGTTTAAATAAAATATCTGTCTACCATGTGAATATGGCTTTGTCTTGCTATCCACAGATTCTTATATAATTTATGGCAGTATAGTGCGGAGTGACAATTCTAATGTTTCTATGATGGAAATCCCTTTGTGGAGTGTCATCATTAGCCTTTTTCTTTGTTTGTTTTTATTAATAATATTTGGTGCCAAAATGATTGTATCTATAAGCATGAATACTGGATTCATCTGAGAGTATGTGGTTATAAGATAGTGGTCTAGATGACCAGAACACATATGGGTTATTTACTAAATTATTATGAGAAATCAAAACAAATATAAAATTACATTATTAAAGAATAGTTTATAAAAGGGCAAACTCAAGATCATTGTACAAATATGAAAAATATATAAAAATTTCTCTAACTTGGTTATTAATGAGGACACTATTAAGATGTTATCAACTGGTTCAATAGAGAATTCAAAATACCACGCATAAAGAGTTGAATCAGGAATGTTGAAATAAATCTACAAATGGATGCAAAATTGGCCTTTTCCCCTTATGGTTGGAATGGCGGGGCGGGGGGTCAGTTTTCCCTCCACCAGAATAAATTTGCTTGTGTTTGGATTAATATAATTTTAACTACTCTCAGGTATCTGTAATTTACAGCTTTGTAAAATAGCTCAAATTGCCCTCTAAACAGACACATAATCACAAAGGGTATGCTAGGTTATGTCTTCTTACCATTAAAGATACTCAATTCATTTTAAAGTCTCACAATTGGACGTCCCAGTTTATTTACGAGGAATATACAGACTCCATAGAACCTATTCATCTAGAGACAAAGAGATGCCCCAAATGAGCCTTTAGTCTTAGAGCAGTGGTTCTCAACCTTCCTAATGCCACGTCCCTTTAATGCAGTTCCTCATGTCAATGAAAATAATTGTATGGTTGGGGGTCACCACAACATGAGGAACTGCATTAAAGGGACGTCAACAAAAATAATTTTATGGTTGGGGGTCACCACAACATGAGGAACTGCATTAAAGGGACGTCAACAAAAATAATTTTATGGTTGGGGGTCACCACAACATGAGGAACTGCATTAAAGGGACGTGGCATTAGGAAGGTTGAGAACCACTGTTTAGAGGAATATGCAGCTCTTTCCTATATAAAAGCTAAGCAACCTGTTTGGATGAGTTGTATGACTTCTAAGGGTATAAGAACTGTGACAACTTTTACACATGAAAATTTTGCCCAAGGGCAGAGAGTTATAATAATAAGCCAAATCTTCTCTAAGAATGATTGGGGTTTTTTGTTTTGTTTGCTTCTTTTTCCTGAGGAGGAGGTCAGTTACCACATACCAGGTATTACATCTATTACTTCATTAACTATCACAATAACACAATAGGAATATGTTTATGAGTGAGAAAATTCTGCCTGAATTAGCCAAGTGATAACTATTAAATAAAAACAAAGAGAAACCAAGGGTGTAAGTTTTTAATGAATTTTGCAATAATCAGGACAGTGAGTATATTAAGAACTGGTTTAGATGACACATGCCCTAAAGTTATACACACACACACACACACACACACACACACACACACGTCATATCCTAGTTCTTCACATCTCATCAGGAAAATTGAGTCTACAACCTCCTTTTTTTTGATAGCCTTATGTATACATTTGTCATAATACTTGCCCAATGCTATTGAATTATCTTCTTATGTGTTTATGTCTCCTTAACTTCATTGGCTAGGTCAGCAAACTCATTAGTCAACAGAGCCAAATATCAACAATAAACAGTTGAAATTTTTTTGAGAGCCAAATTTTTTAAACTTAAACTTATTCTAATGCCATTTCTTCAAAATAGACTCACCCAGGTCATGGTATTTTGTGGAAGAACCACACTCAAGGGGCCAAAGAGCCACATGTGCCTCACAAGCTGCAGTTTGCCGACCACTGGGCTAAGCCAGTGGTAGGCAAACTCGTTAGTCAACAGAGCCAAATATCAACAATACAACAGTTGAAATTTCTTTTGAGAGCCAATTTTTTAAACTTAAACAATAAAAGTAGGTACATTGTTATTAACTTAATTAGGATATTCCTAAACTGGCCTTTGCTACAAAACATTCTCAATCTGATTGAGATACATTCACTGAGGTTGCACCTTCCAACCCTCCCATACATACTCATTTTGTATACTTGTTTTGTCTATCTCCTTTCCTTCATCCTCTCTATATGTCCAAACTATCTCAACATACCTTTCTCAGTCCTCGACACTACATCTTCTTTCACTCCACAATGTTCCCTAAAATTAACTTAATAAACGTTACTTAAAGTTTTAAGTCTTGGTTAAATTATAGGTATGTTGAATAAAACTTACTATCATTCTAATAACAATATTATTTACTGATAAAATTAAATTCCTTACAATTTACCTTACAATATCCATAAAATTAAATCATGACAATGACTGACAAACCCTAATGTGAACAATGCCCATGCATCTCCTTGGAAAGTTTGGGTAAGTCAGGTTTGTATGTTGTTTTTCATTTTAGGCACGATTCCAGGTTCTCATTAATAAGACGACTTCTCAATTTACTCTTAAATTTTTTTTAATATATTTTATTGATTTTTTACAGAGAGGAAAGGAGAGGGATAGAGTGTTAGGAACATCCATGAGAAACATTGATCTGCTGCTTACTGTACACCCTCTGTGCCCACAACCAAAGTACATGCCCTTTATCGGAATCGAACATGGGACCTTTCAGTCTGCAGGCCGACTCTCTATCCACTGAGCCAAACCGGTTAGAGCTCAATTTACTCTTGATAAGGTTCATACTTGAAAATGATTGTTCACATAAATATGTAGACCCGAATAAGTAAAGAACAGCAAACGTTAGTTTTTTCAGTTGATTATATGAGTCAGGAATACTATTCCAGGTGTTAAAAACCAACATATCTTCTTTCTCCAGGTCTTTCAAAGCAGACCACTTGCGCTGTGAACTAAGTTCCCATTTGTTTTTCTCCAATATTTCTATATCAACACAAAGATGTTTGAATTTCGAGCTTCACAATTCTTTGCTTTTTAAATTCAGCAATTGCCTTTCAAAATTGCCAGTGTCAATATTAAAGGGAGAAAAATTTAATTCTGTTACAGTAGCATTAAGAGGTTGTTGTTTTTTTTAACAAAGGCTGTTTCTGAATTCCTGAAACCTGTTGAGAAAAGCTTCCCTCATATTTAAAAGTGTTGTTTTGAAATAGCAAATGTCAATATCAAAATTATCCTCTTGGAGATTTTGCAACAGACTTGGAAAGTGAATCAGTTTCTCTTTCAAAATCTTGAGCAAAAAGAGATAATTTGTTTTCAAATGAAATAACTTCTTCTAACACAGAAAAAATTGTGTTTCCTTTCCACTGTACTTTACGATTAAGCTGGTTTAGATGAGACATAACGTCTACCATGAAATAAAATTTTTGAATCCACTGATCGTTCATTAGTTCTGGATAGTGAACACCCTTCTCAAGAAGAAATGCTTTAATTTCTGTTAATAAGGAAGCAAAACATTTCAAAACGTTTCCTCTTGATAACCAACATACCTTGTTATGCAGCAGAAGATCTGGGTACTCTCAATTTCAACCAAAAATTATTTAAATTGGAGATGATTAAGAGCTTTAGCTATAATGGAGTTGATATTGTTATTCATCAATCCCATAACTTTGCAAATTTCTTCTGGAAATGTCTGTGCACAAAGCGCTTCTTGATGAATGATGCAATGGTAAGTATCTTGTAATTAATTTTTTTCTTTCAAAATAGCAAGAAACCTGTTTCTTACACTGATCATACTTTCCCCCCATCTGTTGAAATTGAGACAATTTTATCGAGTGAAATATGATGTTTTTCAGTGCACTCAATTACAGCATTTGCTATATCCTCTCCACATGTTTGACCTTTGAGTGGCAATAATCCTAAAAGTTCTTCTTTAGGACCTGTAGATGAAATAAATCATACAAAAAGTGAAAGTTGTACTATATCATTTATGTCACAAGACTTGTCAACTGCTATTGATAAAGCTGAAACCAATTTAAGATCTTCGACTTGGTGGTCGGTTATATTTGAAGACATTTTGACTGTTCTATCTTTCATTGTTTTAGCAGACAGTGGTAACTCTTTTAATTTTTTTTTAAATATCTGCTTCATTCTTAAAATTCTGAAATAGCTCTTCAGATGCATTTATAAATGAACTTTTTATGCATTCACCATCTATATGGTTTTCCTTTCTTAGCAATCTCTTGACCACAAAACTTGCAATATTAACATTGTTGGAAGATTGTATCCAGTAATTAAATACAGACCTTGATTTTTCTTGACTCTTCTGAAGTTCCTCAACTGCTTTATTCCTTGCATCACTGACAGGCTATTTAGTATTAAATGACACGTGTTTAGTTGTAAAGTGTCTCTCCAAATTTGATTTCTTGTTATGCGCCAATTTTTCCTGACAAATAAGACAGGTCAGAAGGCCATTTAAGTTTTGAATAAATGTGAAAGTCTCAGTCCATTCAACTTTAAATTCACGGTTTTCGTCTTCTATTTTTCTTTGCTTCTTCTTTGTAGCCATGTCAAATAGGGCACCTAAAACAAGTTTCATTTTTAATAAAGCCACCAACACAAAATAATTACAATTCTTAAATTGATGACAAAAATACCTATAGGATTTGCAGCTGGTTTGAAAAATACTGATAACTTTTCGCGTCAATTAGATACTTTTGTCACCCGCGCGATTTGCGGATGCGACCGGCACTAAGCACTGCACAGTGAGGCTGCTGGCTGACTGGCTCACTCAACTGGGGCATGAATCCTGCCCCTCCCCTGCGCTGTGTCTCCCGCAGTCCACCTGCTTCGCATCTCCCATCACCCTACCAACCAACACCCCCACTTTTTCTAGCACCATTTCTTCAAAATAGACTTGCCCAGGCCGAAAACCTACTTTTGTGCATGGGCCACGAAGTTTCAATCGCACTGTACATGCATGCCCACACGTAGTATTTTGTGGAAGAGCCACACTCAAGGGGCCAAAGAGCCACATGTGGCTCGCGAGCCACAGTTTGCCTACCACTGGGCGAGGCTATTATGAGTTACTGTAGACTCAGAAAGTGCAATATTTTTTATACATGTCCCTTGTGCAGTGACTGGCCCACACTGCTAAATGTGTACTTGTGAACTAATCTAAAGTATGCATATGCACTAAAGTTATTTCCTGAAATTGGACCTTTGGAAAAATGCAATCCTAAAGCAATAGTTGCAAAAATTTTATTTCCTCTTTCAAAATGTTTCAATGCTATTAGATAGATTTTAGTGTTCAATAAATTTATTAAATTTGGAGCTGCTTAAAATTTGTTCTGAGGGCACATGGGAAAGGCTTGTCTTATCAGTAGAAACAGGTCTGCAGATGGCATGTGACAGCTTTGAGAGTTGGTAGGGAAGAAGTCTGGGACAATGTAAAAACCATTAGAAATCATCTAGAATTTTGCACCACAATTATGTATCCAGTGGATTGTCAGAGAGAAGTCTTAAGTGCCAGTACTTATAAAGTTCTTCAAACCTCACAAACTCAATATCACATTTTTCCTTAAAGTATTTCTTAAAATACCAGTGAGTATCAAAGAATGACTAAGGAACTGGAAACACAGATAGCTGATATTCACATTGGCGGGAAGAAAAAACAGAAACCAGAACTAAAGTGAGATTGAGAAAATAAAAATTGGAAAAGTGGAAGGAAAAATTACACTAAAATGCTAAGAAAATGTTTCATTGTGTTAAGAATTCTGATGATCAACTATTTGGTTGGAGAATTAAAATAAAACATGGGATTTTAAAAGAATGTATTACTTGACCAAGATAGATCAATAGATAGATAAGTAAATAGATAGATGAATATCTTACGTATTGAATGTGTTAAACAAATGTAAACAGGAACCATAATTCGTAATCAGCAATAGAGGATTTCTTTTGAACTTACCACTGACTAGAGTAAGAAAGTTATTAAAATGCCATTCTAGCTGAGACCAGTTTGGCTCACTGGATAGAGCGTCGGCCTGTGGACTGAAAGGTCCCAGGTTCTATTCCTGTCGGGGGCATGTACCTTGGTTGCGGGCGCATCTCCAGTGCGGGGCGTGCAGGAAGCGGCTGATCAATGTCTCTCTCTCATCGATATTTCTGACTTGCTATCCCTCTCCTTTCCTCTCTGTAAATAATCAATAATACATATATATATATAAATGCCATTCTACAATTTGGATTGCAATCTGACAATATTTTCTGTGGTCATATGGAATGGTTTGCATGTATGAAAGAGTTATCTAGAGTTCTAGGTACTTTAGAGTTTTAGTGGCCTGTTTCTGTCCTGCCAGTAGAATACAATTCACATCCTAAATTGTCTGGCCAGAGACTGGAAAGGATAGCAGAAATCAGTAAGATGTAATGTTGTGTGTGTTGATTTGATTAAATACAAACCATTCATTTACCCTCTATGGCCTTTGTGTAAAGTAAACTTCTCATTCCAAACCTAATTTTTGAACTAGACACTGTTTCTAGCTTATTTCCTCTTAGAGCAATCTTTTAAAAATTGTGTTAATTTCTTCCTAGAGAGTTTCACAAAATATAATAAACTAGAGGCCAGTGCACAAAATTCCTGCATGGGTAGGGTCCCTAGCAGCTGCTGGCTGCTGGCCTGGGATTCCCTTTCCCCATCTGCCTACCACCACTGCAGGCCAGGGACTCCCTTTCCACTTGCCTTGGCATGGTGCTTCCCACTCACCTGCTCCATCATCCTACCATGGCCCTGCTCTCATTGGGGCCCATCATGGCCGGCAGCGCTTCCCCTGCCACCTACTGCCTGCCATGTCCTGTGTCGTCCCCTGGTGGTCAGTGCATGTCTAACCCCCAGGCAGTCGAACTCCTGCCCATAGGGACAACTTGTATATTAACTTTTTATTATAAAGGATATGGTTCATGCTTTGTTTTGTTTTTCTTTTTACTTACATTCTTTTATTTTTTTAATCTTATAAATGGCTCCTCCCATTTTGGAAAGAATTTTGGACAAATCAGTTAGAAAGCCAAGGAATATGGTGTTTTTTGATACCAGCTCAGCTAAAAAAATGCCATGTGCCCACAGAGGGACTTCATTTAAAAATGTATGTATGTGTATGTTAATTACCTGAAAGCATTTTATATTGGAATGTTGGTATTTGTGGTTATGCTTTGTAAGTCATACATACTGCACCTCTCACAAGCTTGGATCTATTGTGAGTATGGGTAATGCTTATTATTGGGAGAGTCTGCAAATCCCTCATTGGCAGCAAAGTCACCAGAAGTAGATGCACCTGTCTTCACAGCTGGGATTTGCTCATGGGAAAGACAGTCATTTAACACCATGTTATCCTGAGGGATAGCTGTACCTATATATAAGCTTCGTAGAATGTAGAAGACCTACATTTTATATAAATAGCTTTCACTATTCCAGTGAAATTTGACATGAAAATTAATTTGATGTTTTGACTTAGTAATTTGGAGGATATATAGGCTCGGTTTAATAGGAAAACATTGTTCAGTTTGCCTTGGTCTGATCACTCTAACAGCTTTTAGTGACTCAGTAAGCAGGGGCCAGCAGGGGAGCAGTTAGACATTGATAAGGCAGACAGGGGAGTTGATAAGGGGTGGTCAGGCTGGCAGGCAGAAGTGGTTAGGGGCAATCAGGCAGGCAGGCAGGTGAGCAGTTGGGAGCCAGCAGTCCTGGATTGAGAGAAGGTTGTCCAGCAGCCCCTTTAGGCCCAATCCTGGTCAGTCAGATGTCCCTCAAGAGGTCCCAGATTGGAGATGCCTGTCCCTGCAAGTTCACGGATTTTGTGCATCGGGCCTCTAGTCTATAATAACAAAAGTGTAATATGCTAATTAGGCCAGACAATGGAATGACCTTCTGGACATCCTTCCAGATGAAGCTGGGGCTGTGAGGGCTGAGGCAAGCTGCCGTGACTGTGAGGCCAGAGCCCCTTGCTTGAATGTTGTGTGTTGGACCTCTAGTATAGAATAACAATCTTAGAAGTAGAGTTTAGAAGTTCCATTCAATTCATATAATGGTACTATGAGCCCTCCATATGCAGATCATTTGAAAAACCAAGCCAATCCAGAGGGGCATTTTAGAGCAGGTGGCATGGCCAGTTTCCTGACTTCTCTGAGCTAAAGCACTCTGCCATTGCTTTCCTGTCTTCTCTAGACTGTTCTGTGGGTAAACAGGTGCCACACAGACTACAGAAGTTAAGAAAAGCTCTCAAATTAGGTTTTGCCACTACTGAAAGTCTGCTTTAAAAGATCTTTTCAGCAACTCATAATTCTTTGGAGTATAGAGGGTGGTATTTTGGTAGAACTACAAAGGAAGTTTGCAAAGAATAATAGTCAGTTTTGCAGGCAGTGGGAAAGGCTTGCCCAGGAAAGCCTGCAGAAAAGGGATTCATGGAATTAGAGCAGTTTCTGATTGACTACCAAAGCCAGCTTTTTTATTTATTTTTATTTTTTATTTTTGCTAGTTCCGAAAAAGATTGTTTAAACCTTTGTGGTGAAAGAAGGTTATCTTATAGAACATGCTGGCAGAGCACCCTTTGTCACTGGCTCAGGTCATATTATTATAGACATGATGGGAGGTCTTTGGGCTCCAGTAGGGATTTTTAGGTAAAAAAATAAAAGAAAAGAAAAAGAAAAAATACATATATATGATTAGGAACCAAAATGTATTGGTAAATTTCATAAGTAAAGCAATGAAACAGTTTTAGTGAAGCTACAGTTAGGACTGTTTAAACCTAACAACTTTCAACTTCTCTTGCAGAAACATTTGTTTTTACTATGAGATAAGGAATAAAATTGTGATGGAGGGAAAGTAAATAAATAACTGTGGAAAATAGTTACTCTGACCTTATAACAGGCAATGACACCATTCATTCAAAGATGGATAAGGGGGGAATTATAAATGATTTAAAACAAGAAAATTCTTTTTAAAAATTGTGCTCAAGTGCTGATTATTTTGTACAAAATAGTCTGATGCAAGATATGTGGAAATTTCATGAAATGCCAAAAAGATCATCTGAATGACTTCAAGCAGAATTTAATGTTAGCTGAAGCATACCAAGAAGTTTATTTATATATTTTTATTTCCCCTTAGGCCTGATAGAAGCACTTCAAGAACTGCTCAGTCCTGGAGCCGAGGGATTGGGTGAAGACATGGATGTTTTACCCTGAGACAAGTAAAGTTTTCATTATAAGGTAACAGCCAATTCCTACTTTTGATTTTATAGACTTTGCAAATTAACAAAACTGCCCTGGCCAGGTGCTATACAGGAGACAACCAATCAAATTTTCTCTCTCAAGTTGATGTTTCTCTCTCTCTCTCTCTCTTTCTCTCTCTCTCTCTCTCTCTCTCTCTCTCTCTCTCTCATCAATAAATAAAAATATATCCTCTGATGAGGATTTAAAAGAAAATGAGCAGAACTGTGATGCAAAAATAGGCAGTATTATCAGAATAATTAAGGACACTCTAAATTTGGTTACAACTTTGTAGTAGTTCATGAGTTATACCTTTCCTGTGAAGTGTTCAGCAATAATTCCTTAGCAAACATTATCCTTGTGTGGAGTAGATGGTTAAGTGGGAACAATGGGAATTGCAAAGCATCAGTCTAGCCATTGGCATTCCAGCATTGTTGGCGGAGACTCTCCCTCGGTGCCTCTAGCCTTTCTCTCCTCCTGAACTCAGTGAAAACCTGAGCAGTGCCAGGGCTGGAGGGATTGGATCCTAGTACATCTGTAAACCCTTAGTTGGAGGAGCTCAGCTGGGAGCAAGGGAAGCTTTATGCATCTCTATGACTGGATTCAGCGTTGAGAGGAGATTTTCTTAGGGAAAAAAACATACTGTAGGTCCTAAATTCCCATGTAACCTTAATTTTACCTAGAAGTTTATCAGCATTTCTGATTTCAGTAATTCCATTTCAATATCAAGAAACTTACTCTGAGAATCTTTTCCTCCTTCCTGTCCATTAGCTTTCTCCTGAAGGAGTCAGAGAGCATCTCAACTGTGGCAGGACTCCTTGTTGTCCTAGGGCTCTGGGGAAGGTGACATAGGCAAAATCTGCCCCAAGGGTCAGTCACAGGACTCCCATGGTCTGAGGTAATTGTATAGCGTAGGCCTCACTTTAATATTTGGTTTGGTCTTGTTAAGCCCTGATTTAGTTATCTTAGTAGTCTTTCAAAATTGATTGACTCAGACCCATACTGAATATTGCAGAATCATAGGTTTCAGGCTAATCGGGCCCGGGTACTCTGGTATTCCTCCTGTGCCTTATTCCAATGTTGTCACAGCTACCACCACAGTAACCCCCTCAAGAACATAAGATAACAATGCAGATGCTCAGTGGTCTCACCATGGAAAATGCCCTTTGGCCACAATTCTGGAAGCTGTCTTCTTTTATCAAGATTGTGTCTTGTTTTGGCTTGGGTTTCATAACCTGTGTCTTAAGTTTTGCTTTCTTATTTTTTTTAATTAACAGGTTTTGTAGAGCAGTTTAAGTTTACTGAAAATTACAAACTTCAATGTACCCCTCCCCCCAAACACACATAATTTTTGTTATATTTTATTAGTGCGATACATTTCTTATAATATTGACACATTATTATTAACTAAAGGCCATTACATAGGGTTCAGTCTTTGTATTCTACATTATATAGGCTTTGAAAAAGGTATCCTATTTCTATTGTTATTGTGTTAGAATATTTTCACTGCCCTCAAAAAGGTCCTGTGTGTTCCCTTATTTGCTCTTCCCTCTGAATCTCTGGCAACTTCTGATCTCTTTACTGCCTCCAGAGTTTTGTCTTTTTAAGAATGGCATATAATTGGAACCATACAGATTGCAGCCTTTTCGTATTGGCTTCTTTCACTTAGCAATATGCTCTTAAGCCTCCTCCATGTCTTTCTGGTTATAAAGCTCAATTTTTATTATTGAATAATATTCCATTTTGTGGATAAACCACATTTTGTTTATTCATTTGCTTATTAAAGAACATCTTAGTTGCTTCTCAGTTCGACATTTATGAAAAAGGGTGCTATAAACATTTCTCTGCAGACTTTTGTGAGTTTTCAACTCATTTGCCTATACAGTGGTACCTCGAGATACGAGTGCCCTAACATACGAGATTTTTGAGATACGAGCCGTTGAGCGAGCGATTTTTGCTTTGAAAAACGAGCAACATTTGAGATAGGAGTAATCGCGCGGATCAGCCGGCTGCACACGACCCACCAGTTTACCGTGACCCAAGCATCTCATAGTTTCCCACGCCTCAAGGTTACGAAACTAATTAAACTCGTATCTTGAGGTACCACTATATACCAAGGAACGGGATTATGTTTAGTTTTGTAAGAAATGGCCAAATTGTATTTTAAAATAACTGTACCATTTTGTACTCTTATTCACAATTAATGAGAATTCCTATTGCTCTCCATTCTTATCCAGATTTGGTGGTGTCAGTGTTTTGATTTTTAGCCATTTTATTAGATTTTTAATACAATTAATTACAAAGGAGATTTGACTGACTGTCCAAAAGTCTCTGGACACAGCCACTAGAAATTTCTTCAGTTTTTACTTGACAATGACATTGAGTAAGTATATGAGCTTTCTCCTGGCAACATCCACTGTGGTGATGCACTTGAATTATATATATATATACACACACACACACACACACACACACACACACACATATACATACATACCTATGTGTGTATGTCTATAACTAGTATAACCAAAATTATTTTTAGACTGTGATATCAAAATTAAAAAACACATTTATTTTAGTAAAGAGAGCTGCAGCCCAGAGACACAGACTCGGGTAGCAAACCAAATTATGCTCCATCCAGACAAGGGGGAGACTGCCTTTATAGCAAAAGTATCTGCCCAGGTTCCCAATTAGGTTTATTTTATGTAAATGAGATATCCAAATTTGTGTACTTCTGATTTGTTTGGATCATGCAATCCTGATTGGTCAGCATTATTATGGAGCAGTTCTGATTGGATAGGACATGTCTTAATCAATTGATAGAAAGAAAAAAGTAGGAACTTCTTAAAATCATTGACTTAGATTGTGTAAATTAGCAGAACATAGGTAGAGAAGCAGAAAGTTTTAGTCAGGGGTTCTTCCCAGTAACCAGAATATGTGAGAAGCCCCTGTCAGCATTGGCCATTAGGCTCTTATTACTTGTAAATTTGGGCCCTCACTTGACCATAGGGAGTCCATCTCAGTAGATAAATTTTTTTCTTGGGATTGACATCAAATGAATCTTTCTTCTTGGAGTTTAGATTACTATTCTGTATTATAGAAAGATGTCATAATAGGCAAAGACTATTCTAATAATACACCGTTAAAATGAAAACATGTAGAGTTTATCTAATATATTTTCGTTTCTAAAAACAAAATGTGTGCGTTTATGGATCCTAATATTAAGGCAAGTCATGCTTGATGTTATTTGAAGTTAGCTTTTTGGAATGAACAACAGTGTTTATTATATGCAAGCTATATCAAATTAGTCATTTCTAATTTTTGTATGTAGTTAAATTCAGCCATGCAGCTATAACCACAGGAAGAAATTCTCCGTAATCCTCTCAAATTATAGTAATTTTTATGTGTGCTTGGTACATGTTTCTGTTTATATTTAGTTGTATTACATTATAAATATTTCATATGAGATAAACTTTCATAGTAGATGGTTGGTTATTTTTTCCAATGTAAGGCCTATTCAGTTCATCTTCCTATTTTTAAAACATAGCATAATGTGTTACAAAGTAACTTTTTATGAAAATGATTAAAGAAAGAAAAGAAGACTTTCTTTTTTTGTTTTGTTTATTATATTTTTATTAATATATGTTTTTTTGGGTTTTTTTATTAATTTTTTATACATATCTCCCCATTGCCCCCCCTCCATCCCAGGCATACCCCAACCCCCCAGTGTCTATATTCATTGGTTATGATTATATGCATAGATACAAGTCCTTTGATTGATCTCTTATCTACCTCACCTAACTTTAATCTTCCTGCTGTAATTTCACAGTCTGTTTGAAGCTTTACTGTCTCTGTATCTATCCTTTTGTTCATCAGTTTATAATGTTCTTTATTATCCCCCAATGAGTGCGATCATATGATGCTTCTCCTTCATTGACTGGCTTATTTCACTAAGCATAAGGCTCTCCAGTTCCAACCAGGTTGCTGCAAATGGTAAGAATTCCTTCTTTTTAATGGCTGCATAGAATTCCATTGTGACTTTCTTCAAGAGGGACTAGTGCGGTGGGTAGAGTTATACAGTAGGGAGAGAGATTGGACTCAACTCTAAATACAACTAGCCAGTGGATGGTTACAGCCAAGGAGCATTGAGAGAATCAGTAGATTGAAAATTGCTAAGAGGCTGGAGGATCCTTGTTACACTGACTCACGAGGATTCTGATTGAGGGCAAGCCAGGGTAATAATAGTTGTAGGGAATGGGAGATGGGAAATGTGATCAGATATCAAGCGAGAGAGGATTTTCCCTAAAGTGGGGGCATAGAATTCTCACTACAGCTGGACTAAGCAGGCCAAAAGGAGAACCCCTGGTCAAAGTCTAGTAAAGAAGAGGATCCAGAGGAGGCTGACTGAGAAAATAGACATGTTCTCTACTTTGTAAAAAAGATACCTTAGTGGAGGAAGGATGCAGCAGAGAAGAAAAGAAATTGGCAATCACAGATTAAGTATATATACAAATTTTATAGAGAAGTAGAATGATACAGAGTTGTATTGGCATTGGATGTACCTTAGATCTGGGTTCCTAAATCATTGATATTCTAGTATACGGAACTCTGGCTTTCAAACATCAGTATGCATAAAAATTATCTTAAGGCCTTGTTTAAATTTCATTCTCTTAGCCCCACACCTAAGCATTTGAGTAATTTGAAAGATCCGTGATCCTTCAGTTTTAAGAAGCACTCAAG
Organism: Lasiurus cinereus; assembly: GCA_011751065.1. Lineage (NCBI taxonomy): Eukaryota > Metazoa > Chordata > Mammalia > Chiroptera > Vespertilionidae > Lasiurus > Lasiurus cinereus. The sequence continues at coordinate 19,245,557 of JAAGEH010000393.1, read as the reverse complement.
ATTAATCTATTACAGGTGACCTGTAGGCTACATTTTAAAGAACACTGATTTGTACTATTTATATATCTCCTACCTGCAGTGTGGTTGATGTTAGAAAGTACCCCTGAGAATACGGTGATAGTTGGAAGCAGGCCCAAATATAGGAACCAAGACAATGTGCCAACAAAAATTGAGTAACTCCATGGCTCCTTACCATGGTGTAGTTGATAGAGATATTCTAAGGATTTGAAAATGAGAAAAAACACTAATTGGAGAGACCATTGCAAAAATTGTGTCCAGGTTAAGACAGTTAAAAAATGAATGAAATGCATATTTGGTAAATAGAATAAGTATTTTCTAAATAGATAAAATACAATACAATTATTTCAATATTTAATGAATTATTTATTTCAAAATTATCAGTTATGTTATTCACAGTTATAGGAGAAATGATAAATACCCAAGAGATCCAAAAATGAGAAAATGATTAAATAAATCAGAAAGCCCATCCTAATGGAATATTATTTTCACTACTTTGAAGAATGATGACATTAAGAAGTGTCTAACAAAATGTCATGTCAAAAGAAAAATGAGAATCTATAGCTATATAATATATACGTCTCTTTCCATATAAAATATGACTGTATATGTAGTGAAATTTTAGGCGTTTTGAACTCTAAAATTCTCTTAGATATTATATGTTACTCACAAATTCAAGTGCTAAACTCTAAATCCTAGGCTAGGTGATTTAGTAATATCTAAAATCAGATATTTAGTCAGGAATCCTTATTAGTTAAAAGTAAATAATTTATAAGGCAAAAGATGTTTTGAAATTATTCTACTATTAGCTCCAGACTAACTATCTAAAGTAATAAGACCCACATCTGGTTGATCATCAGAATCATTTGGGAGGCTTTTTTTAAATATGTAAATTACTTAGAAATTAGACAAGTAATTCAGTTTCTGCAGGTCTGAGTAGAGCCTCTGCAATGTGAATTTTTCAAATACTGTACTGGTAGCTTTATTGATTAGCAAGAGTTAGCAACTATGGCTTTCAGCAAGACAGTTTACATCTATAAGATTTCTGCAGTGATCAATATATAACCAAAAGAGAGAGAGAGAGAGAGAGAGAGAGAGAGAGAGAGAGAGAGAGAGAGAAGGCAAAATAATGTCAAATTCTAGAATGTTCAATGTGTATAATAATGAATAAAGTAAAAATTCAGAGGAGGGGAAGAGTAACAGGAGGAGGAATATTTGGGAGGTCCTTCTAGAACAAGAGCCTCTTAAATCTTAGTGGTAGATGTAAGGTAATAGTACTGCAGAAACCAAAAGATTCATTATCATTTTTAACAACCTTCATGTTGAGATGGAAAGTGGTGTGAAAATAAGATCTTGAAACATTTAGAGATGACAGTAAAAGAATGCTCCATTTGGGGATTCCAGCTTCCTCACTAATCCAAAGCATAAACCCCCTATCCTTTCCCTAGAGGCCTGATCCCTTCCTAGGCTTTTGCTCTCAAGGCAGATACAGGTGTGGAGGTAAGGGATTCCTCCTGGGAGAAGAGGCTCCTAACGTTTGGGGATGAAAAGTCATGCGTAGCCTGTAAATCAGTATTTCTTAAGGGGCAGGGAGAGAAAGAGAGGAAAAGCACATCAGAATATTTGTGGAAGGACAAAACATGTACTCTTTATGTTTATTTGAAAAATATGGATTTTAAAAGGCAGGGAATCTATCACAAATTAGTTGAGCTTGAATCTTTGCAAATTAGTTTGATTTATTTATTCTGAAGAAAAGTGGAAGTAAGATCTATTTCAGTTGTGAGACCACATGTACCTGAATAAGTCAGCCAAATGTCTTTCTTCTGTGACCTGAATTTCTGCTTCAGTACAAATGCTTTTGTTTAAATGTACATTCCTCTAGCTCATGTTGCCTACATGGATAGTAAATTAGTTTAAAGTCACATAGGACCTGGGATTAGGAGGTCAATGAATTTTCTTAAATGGAAAAAGCCATTACCAGCTTAACTAGAGTTAATTGAGGAGTGAGTATAAATGATGCTGGATGTGATTGGTAGTCATATTGAGCAGGCCCTCAAGTTCTAGAATAAAGAGTTTTGACTTGACTCTACAGTGAAGGTTCCTGAGGATAATGAGAAGCTAAACTTGGGTTTGAAGAAGACAATCAGCCAGCAGTAAAGGAAATGGATTAAAAAGAGAGGGAACAGGAAATGCAATTAACATGCTAAGTAGCTAATTACCATGAGAGACAACCTGGAGTAGGCTGTTGGCAGAAAAATGAAAAAAAGAAACTTAGTGGATAATATAGGGAAGTTTTCCAACTTGATTAGAGTAATATTGATTAATCATCTACTAAGTGCCAGTCACTTTCTAGGCCACTGGGACATCATTGAACAAAATAGAGTATATATTTTATCTGGGAAAAACAAACATAAGGAGCAATAACTAATATATATATATATTTCACTTATAATACATATATATAAACATATATTATGTTGGAATTTGGAAATGTTATAGAAAAAATATAAATTTGACTAGAGTAAGAGAAATCAAGATGGAAAGTGCAAAAGTTTGCAATATTAAATAGAACTGTTGGTCAGGCGGCCCTCATTGAGGATGGGGGAGCTGAACAAAGGTTTTTAGGAAGGTGAGTGAGCCACTACTCTGAAGGAAGGGCATTACAGGAAGGAGGAAAAGGAAGAGCAAAGACCCAAAAATGGGAGTGTGCCTAGGGCAGTGGTCGGAAAACTGCGGCTCTGTTAACTAATGAGTTTGCCAACCACTGGCCTAGGGTATTCCAAAAATAGTCACATTTTAAATTTGAAATCTATCTCAAGTCTTGCTGCTCAACTGTACCAGTCACCAGCTATGAAAATTGAGGATTTTGCTGCTGGAAAGAATCTCCCTCTTTTGCAGTTCTGCTTCAGGCCACATTAAATTTCTAAAACACAAAAGAGATGGAAAGAATAAGAGTGAATTAAGGATTCAGCCTTTGGGTCATACCCATTGTTAGAGTCAGAGAAAATGAAGGCGAAGTCAGGAAAAACAGAATACTGTTTGTCCTTAAAAGCTGTCTAAAGAGGCATGGCCAAGAAAAGGAGGCTCTCAGATGCCAAATGCAGCAAAAAGATTAAGGGAAATAAATACTGCATAAACAAAACAAAAACTTGTGGGGCTGGGAGACGGGTCTTTGGGGCTACTAAAGCCATGATGTACTTAGAGACAGCAGTCTTGGTTGATTGAGAGCACAGGTTTACAAGGTTCCCAACTGGTGATGTTTCCTATACCAGATGCAATGAAAAACCTGCGCTCTTAAGAATTAGTAATATCTCAGACAGAGAGTATGATAGTTTTACACTATCCATTAAATATAGTTTAATAACGTTTTGAAATCTGTCTTTGTGAAAAAAGTGTTGACAAGTTTGAAAGACTAAAATTAAATGTTAGGCTTCAAACTAACAGTGGGCAACTTCTCCATCCTCCTTGCTCTTCCTGTCTGCTTCCATTTCATAACAAGACACAATATTGACATGTTGGAGATGTGATACTCCACATGCTTTGAGGGGGCAGTATTGCAGTATTGCTCCATTTGCAGAAATTCTCTGGACCTAAGTATAGTGGGGTTTTTTTTGTTTGTTGTTTTGTTTTGTTTTTAGCTCATCACCAAAGCTTGTATTTAGTAATGCAGGGTTTTTTAGGACATGTTGATGTTCTGGTTTCAAAAACCCAACAGAAACACATGGTTATTATAGTGTTAAGAACAGAGCCTGCCACTATTTTGTAGCCTCTTCAATAGCTCCCTGATAGGACTTTTTTTTAATATGTAAGAATTAATACATAGCAAAAAGTAATGTTTCACTATACTTCCATAAGTATGTTAATAAAAAGATGTATAGGAGTGAAGGGATTTATAAAATTGGTACAGTCAGCTGTGATTTCTGTTCTCTCTGCTATGACCTAGAATTCATTTTTTTTCAAGTATCTTTTTATGCTTTGTAGTGAACCCACCAGAAAGAATGAGTTGAAAGCAGTTTAGATGTTTAAAGAATGGAAAAACTATTGGTGAAACAGCACCAGGTGTTATATCAGTAGAGTCAGTCCAGACCTTGTTTCAGCAACCTTGATATTTAAGTTCTGGCTAAAAAAAAATTCAAAGGGAAGACTCAAACGGTAAGAGAAAGTTTATTTAGAAAGTCGTAAATATAGAAGAACTGACCCATAGAAGAAATGGGCTCAGGAAATAAAATCTAGAGGCAAAAAAAAAGGGCCCTTTGAGCTTAGAGAAAGAAAGAGGCAAGGAGTCCTGCCTGTTTTGGCTCAGTGGATAAAACATCTAAGGGGGTCTTAACCCTCATGACTAACAACATGCCAGGGTCAGGGGAGGGTTTGAACCACATGAACAGCTATATGAAAGGTCAGGGTGTCTTAACTGAATAATCAGTGATTTGTGAGGGGAGGAAATATTGCCCTGGGGGCGAGATTTTATGAGTTTTGCCCATTGCTAGACACCTGAAGCTTTCAGCCCTGGTGACCTTCTGTACTGGCCCATCGTTCTTCTTCTTCTTATGTCTGTCTAATTGCCTACCATAAAACATTCTATATAATAAAAGGCTAATATACAAATAGACCAAACGGCAGAACAACTGAATAGCTGGTTGTTATGATGTGTGCTGACCACCAGGGAACATACGCGGATCATGACGGGCATTGGTAGCATGTGGCAGAATGCAGAACATGGTGGGTGTCGGCCACAGTGGGATGGTAGAGAAGGTGAGCGGGGACGCCAGACCAAGGCAGGGCACTGGTTGCTGTCACTGGGGACAGCCTCTGGTAGTTACTGAGAATTCTTTGCTGCCACATGCTACGGTCCCTCCTGGTGCTTGCACCTGCTGCCAGCGCTGGGCTCGCTCATACCTGCTGCGTGAAAGCTGTTGCTCATACCCGCTGCTTGCACCGTCAGCACATGAGAGCAGTAGCAGCATGAGTGGGGCTCCTGGTAGACAGGACTAGGGTCCATGGCAGAGGGGCAGGGCAGGGACAAAGAGGATGGTCTGAGACCCATCCCTGTACCCACCACAGCCTTGCAGCCCACAGTTCCTTTCAAGATGCAGGGATACATGCACTGGGACCCTAGTATCCTATCCAATAAAAGAGTAATATGCAAATTGATTGTACCTCCACTATACTCACAAGCCATGCCCACTAGCCAATCAAAGAGAGCATGCAAATTAACCTAACCAAGATGGCTATGGCCACAGAGAGAGCAGGAGGGAGGCTTGGGTTGTCCCCAGCAATGGAGGAAGCCAAAACCTTCAGGCCTCTCATTAAGGCAACAAAGTTTCAATGGCTATACAGCAGAAGGCTTGGCTCCGCCCCAGCCTACAAAGTTTCAATTGTAGAAGATAAGTAAATCCCAGATACCAGGGCCTCCCTTTGAGTCTCCTGGGAGTGTGGCTTGCCTGCAAACCACCACAGGCCCCTTGCCCAGGCCACCCCACACCCCAAGGGAGTACCCACCCTGATCCAGGACACCCTTCAGGGCAATCCAGCTGGCCCCACCCATGCAGCAAGCCTATATCCTATCTAATAAAAGAGTAATATCCAGATTGACCATCACTCCAACACACAAGATGACTGCTCCTATGTGGTCAAAAGATCCTGCCCCCATGTGGACATAAATGGCCACCACAAGATGGCCAGCAGGGAGGGCAGTTGGCAGGGACCAGTCCTGCAAGGGAGGGCAGTTAGGGGTGACCAGGCCCACAGTGTGGGGCAGTTAGGGGCAAACGGGCTGGCAGGAGAGCAGTTAGGCATTAATCAGGCTGGCAGGGGAGTGGTTAGGGGGTGATCAGGCTGGCAGGCAGAAGCAGTTAGGGGCAATCAGGAAGACAGGCAGGTGAGCAGTTGGGAGCCAGCAGTCCTGGATTGTGAGAGGGATGTCTTACTGCCCCTTTAGGCCCTACTTGGATTGAGCCTTAAGGGGCAGTCTGACATCTCTCAAAGGGTCCCAGATTGGAGAGGGAGCAGGCTAGGCTGAAGGACACCCGTCCCTCACCCCCCATGCACAAATTCTGTGCACCATTATTCTAGTCCTGTCTAATAAAAGAGTAATATGCAAATTGACCATACCTCTGCTACACCCACAAGCCATGCCCACTAGCCAATCAGAGCAAATATGCAAATTAATCCAACCAAGATGGTAAGATCACAGAGAGAACATTAGAGAGGCTTGGGTTGCCCCTGGAGATGGAGGAAGTCAAGCTTTCCGAAAACCCTGGCAGACCCAGGCCTCCAATTAAGGCAACGAAGTTTCAATGGCTGTGCAAGCAAAAGACTTGACTTTGCACCAGGCTACAAAGTTTCAAGTGTAGAAGATAAATAAATCTCAGATACTAGATACCTCTTCTTGGATCGCTGGGGGACATGGCCGGCCTGCAAACCACCACAGGCCCCTTGCCCAGGCCACTCCATGCCCCAAGGGAACACCCACCCTGATCTGGGACACCCTTCAGGACACACCAGCTGGCCCCCACCTGTGCATCAGGCCTCTATCCTATCTAATAAAAGAGTAATATGCAAGTTGACCATCACTCCAACACACAAGATGACTGCCCCCACGTGGTCAAAACATTCTGCCCCCATGTGGACACAAGATGGCCACCACAAGATGGCCAGCAGGGGAGGGTAGTTGGTAGGGACCAGTCCTGCAAGGGAGGGTTGTTGGGGGTGATCAAGCCTGCAGGGGAGGCAGTTAGGGGTGACCAAGCCTACAGAGGAGGAAAGTTGTGGGTGACTGGGCCTGTAGGGAAGGGTAGTTGGAGAGGACTCAGGCATGAAAGGGAGGGCAGTTAGGAGTGACCAGGCTCACAGTGTAGGGCAGTTAGGGGCAAACAGCCTGACAGGGGAGCAGTTAGTCATCAATCAGACTGGCAGGCTAGTGGTTAGGGAGAGATCAGGCTGGCAGGCAGAAGCAGTTAGGGGCAATCAGGAAGGCAGGCAGGAGAACAGTTGGGAGCCAGTAGTCCTGGATTGTGAGAGGGATGTCCTACTTGGATTGGGCAAAACAGGCAGTCGGAAATCCCTCAAGGGGTCCCAAATTGGAGAGGGAGCAGGCAAGGCTGAAGGACACCCCCCATACCATGCAGGAATTTCGTTATTCTGGGAAACAAAGAGGGAAAGTGTGTGAAAACTGATGTGTGATAGATGTTATTTGGGATTGCAGGATTGATTGCAAGCAACATTCTGAAGGGGGGATCAAGTTCATATATAAGGTCAACCCTCTAGACCCTTATTTCTTCTTTCCTCTTCCTCACAGACTCCTATCATCCTGCCCCTACTAAAACCTGCTCTCAGAAAAGGATCCGCCATTAGTCTTTTTATTTCATATGACTTTCAATCAATGTGTTACTCTCCCAAATGTATTTACCTTTTAAATAGGAGATGAAGGTGGTGTCTCCATTAAAATAGTTACAAAATAGCCTGCTCAGTCTGTAGGGAATTTTATAAGTTGTTTTTGTGTGTTTGGGGGGGAGGGGGTTGTGTTGTGTGTTTTTTTTAACGTAGCGGTTGCACTTTCGCATTTATTCTTTGCTTCTGTTTCAAAGTAAAGGAACTGTGTTTTTCTCATAATTGCAACATAATGATAGTCTCCTTGCTTTTAATTAAACCTGCCTTTTTCTTTCTCAACTCCACAAATACATTGGCTAAATTTCTTAGCAAATGAAAAATTTTCACTGCTGCTTCTATGTGCTTCTACTATTTGACACAACAATCATTGTGTTTCAAATGAAAAATTTCTAAATTAAAATCTCAATTTTATATCCTGTGAAAAATATCATCATGTTTTCTTTGTAGACACTGGCCCAGAAATGGTTTTTTAAAAGGTAGCACTATTGGGTTTTATTTCTTGGAAGGGGGAAAAACATCAGTCAGAGTAGTAAGATAACAATCTGGTTTATTTGGTATTATGAGATCAAGGATTTACCAGTAGAAAAATATTTACTGAATAAAATAATTAACATATATAAACAGTAGAAGTAGTTGCTTAGAAATAAAAGGTATTGTAAAGGTCTTTATTTGAATCAGTCATTTTAAGTGCAAAAACAGATGAATTGTTGGTTTTTATAAGCACATTAGTATGTACGTCTTTTATTCTTCAATATCCAAAAATACTAAAGATATGTGTTTTAAATAGAGTGAGAGAAAAAATAATGTTTTAAGGGAGCATCTCAAAGCTCTCAGTTAAAGGATAAAAGAAATTATGCTTATTTTCTCTTTCCTAACAAAAAGCAGGGAAAGAAAAATTTGGATGGAGGAAGTAAGCAAACCAAGTGAGAATGTGTGGCTTGGCTAAAACCTGACGGTACCATAATTAAATTAACTTGATTATCTGCTTTACTACTAAAAGTAGTTTAAGTGAAATCTTAGGGATGGAAGGAGGTGCGTAAGGAATGTGTGTGTGTGTGTGTGTGTGTGTGTGTGTGTGTGTGTGTGTGTTTATGCACCTGCGTGCTCATGAACGCATGTGAGACAAGTCCAATAGATACCGAGAACGAGCTCAGAGGGAAGAATTGGAGTTTCAAGAGAAGGAGAAATTTGATGATCTTTCAAGTTTATGGTTTACACTCATGATGGCTTTTGTTGCTTTGGCAACATCATTTCCCCTCTTACATCTGAATTTTTTTGAGAAAAACAACTCCACTATATGTCACAATAGCCTCACAGGAACGATTGAATAGTTCTTGCTAACAGCCTGTAAGAACTCTCAGGACAGAAGACGCAGTTTTGTAAAGGCATTCTCACCTGTGTCACTCTCAACTTAACAGGTGGAAAACCTGATGGGGTTATTTACCAAGCCAACATTTGTAGAGATGACAAAGCAAGAATAATTCTTCAGAAATTGTTAAATGCCAGTTAAATAATGGCTAGAAATTACACATTGACCTTATTCTGTGGCACTTCTCAATTATGGTTTCACTATACTCAGTTTTAGTTCACTAAATGAAAAATAATGAGGAAACATTTCTCTGGGATACCATTGGTATGATCTCTGGAAAAATATTTTCTTCCTCTATTTTCGTTTTATGAGTTGTGTGGGTTTGTCTTGAGCATATGTAGATGGTCTGGCTATAGCCATCAATGGAGTAACTATAAGCATCAAAGAGGCTCTGTGCAGTCCTAGGTTCCCAGACAGAACATAGTAGAAGAAAATGTCCATACTGTCCTTATAATAAAGGCAAGAGTGTTTGTTCATAGCGCGCACATGTGTGTGTGTGTGTGTGTGTGTGTGTGTTTGTTGTGTGAATATATTGTTAGTACATAAATCTAAAGATGAATATGGCTCGTCATCTTTAGGCTAATGTTATTGGAACTTTCAAAGTCACTTCCTGATTTATTTATGGGGCGAGAGTAGAAAAAATTGTTGAAGAATGATTCATAGGAAGAGATTGAGCCCAATGAAGTAATTACAGGCTATTTAATAATAGTTGATCATTTGAATCACAATTCTTTGATAGTAGATCTATCATATCACCTGGGGTAGTGAAAGTATTAACTATTTTGAATAATTAGATTATTTATTGGTTTGCTGCTAAATTCCTAAAGTAAAATAATAGGGTGATCTTTTAAAATTGATGTAGGAATCAATAAGGTGAACAACTTCATGCTATATAGATTTCAATAAATTAAAGAGCAATGATCAGAAAATTATTATCCTTTAAATAAACTTGTGTAGACAAAGTACATGGAAATGGGCCTTGAATTTACAAAGCTAAAAAGGAAACTCTTTATAGTGGATATCTTGAACTAATTTCTTTTTTCCTTCTGATAACAAATCTATTAAATTGTAAATGAAAACAAATAGAAAAAGGTTTAGTAACTAAAAATTCCAAAACCTTACATTAATCACTTTGCAATTAATAACATTTTTTTTAATACTAATACATAAGATATCCAGTATCTATTACTAGTTTTCAAATCTCAATTTTCAGGTCTTTTCCTCTTAATTTTTTAAAGATGGTCTTAAAAGTTTCCTGATTTTAATTTGAAGTTCAAACTTGAAAGATAGTACTAAACCAAGATAAAAAGCCACCAATATATTTTTAATCCCCACCTGAAAATATCTTTATTTATTTTTAGACAGAAGAAGGTAAATGGAGAGAGAAACATTGATTGGTTGCCTCTAGTATGTGCCCCAACTGGAGATCAAACCCACAACCTTTTGGTGTACCGGACAACTTACCAAGCAACAGAGCCATCCAGACAGGGCAAAAATACATCAGAACGTTTTATTTATAAAATCAAACCAATGTTTTAAACATTGTGAAACAGTTTATAGTTGTCTCTTAGTTGTAATGTAAATATAAAACCAATTAGACCTTTTCCAAATTTGGAACCAATTTACCCCTACAGACAGCTCTCACAAATATTAATTCTCTCTAATATAGCAGTAAAAGAATGTCAATGAGGTTGAGCCACCAGTGGGTTGCTCTTGCAGTAATTAAATACCCAGAACTTTACCTTGAAGTGCCTTGCATCTGGCCTTCAAAGTAGTGTTGAGTTTGAGATAAGTATATGAATGAATTACATGTAACATTTATGGTAAGACTCTAGAGCCTTATTTCTGCTCTAAACTCTTAAGTTAATTCCTTTGACATTTTCATTGTCCTAGTGAAATAAAACTTGTCTTATATCACTTCATCATCCTATTTTTCTCTTTCAATAGAAGCAAAAGGCAAAGGGCCATGGGTAGTTTATTCATTCATTTAAGGAAATTTATTAAACATCTCCTTTTTGGTAGGCAGTAAACAGCTGGTAAAGTTTACATTTAAGTAATGGAGATACTATACATTAAACATATTTCACCAGTCTTTCCATAGGTACAATGATAAGGAGCAACATAAAGAAAAACACAAGGTGAGATGAGTACATATCACAGAATGCCTTAATATAGTCAGAGGGTTCCGTCATCTCCAGAAGATGATGGTAAAGTGAATGTCCTACTAAAAGCGACCAGGATGTCCCAAGGATCCAATCATTAGGATGTTTCCTGGACAAAACTGTGGGACCACGAATGTGATGGTATATGATTTTAGTGAATATCACATATGTTTAGATTGCTTCCTGGATTTTAAAGTTAGGGTTCTCGACATGCTGCCACTAAAAATTCTTAAATTTATTTTCATAATCTTTCTTTCTACCCAACCTCTTGGATTGACTCAACTATTAGAAAAGTGTTGACAAGCAGTGAACTACCTGATGGGCGTTCATGTGTGACTGTGGAAAATTCAGGGGTCCATATATTTCATATTAAGATCTTCAGAGTACCTGGTTGCCTTGAGGCTTCCCATCACTTTGCTATCACCTGGCTATTGTTGAATCCTGAACACTGGTAAACGTAAAAAACCTCATTGTTAAGTTTTTAATCATGTTGGACTCTTTAAGGTTCCAATAGCTGATATGTTTTATATCATAATGTCAAAATATAATAGATTGGCACACTACACTGTCAATGTGATCTCCAACCTACATTTCCAGCAGCATCATTCACTGCTTCCAGATTCAAATTCCATGCTTTGGCCAAAGTACTTTATTTACTTTTTCTCTAGCATGCCTTAAGTTATCTCATTTCCAAAAATTCCTCCTATGTTAAATGCCCACCCAATTTCTCTTCAAAAGCCTATTCAGTTTTTATAATACTATCACTGATGGACCACCTTAATCTAGAGTGCTTTTTCATCTGAATTCCAATTTTAGAAATCGTACAAGCTCTCTAGCACTGTTTCCTATTCCTGGATGTTCACTACTTGGTAACACTTAATGAAATTGTGATCGCCTTCCTTATGTTAAAATTTTGAGTGCACTTTCTCTTTATTTTGTGCATAGGTTCCATTTACATAACAGATCTATATAATGTCCTATATTCTAGGTATCCATTTTATGTTTCAAATTCATCTTTCTAGCTTATCTTTAAAACCTTAAGGACAGAGTGCTTTGCCCAAATTTAGTGTTCAATAAATGCAAGTTGCTGGGTTGAGAAAAAAAAGAGACTTAACAATAACCACCATGCAAAAGAACTGCTGTTATCATCACCAGGAACTTTTTGGCTCCCTGGACTAATATGGAGTGACTACAATTCCATAATAGATTAATTGCTATCAATCATGAAGCAGTTAAAATACTCTCAGAATTTAAAAGCTATACTTGAATTATAACAATGTTTCTTAATTCTGTGTCAAGCCCATAGATTGCCTGTCTCCTACTGTTTAGCCAACTTTATTTATTTAGTGCTAATAATTTCCTGAGACTATGCAGAACATTGAATTGGAATGGATACAATTCTAGCCTATAGTCAATATTCCAGCATTAGTTCAAGATTAGATATTGTATGCAATTACACATCAACCATGAAAATAAATGCTAGCTAGTTTCCAGGATCTCAAAATAAATTATCTTAATTTTAAGGTTTTGCTTTTTTTTCTGTTTTCATTGATTAGTTTTTCATGGGAAGGCAAATTATAGGACCATTTGCTACATATAGATGCCTCTTTTCTCTTAAACTAGTGATGAAGGAGAAATAAAAAATGTCTTATCAGAGATCCCTCAATTCCATTGATAGCTATCTGATTAAATTATGGTAGCTAAATAAAAAAGAATGAGTATATAATTCTCTACATTCCTATATAGAAATATCTCCAAAATAGTCAAAGGAACAAAGCTAGTTATAGATCACTATGCATGATATGCTCCCATTGGTATAGTTATGAGTCTAATTGAATATGGGAGAATCTAGATGCATGTGCAATATGTATCAGGAAGATTATGCAATAGGCTAATTATACAGTTAACGTTGGAAAGAGGGGAGATGATTAAAATGAAGAAATGCAAGGGAAAGTTTTCAATAATTAGCTTTGTAAGCTCTAAATTTTTAATCATGTGAGTGTATTCTATTAAAAAATAATATTTAAGTTTTGAAAATAAAAATACAAGGGGAGAAACAAGAAAAGGAGTAATTATCTTAAACGTGATGTAGCCAGTGAAAGTTTTCTGAAAACTATAGACATATATCAAGCCTATAAGAATCTGAAAAATATCTTTAATGCTCCTCTTTTTGATATTGTTAACATTCAAAATGTTTCAATGTCAGTCTCAAGAAATGTGAATAGGGATTTCAAAGAGAGAGGAAATGGAATGAAATCTCATGACTCTCAATGGGAGAACATGGAAGCAGTCATCTATAAAGTCAATGTATTTATCATGAGATGTTCAGTCAACATGGACTTGGAGCGCACATGTTCAAGGCATGATGGAGAGCTACCCAGAACTCATCAACCCCTCCCCATGTCACAGGAATGCACTTTAGATCCAAGTGTATTGAGCACCATCCTCTATATTAAGCACTTTTCTGGAATTTAAAAATAACAACAAATGATACAGCAATAATAACAAAAAACCCTGCTTTCAGGAAGCTTACATTGTAGTGGGAGGTAGAGATAATAAATATGATCTGTAAGGAAATGTATGACATATTAAATGATGCTGATTGCTAAGGGAAAACAAAGCAGGGGAAATGATATGGAATATTGATGGTGGAATTACATCTTTGTTAGGATGGCCAGTGTGGCTGGAGCTGAGTGACTCTGGGTGAGAACAATAGAAAATGAGTTCAGGAAAGTGAAAAGGAGAGAGGTTGCACACCACACAGGATTTAGTAATTCTTTGAAAGGACCTTTTACTCTGAGAGATGGGAAGCATTTGGAAGGTTTAGAACAAAAGCCTGATGTGAACCATTTGCATTCTTTAAGGATTACCACTGTGACTCTTGTGAAGAGAACAATGGAACAGAGTGAGAAAAAAAGTAAGTCTAGGAAGTAGATGATGAATGGCATGTTAGGATCTGGAGAGAAGTAGAATGTACTGATTGTAGATGTGGAGATAAAATTAAGGTTCTGATGCCAAAGCGGACTCCAGATGAATTAAAGATCTTATCTAGTATCAACTTTGCTAATAATTCATGGATACAAGTAATAACTGAATGCAAGCCAACCATTCTTCCCTTGGGAACATATGAAACCAGTGCAGGTCTCTGTAAAATGTTCTTTTCATGCATGATGACATGCTCTGGTTCAGATATAACATGATATGTTTAAAATATATATGTGATACATTGCTTTCATAGGAGTCATTTCAATTTTAAAGCCTCCTCTTTGTATATATCTCTTTAATTACATAACATGTGATAATGTTCATGGAGTCATACCTTTCAAATTCATAAATCCAAAGTTTCTGTTGTTTTGTCATAGTTTTTCCAGCATAAACAATTGTAGACAGGCCAGATACATCCTACTAAAACCATACTTTAGATAAGGACTCTCCAACTAGTACATACTGTTTGTATCTTTGCTAAGATTGTCATTGGAATATTTACAAATGCCCACTGGGTCATCTCTTTCTTTCCCAGATGAGTTAAGGGCCAAACAGATTGCAAGCTTGCTGCTAACTGTTGCCTTCTTAGAGATTCAAAGATGATGATCTGGGGTTTTCACCTGAACCAAAAGGACAGACTGGTCATTAACTGTGAAGGGGAAGACAGTGGGTAGAGCAGTTCCTGTGGAATAAAACTGTAGGAGCTCAATGTTACACATTCCAAGTTTAAGTTGGGAATTAGGCATTTAGATAGAAATGGCAATTATTCAAATAATTATATGGATCTGGAAGTCAGGAAGAAATCAGGAATGTAGATACACATTTGGAAATCATTAGCATATAGATTTATATCCATGAGATATGATGTGATCATCATAAGAATGAGAATAGATAGAGTAGTAAAACTTAAAATAGCAACATTATAGGTAATTAAAAGTATTAATAAAGAGCCTTGAAAATAAATATACCATTTCATTAAGAAATATCTGTTTAAGTTATTCATCCTGTGGGAAAACCAGAGAAATGCTGATGGTTGTTTACTGTCATGTTCTTTTAATAAAAAGGCACTGAAAACAGTCAGTGATAGAAAATACTTAAAACAATTGTGTTCATTCATTCAAAATAATGGACAAATGTCTGAAAAATAAAAACAAGTAAAATAGATTAATAATCTATTTGATTTTAAATAAATCAAAAAATATTTTAAAATAGATAATTTTTTTTAAGCAGGGCAGTTTTCCAAATGTTAGCAAGTAATGATCTCTGAATGGTTTGTTTTCCATTATCTTCTTTACTGTATTTTCCAAATTTCCTACATAAATTGTATATTCAGAAAAAAATAAGTTATCTGTATAGAATGAAACAATAAATTACTGAAAAGCATAAAGACAATTAAGATGAATTTTAATTTTAATATAAAGAACATTTTTGAACCTATTCATTATCATGGAGCAGCTAGTATGGACCAGCACAGGGATACAGCAGTGAACACAACAGACAGAGTCCTTTCCCACATGGAGCTCACATTTTGACAATAAAGAGACAAAATAAACATCAGATCTGTTGACAAATGATGGATATTATGAAGACAAATGAAGCAGGATAGAGGGCAAACTGTCACATGAGTGACATGCTGAACTAAAAGTAAAATTTAAAATAGAAACTGAGACAGCAAGCATTCTTTTCTTTATATAAATTTGTTACTTAGATATTTATAATTTATTCTTAAAATGTATTTCTACTTAGTGGCAAAAAAAAATAAGACAACTGTTTTTGTTTCTTTTTAAGTGTTTGGAAGAATTCACAGCATCTATGGAGTACTATGCCACTCTAGATCTTTCAGATCTCTAACTGAGTCTGATTATCTATATACAGTGGTACCTCGAGATACGAGTGCCCTAACATATGAGATTTTGGAGATACGAGCCATCGAGCGAGCAATTTTTGCTTTGAAATAGGAGCAACATTTGAGATAGGAGTAATCGTCCGGATCGGCCGGCTGCACACGACTCGCCAGTTGACCGAGACTGGAGCATCTCATAGTTTCCCACACCTCAAGTTTACGGAATGAATTAAACTCGTATCTCGAGGTACCACTGTAATCTATATAATAAAGAGGTAATATGCTAATTGGTCCTAACAGTGTCACAGTCACAACCAGGCTGAGCATGCACAGAAGCTGGTGGGCAGGGACAAGGTGGAGGACACTTGCGCCACCAGGACATGAGGCTGCCACAAGGGGTACACACAGGCCCTCAGTGCCGCCCAGCCCAGAGGGAGGAGTCAGGATTGGGCACAGCAGGCCCCCAGCAGAAGCACTCGCAGGCCGGCAGCACCACCCAACCTGAGGGGGGCATCAAGACATGGGCAGGGCCTCGGCAGAGAGCTCTCAGCACTCCTGAGTGGGGTCTGAAGATGCAGAGAAGAAGGGAGAGCACATAAGCAGTTAGGGGTGTTAGGCCACGAGGGAGAAGAGATAGGCAGTTAGGGGCATCAGACTAGGAGAGCAGAGCAATTAGGGGGCTCAAGCCAGCAGGGGAGAGCAGTTAGGGCCATCAGGCAGGTAGGAGAGCAGTTAGGGATATCAGGCGGGCAGGTGAACACTTAGGAGCCAATGGTTCTGGGTCATGAGAGTAATCTCAGATTGGAGAATGTGCAGACCAGGCTAAGGGACCCCACACCCGCAATGCATGAATTTAATTAGTATCCTATCTAATAAAAGAGTAATATGCAAATTAACTGTCACTCCCCGACAAAAATGGCAGTGCCCATAGCCACAAGATGGCGGCACCCAGTCCTCTCAGCCCTGCCAAAGTCCCCCAGTTTCAGGGAGGGCTGCTGCTGAGAGCCTGCAGAGTAACCAGCCTGGTGGAATGCTGCTCAGAGGTCCTCCTGAGCTTTTATAAAAAACAAAAATTCATGCCTCATGGCCTGATGCCCTCCCAGAGGCGGCAGCATGGGGTCTCAGCCTGGTTGGGGAGCGCACCCCCACAGCGCGATCCCCTGCCAGTGGAAGCAGCCTGGGCTAGGGTCTCAGCCTGGCAGGGGCACGCATCCTCTGCCATTGGTGGCAGTCTGGGGTCTCAACCACTGAATCACACCAGCCAGGCAGATATGGAGGAATCTTAAATGTTTCTTTAAAAAAAAAAATATATATATATATATATATATATATATATATATATATATATATATTGATTTTTTACAGAGAGGGAGGGAAAAAGATAGAGAGCCAGAAACATCTATGAGAAAGAAACTTCTATCATCTATCTCCTGCACACTCCCCACTGGGTATGTGCCCCAAACCAAGGTACATGCCCTTGACTGGAATCGAACCTGGGACCATTGAGTCTACAGGCCAATGCTCTCTCCACCTAGCCAAACCAGTTAGGTCTGCCCAATACTTTAAAGAGAAAACCCTATCTAATAAAGAGGGACTATGCAGGGGAGGGCATTTGAGGTGACCAAGTTGTCAGGGGAGGGCAATTGGGGACGATCAGGCTGGCAGGGTGGCAGTTAGGCATCAATCAGGCTGGCAAGAGCGTGGTTAAGGGGTGATCAGGCTGGCAGGCAGAAGCAGTTAGGGGCAATCAGGCAGGAAGGCAGGCAAGCAGTTTGGAGTCCCAGATTGAAGAGGATGCAGGTTGGGCTGAGGGAGACCCCCCTCCCCCAGTTCATGAATTTTGTGCACCAGGCCTCTAGTTTAAAATAATAGCCAAAATCTTTACTACAGCCCAGGAAACTTTTCTTGATCTAGTCCCTGTTTACTACTCAGCTCATTTCCTACCAGTCTTTCCTTGCCAGTTCGTTCTTGAACACAAAAGCCCATCCAATCTCTGTGACATTGGTCTTGAGGTTTCTTCTGCTTAGAACTGTCTTTATTAAGATACTTGCATTCTTTGTTCAAATACCACCCTTTAAAACAGCTATTACCTCCCTACCATCCCAGTGCTAACTAAATAATACTGATGTTTCTCTGTCTGTTACCTGAGTTTATTTTTGTTTGTTATACTTACAGAACCTGGCCTATTATGACTTTTTATGTCTCTTTGGTGTTGGGTTGTTGTTGTTTTTTATCTGTTTCCTCCACTAGAATGTACATTTCATGAAGGCATAGGTTTCTATAATTTTCCAACTCTTATATCAAGGCTTGACAATCAAAAGCTTCTCACTAAACATCTTCTAAAGAAAGAAATAATGAATAGCTTTTATGCAAGTGTATTATATACATGCTATTTTAATAATTCCTTAAATAAAATGTTAATGCTCTTTTGTGTTAAATTGGACTGAATAATCCATTTTCTTTGATATTTTATGTTAGTTCTAAGAGAAGCCATGAAACAGCTCCTAAAAAATGCGAGAATCAAGGATGGAAGAGAACCTTACAGCTAATCACAATCAGCAGCCACCCTCTTCCTCAATTATACAATTCATCTTTATTGAATGTTTATCTTATTTTTACAACTTTTTCAATATTTATAACCTTGATAGGGCACCTTCTCCAATATTTTTTTATTCAGTTGAGCATTTCCATATTTTTTAAGTCAAATAAGATAATGGTTGCAACAGTTTAAGCTCATTTCTTTTGGAGATCGTCTGGGGAAATGGAAAATTTTGTGTATAAGAGTTTAAGATTATTAGTCTGCGTCTTGAGTACAGGAGTACATAGTTGGAACATTAATATTTTTGGAACTTTGTTAAATGGATCATACATAACCACAAATAAATTTTTAGCTATTTCAAGTATGTTGGGGATTGTATCATGAGATCTGTTTTTATCCATTTAACTTCTTAAAATTTAGCTTTACATACTTCCTGTTTCATTCTCCTACCAAAATGCAGACAATAACATTCACATAGCAAATGAGCAATAATAACTTTTTAAAAAAATATATTTTATTGATTTTTTACGAGAGGAAGGGAAAGGGATAGAGAGTTAGAAACATCCATCCATGAGAGAGAGACATTGATCAGGTGCCTCCTGAACACCCCCTGCTGGGGATGTGCCCACAACCAGGATACTTGCCCTTGACCGGAATGTAACCTGGAACCTTTCAGTCCGCAGGCCGATGCTCTATCCACGTAGCCAAACCAGTTTCAGCAAGCAATAATAATTTTAAAGTTGTAATCTAAGGATCTTACATTTCAAAGTCATGATACAGCTTTAAATAATAGCACTTCTGTTTGTAAGGAGGGCAGCATAACTCTGTGTGGTGAAGAGTAGGGATGGCAGGGGAAAGAGAAGGGAGCAGAACAGAAAGAAAGATAATGTCTTTCTTTGATGACCATTTTCTATCTCTGTTACCCTGAACAAGATTAAGGTAGGATGAGATCTCTTTATACTTGTCTATTTTTCATAACTTATTAAACAAAACCGGTTTGGGTCAGTGGATAGAGCAGCAGCCTGCAGACTGAAAGGTCCCAGGTTCGATTCTGGTCAAGGGCATGTATTTTGGTTGTGGGCACATCCCCAGTCGGGGTGTGCAGTAGGCGGCTAATTGATGTCTCTCTCTCATTGATGTTTCCAACTCTCTATCCCTCTCCCTTCCTCTCTGTAAAAAATCAATAAAATATAAAAATAAATAAATAAATAAATAAATATAAATAAACTAACCCAAATAATTGTTCAGCCAGCAGTATGGAGTTTGAGCTAGCAGTTAGAGTAGGGTTACCCCTCGGGTGCCTTATGATTAAAGCCAATTACAAAGGCATATGACAAAAATTTAGAAAGTCTAAGCAATTGCTTTTCATTAAATTCATGTATAACATTTCTGATAACAATAAATAACATATTCTTTATAATAAAACTCTAATATGCAAATCAATCAAAAGGTGGACCAACCAGTTCTATGACATGCACTGACCACTACAGAGAAGACACTCAATGTAGAACCGGCCCCCTGGTGGTCAGTGTGCTCCCTCTGTGGTGCATGGCTGACGAATGCAGCAGCGATGGCAGGAATCTCTTCCACCTCTGCTAAAGGCAGGCAATAAGGAGCAAGGGGTCCTGGACTGCAAAAGCCCCAGACTGCGAGAGAGTTGTCTGACTGCTGGCTTAGGCCTGATCCCTGGGAGGAGCGGGCCTAGGCCACCAGGCAGACTTCCCCCAAGGGTCCCAGACTGTAAGAGGACACAGGCCTGGCTGAGAAACCTCCTCCCCAACCTCCTACTCCTGCACTGGGCCTCTAGTATTATTATAAAATCAAAAGCATAAATTTTCAAAAAGAAAGTAAAACTCCATGATGCCAGTATCTAGATAGAATCATTATTAATAATTTTGCATTTATTTTCTATCTTCTATGAATATTTTAACATTAATAAAAACATAATGTTAATTATACTCTTAATTATGTATCATGCCTGTATACATAATATCACAATACACACCCATTTTTTACAAATACCTAATTTTAAGGATCACACAATCAAGGTATGCTAATTTACTTAGCCATTTACTTTTTGTGAATATTTTGGTGACTTGTACCATACTGTGTTACACATGTTTGCACAAAACTTTTAAATTATTTTGGAGGGCGTGGGCTAAGTTTCTTTTTAAAAATAAGAATGTGGAGAATCAAAGATGGTGGCATAGATAAACACCTACACTGCTGCCTCGCACAACAATTTCAAAATTACAACTAAAAGACAGAACGGACATCATCCAGAACCACAGGAAAGCTGGCTGAGTGGAAATTCTACAACTAGAGGGAAAGAGAGGGGCACACGGAGACCCAGAGGAACTGCAAAAAGCTGAGGTACGGAGATGCATGCGTGGAGAGAGCGGGTGCCAGAGTACCTGGCTGGTTTTCTCTGGCAGGAGGGAAACAGAGACTCTCAAAGGCATTGAACCTTATCCTATGACACTAAACCCCAGATCCAGCCGAAACTCATGGGGGGAGTTTGGACTGTGAAAATGGAGAGGTTCACGGAAATTTAGGGGAGTCACAAAAGATCAGAGCCTGGTGGCGCGCACGGCACTGCGCAAAGGACAGACTGCTGATTGTGCCACTGGCTTTTGCGAGTGGGCGGGAGACAGACCCTCCCAACTGTGCCACTTCTGACTCCACTAAGCCCCTGTTTCGGGTGAAACCCTGGGGACCTAGACTCGGGTGGTCCTGGAGCGCAGGGGAGCCGGAAAGGCAGCGGTGTAGAGGCACTGCGCGCGAGCACAAGGACCACTACAGCGATTACCCAGTCACGAGAGATTCAGGGGCCGTGGCAGGTGGGGCCGACTAGAAGACAAGGCAATCCCTTAAGCCCTGATACTCCACCCATCCCAAGCTCAACAGAAAGGCTTCTACAGTTTTGTAAGTCTGCTATCGTAAGGCTGAATCCAACACAGAAGTTTCCCCAGCATAGTGAAAATGCCGAGACAAGGTAAGGGATCACAAACAAAAGAAATGGAGGAAAACAAACAACTGGATATAGAGTTCAAAACCACGCTTATAAGGTTTTTCAAGAATATGCTAGAAAAGTTGGATAAAGTTAGTGAGAGCCAAGAGGAGATGAAAAAGGACCAATTAGAGATGCAAAAGATCCAACTAGAGATGGAAAAGGTCCAACTAGAAATTAAACATACACTGACTGAAATAAAAAATATTATATAGAGACCTAGTAGCAGACTAGAGGAAGGCAAGAATCAAGTCAAAAATTTGAAATATAAAGAAGCAGAAAACACTCAACTGTGAAAGCAAGAAGAGAAAAGAATCCAAAAATGTGAAGATAATGTAAGGAGCCTTTGGGACAGCTTCAAGCGTACCAACATCAGAATTGTGGGGGTGCCAGAGGAAGAGAGAGAGCAAGATACTGAAAACCTATTTAAAGAAATAATGACTGAAAACTTCCCACATCTGGTGAAAGAAATAGACTTACAAGTCCAGGAAGCACACAGAACCCCATATAAAAGGAATCCAAAGAGGACTACACGAAGACACACCATAATTAAAATACCAAGAGCAAAAGACAAAGAGAGAATATTAAAAGCAGCAAGAGAAAAACAGTTTGTTACCTACAAGGGGGCACCCATATGACTGTCAACTGATTTCTCAACAGAAATGATGCAGGCCAGACAGGAGTGGCAAGAAATATTCAACGTGATGAATAGCAAGAACCTACAACCAAGAATAGTCTATCCAGCAAAGCTATCATTCAGAATTGAAGGGCAGATAAAGAGCTTCACAGATAAGAAAAAGCTAAAGGAGTTCATAAACTGCAAACCAGTATTATATGAAATACTGAAAGGTACTCTTTTAGAAGAGGAAGAAGAAAAAGGTAAAAGCCAAAAATATTATGAACAACAAATACATATCTATCAACAAATTAATCTAAAAATTAAGTAAATTAAAAATTTGATCAATGGAATAAACTGGTGAATATAATAAAATCAGGTGCACAGAAAGGGAGTGGACCGATAATTCTCAGGGGGAACGGTGTGAGGGGTGTACAGGGAGAGACTGGACAAAAATCATACACCTATGGATGAGGTCAATGGGAGAGAGGTAAGGGCATAGGGAAGGGTGGGAGTTGGGTGGAGGGGTGCTATGGAGGGGAAAAAAGAGAAACAAATGTAATAATCTGAATAATAAAGAATTAATTTAAAAAAATTAAGAAGGTGAGGCAAGTGTTATGAAAACGTGTCTCCTTATTAGAAGTGGATGTTTTGGTCTCATGTATTTCTCACAATTTTATTTTAAATTGCTAATTGAAACTCATTGTTATTTTAATTTGCATAGCTTTGCTTGCCACTGAAGTGGAACATTTTCTCATGTTTATTAGCCATTTGTGTTTCTCTCTGGGGACTTTCACATATAATATGTCAGTTTTTCTGGTACTTAGATTCTTCAGTGGATAGTTTCTACATTCAGAACAAGAATATCTAGTCCACCATCCATTTTATTTTTAGGGTAATTGATTTAAATTGGTACTACAGAGTAGTAAGGAAATGTTCCAGGCCAGTTAGGACATCTGGCTTAGAAAATGTCTTCTGTTTAGGCCCCATCCAAACATTTTCTAAATAAAATATTAAGAATCATTTTATTTTTTAGGCAACACTGTTCTACCTAGATTTATTTTATAGAATAAATCTTTTCTTGTTGTTGCTTCAAATCAAATAAAACATGGTTCTTTGTCCACACTTTCATATATATTTTTAAATTCATTCTGTTCTTATCTACATATACACACAACACACATACATTTCCCATTTACTGACTTCACTTTTCAGAATAAGGGATCAATAAAAATAATATTCATGGTTATATATATGTTATGCTTTTATATGAAATCTATACGTTGAGTACTGTTTTTTATTTTTTTTTTAATTTATTTTATTTTTATTTTTTTCCTATTGCCCTCCCCATCCCTCCCCAGTATATGCCCTCACCTGTCTCCCTCCCTCTTAACCGCCCCCCCCAATGCCCTGTATTCACTGGCTATGCCTACACACATGCATACAAGTCCTTGGGTTGATCTCCTGCAGGCCCCCTATCACCGTCCCCTGCCTTCTTTCTGTACACCACAGTCTGTTCATTGTTTCTTTGCCTCTGCATCTGCTTCCCCCTAACACCCCATTCTTGTCTTTAAAAACATCTTGCCCCTGTAAGCTAGAAATAAACCCACAAGAGCAAAAAAAAAAAAAAGTTTGAGTCCTGTTTTTTATATGAAGAGATATAATGGGGGGAATAAAGCTGATGATATTGAAATTTGGGGGAATTTAGAAAATAGACAGAAATTTATTTAGGATTTGCCATGATTTTTAGATGTTACATGCATGAATTGGAAATAATTATGTGGATTCATATTTTCACTGGAAAAATCTTTATAAGCTATGGTAAAATTAAAAATATTGCTCTAAATTGAGAAAATACAAATACAACAAATATCATAGGGAATGGATCAAAGACCCCCCAAGATAGTAATCAAGCTGACTTGTGAGCTACCCTAAGGACCTTCAGTATCTCTTTCAAGCAATCTAAATGCAAATACACAAAATATATGTGCCTAGAGATCTATATTTTGGGGGCACAGCTACAGTAAAATTGGATGATCAATGGAATATTGAGAAGTATTACTTGTTATTAATCTTTTCTTACAATTTGAATAATCAAATCTGGACTAGCAATTTTGAGTGAGGAGAAAATATTTATTAAGCATTCATGATGTTCTTCATTAGGCACTTAATCCATACAATGGTCTTGAGGGGGTTTTGTTGCCTTCGTTTTACAAAAGAAGAAACTTGGCTTGATGAGTATACTTGCTCATGATTACCAAGCTAGCAATTAGCAAAGTCAGGTTCAAACACAAATCTTACTCTAAGGGCAATGATCTTTCACAAAACTATGTTGTTTTATCATAGGTCCTATTCCCCAAGTCATCAAGGAAACAAAAGAAGAAAAAAAATTATCAGAGTAGAATAAGAAGCTAGGGAGTATAAAGAAACAAAACAATAAGACACAGAATTGTAGATTTTCTTTGTATTGGAGGAGACTTCCATTTATGGTAGTGATGAATTGGCTCTAAGGCTACAGAGCATGGCTGCACAGGTTGAACTCTATATATCTCTAGGGATGTGATGGAAATGGTGCTCCATTGAGTTCTCCAGTCCACAACATACATAGTACATCAATCCATCATGAAAAAAGTATGGTCATCTGGTCTTCTAGCTCTGAGATGCAACTTGCAATGTAATTCCAGGAATGCATTAGAGGTAAGGATACTGAATCTCAGAGAATTAAGCTTGTTTCAGCTGACAACATGAACTTAATGCTTCAATATTTTACTGGTCAGGTGTTAAGAAAAGAGATGGCTCAATCCTTTGAATTAGTTCAGTCTGGGAAGAAAACAAAAACCAGCAACAACAAAAAAGGCAAAAAGAGGCATTTGGAAGAAAAGGCATTTCTTGTTATCCCTCAAGTTGAACTTAGGCGATGTTCTTTTATAAGAATAAATGGTTGGTATAAGTTGTGTTTTCAAAGCAATTAGATTAGAGAATTTTGCTTCTATATTAAAAAAATTCTATTATTTCTATTAGACAACTCATTATATGGAATATAATAATAAAAGCCATTACTATTAAAGTGTGTTTTGCTTTAAGTAGTGTATGGGGTCAAAGTCCAGTTTCAAAATTATCTTACTCAACAAAATGTGTTCAGTTTAACACATTACAATTAGATATTGCAATTTATGCCAGATATGCAGTATCTAAAATGTTAGAAAGAAAAGAGGAAGGAAGAAAGGAAGGATAGAAGGAAGGAAGGGAATAAGGAAAGTGGGAAAGAAAATGAAGATAAAGAAAAAGAACAGGAAATAAAGAAATTAGGAGGTGGTACGGGGAGTTAAGAGATAAGGAATAACATGATAATCATCAAATAATTCTTAAATGGCATGAAATCAGCTGAGATATTTGTTATTTTAAAAGATATAATTTCTTTTTGTAAAGCATACTGAAAAATATTTTTTCATAAAATAAATGTACAAAAAGAAAGATTACACACACACACACACACACACACACACGCACAATCTTATTCACCATAGCTCTATAAAGTCTTTCAACCTATATTTGAACACCCTTATGGTTGCTCACTTTCCTTCCCTTTCTTCCACCCTAATCCTCAGTCCTCAAGAAAACAATTCTAGTGTTGGAGAAAAGGATAGGTTTTATGTGTTGAAAAGAGGGAGAAGAGGAAGAAAAATGTGAAAGAAAAAATATTCCTAGTCCAGGGGTCGGCAAACTGAGGCTCTGTTGACTAATGAGTTTGTGGACCACTGTCCTAATACCTTTTACACAGGATGTGTCCCCTGGTGACTCCAGGAGAGGTAAGGATCCTGTAGGAACCAATACACCCAGGCCCTTTCTCCCTGCTGCCCTAAATGCACTAAGCAGTGGTCGGCAAACTCATTAGTCAACAGAGCCAAATATCAACAGTGCAACAATTGAAATTTCTTTTTGAGAGCCAATTTTTTTTAAACTTAAACTTCTTCTAACGCCACTTCTTCAAAATAGACTTGCCCAGGCTAAGGTATTCTGTGGCAGAGCCACACTCAAGGGTCCAAAGAGCAGCATGTGGCTCGCGAGCCACAGTTTGCTGGCCATGGCACTAAGGACCTGGACACTGACCCAGTAAAGGTGCAGGGGAAAAAAGTATTAGCTGTCCTTTCACCTCAATACTGACACCCTGTTTTGGAAGGATCTCCCTACTTCTGGTAAGATTTGGGTTTCTAGAAGCCTGAACAAAGTCCCAGATCCCTGACACAAGTAACTGAAGGTTGACAGAACAATCAAGAAGACAGGGGAAATATTACAATAGCTGTATATGCAGTATATTCCTGAGAGAATGGAAATGAAGTAGGAGGAAGGGATACAATCAAGAAGAGGACTTAATCTGAAGAGATGGTAGTTAATTCCTTCAAATTCCTCTTCCCCTATTTCTGTAAATGGAACAGTGACCTATTCAGTGGTTGAAGCCAGACACGAGAGTCATTCTAATTCCTCTTTTTTCTGTCATCCAAGCTGCTCTACCTCATTGCCATCAGCAAATTCTCTCAAGGGTACGGTGAAATCTTTCTGACCTCTCTCGCCATCCATCTGAACTCTTTTCCTGCTTCTGTTCCTATTGGAAGTCCAAAGTAATTCAAAATCTGTGATCTTCAGTTGGAAGCTCTTTCCATATGTTTTTCTTTCAATTCTTAGATACTTGCTCTGAAGTGGGCTATGTTCCCAGCTTCTTGCCTTTGTGAATGCTTCCTCTCATCCCTATTGTTTTAACTCAGATGTACTCAGGTTTTCCTTTTATCTGGATGCTAAAGAACTAACAAAAACTTGTAAAACTTGTAAATAAAAAAACTTGGTGTAGTTGAGTAAACCATACACATCTATTCATGTATGTATGCACTTATATGTATGTATGTGTTTAAAGTGTGTTTATATGTATGAGTATATATATATACTAGAGGCCTGGTGCATGAAATTCGTGCAAGGGGGGAACCTAAATGGGCAGCCGGACATCTCTCTCACAATCCAGGACTGCTGGCTTCCAACTGCTCATCTGCCTGCCTTCCTGATTGCCCTTAACGGCTTCTGCCTGCCAGTCTGATCACCCCCTAACCGCTCCCCTGAAAACCTGATTGATGCCTAACTGCTCCCCTGCCAGCCTGTTTGCCCCTAACTGCCCTCCCCTGTGGGCCTGTTCACCCCAACTACCCTTCCCTGCAGGCCCAGTCTCACCCCCAATTTCTGTCCTCTGCCAGCCTGGTCACCCCTAACTGCCTCCCCTGCAGGCTTGATCACCCCCAACTGCCCTCCCTTGTAGGACTGGTCCCTGCCAACTTCCCTCCCCTGCTGCCATCTTGTGTCCACATGGGGGCAGGATCTTGTACCCACATGGGGGCAGTCATCTTGTGTGTTGGAGTGATGGTCAATCTACATATTACTCTTTTATTAGATAGGATAGAGGCCTGGTGAATGGGTGGGGGCCAGCTGTTTGCCCCTGAAGGGTGTCCTGTATCAGGGTGGGTGTTCCGTTGGGGCGTGGAGTGGCCTGGGTTAGCGGCCTGTGGTGGTTTGCAGGCCAGCCACGTGCCCCCCCCCCCCCCCCCCCCCCCCCCCCCCCAGCAACCCAAGCAGAGGTCCTGGTATCTGGGATTTATTTATCTTCTACAGTTGAAACTTTGTAGTCTGGAGCAGAGCTAAGCCTTCTGCTTGCACAGCCATTGAAATTTTGTTGCCTTAACCTCCAACTGCCAGGCTTTATAGAAAGCTTGGCTTCTTCCATTGCCTGGGGCAACCCAGGCCTCTCTCCTGGGCTCTCTGTGGCTGTAGCCATCTTGGTTGGGTTAATTTGGATACTTGCTCTGATTGGCTGGTGGGTGTGGCTTGTGAATGTAGCGGAGGTATGGTCAATTTGCATATTATGCTTTTATTAGTTAGGATATATACTAGAGGCCCATTCCTCCCCTTGGCTTCCAGCACTGGTTTTCCTCCAGCACTTGTGACCCAGGACTTTACTTCAGCTGGAGTCTGCCTTCTTCTTTGCTGCAGACTCCAGCCAAAGTCTGCTGTTTTCGTCTTTGCTTCAGACTCCGGAGTCTGCAGTCCTCGTCTTCCCTGTGGCCAGAGTGCCGCTCCTGTAGATCCCTTTGCCCCCTGCCCTCCCTCTTATAGCAGGCGTCCTGCCCTGCTCAGCACTCCTCACCTGGAGCAACTGGGTAACTGCCATCTTTCTCCTTCTAATTTGCATATTCCATCCTGATTGGCTAGTGGGCATAGTGGAGTGAGGATTAATTTGCATGTTTCTCTTTTATTAGTGTAGATGTTTTGTATATTAGTGTATAGATCTGTTTTTAAAACATACATCTATGTTTGTAAACTCTTGTGAAGAGTAGAGTATACAACCTGCACTATTGGTGAGAACACATGAAGTGTGCCATTGTGTGTCAATGTCGCACTCCTGTGCTGCTCTCTACCAGAGTTGGCAGCTTGAGACTTGAACACATTAGTAAGCACAGTCCCTTTAGGGGTCTAGGGAGGAACAGTGGTCTCACTCTGTTCACAGAAGACAGCTCTGGCCATTCTCTAAACTAGGTCCACTTTGCTCACCAACATGAAAAGTGTTTAAAGATTAAAACTTCAGTACATTCTTGTTTAACCCAGTAGTATTTTATAACATTTTGTAAGGCATAGAATAGGATGAATTAAATATGAAACTAAAAAGATTTTTAATAGGAACTTCTGAAAAAACCTTAACTGAGGCTCTTTGGCTTTCCAGAAAAATCTACACCTGTTTCTAGAGCACAAATAGATAATAAAGCTCATTTTAGACTAAAGAATATGAAAAAAATCTAATGTATCCATCAGGCATAATTGCATCTCTAAATCTATGTGACAATTATTTCTTGTACTCCAAATTATTGCCTTAATACTGATAAAGAGAATCCAAAGCTAACAAATCTAATTATACTTAGTTTATTATAGTTCATGTAAAAAATGGTAAAAAAAAATTATTATAGTGACTTTTTGTTAATTGTTAAAGACACTTTGCTAAAATTAATGACAAGTGAAAGCATTCCAAAAAGAATAATGAAAATGGGCTAATCTCCTTAAGCTCATATGAATTGTGAGCCTCTGTTCTTTTCCCAATAATGTAAACATGATTAGAATTTTCAAAAAGAACTTAAGGAGAATATACTCATTCCTTTTTTTATTAATAAAAAAAGGGTACTAAAAGTCTAAGCAAAAAATAAATAAAATTAAATAAAAATAAAAATGTGTTTAAAGACCTTCTCATTAGATTTCAGGTTAAATGAACTTACAGAAATCCAGCTGAGAGACAGACCTGAATCCAAATCTTAGGTCTGCCAGTTACTAGCCATGTGACCCTGGACAATTTTTAGTTTTCTCAGGGGATACCTATAAAATAGAAAATTAAAACAATGCACAAACTAAATGACATACAAGCCATGTCATTGCTAAGTGCCTAGCACATAGTAAACATTTAACTTCTAGCTTGCACCATGTCATTTGAAGCAGTCTTGATAATGTGATAAATTATAACATGTTATTTTTATAATGTAAGACATGCTCTTGAAATAAAACTTCTTTGCTAAAAACATCCAGTTTGAGAAACAGAACATAAAAGAAAATTTTAGACTATACCAGAGTTAGCTTTATCGATTAAAAACAACAATAACAAACAACCAAAAAATGCAAAGCAGACAAATGAGACCTCCAAAGACAAAAAGAAAAAAAACAGCAAATATTTATAATTTACAAGAGTGGTACAGGTATATACTTTAAGTAAAGGTTAGACAAAAGTTATTCATTATCCCAAATAAAGCAGAACAATGCATTACTTTGTGAAGACAGGTTGCCCTCTTTAAACAAAGTGATGCATTTTGAACCTCAACCAGATAAGATTTATGGCACTGATGTATTTTATTTAAAGGCAGGATAGGGCTGATTATTCCTTGACCTTACAGCATAAACTGTAGGTCATATACACATGTGGAAATTGAGTTATAGTAAGATCACTTGTATAGTTATACTCATCCTCTTCTCATATATCTCTTAATCAACAACAGCCTTTATTCTATTTTTCCAGCTTTAATTTTGAGATAGACAGAAGGTAAGCTGAAGCAAAGATAATAAAAATTTTGTTCATACAAATATTAATGAAAATAGAAAATCATCACTTATAATTTTAAATTTAATTTAATTCAAACAGCTTTTTGGAAAGCCTTACTTCTTTTCTGTGTTCTAAACTTTGGCTAATAATCAAATCAATAATGGATTGCTCTTTCTCCAGCTGTTAAAAAACAACTCTATTCCTTAAGTAGAAAGGGCATATTGAATATGACTCAGATTTTATGTATTGGGAACATGTAGAATTTATTAAAACAAATTAGTCTAACAGAATTATAACACAGTCATTTCCCAGTCTTGGGTTTGTAGAACAATAGTTAGCTTTTCTGTTTCCAGAATAATCCTGCTAACTCTATGTGTGTCTCTCCTCTGGGTGGTTCAATCACCCGTGGGTGAAATCAGTAAGAAAGGGAACCATTTAGGCTAGAAATTGCCCACATTTTCTCTATTCTGGGTTAGCTAATTCAACCAATGGATCAAAAAGTACCTGCACTTGTTTCTACACCATATAACAAAGCCCTGCTATTCATAATGGTTTCTAGACCAGCAGCATCCTTCTTTCCTGAAAGCTTGTTGGGGACAAAAATCTCAGGCCCCAACCCAGCCCTAATGAATCAGAATCCACATGGTAACAAAATCTCCAGGCAATTCATATGCACATAAATGTTTGAGAGGTGCTGCTCTAGGCTACTTATCTGGTGCCTGTATGTTTTTCCTAATAGTAGGCCTAAATGAACATTGGTTTTCTTTTAAGTGTTGAAACTATGGATAATGCCCTTTTAATCCAAATTATGCCGGAAAATCAGATGTTTAATTCTGGTACATCTTAGAGATGCCAATTGGTGTCAAACTAACTTATCTGTTTTTTGTGGTTGTTTTGTTGTCCTTTATACCATTGGCTCTCTTTGATGAGCAAATGTGTTTCACCTCACATATGTCTAAGGTATAATTAAATCTACTGTTAGATTTTATCTAATTCCTAATTAAATCTAATTCTGAAGAATTAAATTATGTTATCTATCAAACTTTAAGAAAGAGGGAATATGAAGTGACCTCATTTAAACAAGGCTACCAACCAAATGGCAACAATTGATATTCATGTAAAGTCATTGAAATGATCACTTTTCTATCTTGGCATATATATATCAATCATTAAAACAATACAGAATGAAAGCATTAGTCATACTTGGTTTGGGTGAAATTTTGAAATTACTTTAAAACAGAAGTATTTGTTCTTGCCAAGCAGTAGCATTTTTATAATTAATGGCTTGTTCTTACTTAATAGTCTCTTCATGCTGATCTTTTATTTACTGAAGAGTAAGTTCTAAGGCCTTAGTTTTCAAACCCACTACTGCTTTTGCATTCTTACCCTTCCCTCCTCCCTTTAAAGTAAAAAAAAAAAAGTACAGTGGTACCTTGAGATACGAGTGCCCTAACATATGAGATTTTTGAGATATGAGCCATCGAGCGAGTGATTTTTGCTTTGAAATACAAGCAACATTTGAGATAGAGTAATCGCGCGGATCGGCCTGCTGCACACGACCCACCAGTTTACCACGACTCGAGCGTCTCATAGTTTCCCACGCCTCAAGGTTAGGGAATGAATTAAACTCGTATCTCAAGGTACCACTGTATCCCCCCCTTTTTTTGTTAAGCTTTATTATTGACAGTATTATATATATGCTATTTTTTTCCCCATTGATCCCCTTTCTGATTTTCCTCTGATTATATGATCAAGAGGACAGACTGTCAGTTTTAGCTTTTCTGACTCATTTTGATTCCAGATGTTGCTCTTATACTGTTTCCTTCATTTTTCTTTCCTTCTTATATCTAGGTATTGCAGCAACCACCTTATATATAAACAATATCAAATGACAATTAAAAATCCTTTGTAGGTTAATTGTAAAGGTTTTATGGATTGCCTTTTTCTCTTTTCACCTCTTTCTTGTAGGTATTTATAGTCTTTCATGATGTAAATTACCTCACACAGTGAGGTTCGTTAAGATGTAAAGTAATGCAAGTATTTCCAGAGCAATCTGGATATTTCAGTTTTGACTTTTGAAAAAGCCTGATTATATTTATAAATCTTCTCAATTGTCTACTTCCTTTTAGTCCCCATGGTAAGATTTTTCTACAGTCACTGCAGCAGTCCAGGAGAATTGTTATTGAGGGTCTGTTAGGTTTTTATGTAATGACTAGTGGCCCTATATATGGATTTGTGCACATTGAAAAGAAATTAATTAAAAGAAATATTTTAGTATCACTATTCGCCCTTTCTCTATAATAGAAGTGTCAACCAAATTCACGATTGACCATGACAGATCAAAACACACACACACATGCGATTAGCACCAGAAAGTTTTATTTGTATCTTGCATGCATGAGTCAACTTAGCCTTTTATATATAGAGGATAAACTTGCTTAATTAAACCTGCTTTCTAATTTAGCTAAACATTTTCCAGCCCAGTGAAATACCCCAACTTCTCTTTCAGCTAATTGTAAATATCAACATAAATCAGACTTTTATTGTAGATCACACAGGGAGAACAAAGGGTAAAATATTAAACCGCAGCAGTATTTGACTATATTCTGTGCAGTGAGAAAATCTGAAATCATTTTCAAGGTCCACCATTTCTTACTTCTTTTCAGTAAGGTCAAGTTTCTAAACTTTCTAAATCTCTGTTTTCTGGCTAATGGAAAGAAAATAGTCTCCTATCTACCTACTCCAGGATTTCTGTGAGGATCAAATGAGATGAGGCATGGGAAAATGCTTCACAGGCATTTGGTTAAAGTGTGAAATGTTTCCACCTGGCTATAAAGGAAGTCATGTTTCTTGCCTGAAGAAATTCCAAAGAGGCTAGTTGTTAGAAAGAAGAAGCCAGAGTTGCTAATGTGATGTCATTACCTGGTGCCCACAGCAACTGTTTTGGGCTGGGCTGAGCTGGGCTGTGAGCCGCATTTTGTGCCATAGGGTCTCAACAGCATAGGCTGCTATTTGGTGGGCTGTTGTTCTGAGGTGGTGGTGGGGCTCGTATCCTAGTTGGAAGAAGCTGACTATTGCTTTGTCAGTGCCAAGTCTGTGGTGCTGTTTCTTTGTAAATGGCCAGTGCACATCACTGTAGCTCCTTCATTGAGCATCTGCCTCCTGGTCGTCAGTGCACATCATAACGACCCGTCATAGGCTCAGAGGAACACTTAGCATATTAGCCTTTTATATATCACCCTCCATGAATATCTCCCAGCTCAGCAAACTCTTACTCGTGGCTACATGAGGTTGAGTAATTATTTAACTCATTATTCCTAATTAACCAATGCTGTGAATTTCCATAGTGCTTAATCTCTTTAAAAGATGAATTCCCTTTAAGGGGAAACCATCTAGTGGAAATGAAATTGAGTTCAGAGGTCTTAACACAAGGCTTTTGGTTCTGAATCTGCTGTTTGCTGACTCAGATCCTAGAAGGAACCCCTTGAGCTCCACTTTTTAAAAAAAAATTTTTTTTTTAATTTTTATGGCAATGTTAATACTGAATGAACTTAGAGGGTTATTTTGAATGGGCATTAAATGTTTTTAAATAATTATTTTCTGAACCAGTGTTTAAAGAAATCTAAACTACTAGCTGTTTTCCACTAATTTTCTGAATGTCTAAATAAATTCAAACTATTAACTGTTTTCTCCTACTTTTATTGAATCTCTTTTACATTTTTCTCTATACCCCTTTAATATATAAGACAAACATGTTTCACTAGTTTTCTTATATAAATGATGTAAGACGATTTTTATGCCTGTTCTGATAAAAGAGAAAGAAAAGGACCTGCTCTTTTACAATTTATCTAATTCTCTTTGTGTTTTCAAGTTTCACTCGTTATATTCTTTATTTTTTCTAAGATAAGTTTCAAGATTTAAAATAAGGCTTAAGAAGTGATTCTACTGTGAGGTATCTTACAAAACTTATAACTCTCTATGATGGGGAATCTTATACTGTATGCATATTTTATTAAATTTGGGCAAATTCTCTAATCTTGTACACCTGAAAATCTCCATATTTGGAAGGAGAAAAAAGTACTGGCACAGTTTCTTCCTTTATGGATGAAACTATGTTGAGTGATTTGGAAGTCTTTACTTGTTTTTATGCCAATAGAATGAGATAGAAATTCAGCAAAATGCTTTTACAAAGGAATGGAGGAGTATTTGGAAAGACTAGTAATCACGGGTCTACTTGTATAAGTGTACTTCATTCTTAAAGATGTGGCCAGGATGTTGATGGAAAATCAATAAGTGTAATTCTGCTTTTCTCGTTTCTGAAATGCATAGGTTACATAGACTAGGCAGAATCTTTTCAATACTGCAATATTCTAGAAATCCCTGTGTGATTTGGTATTAAGGCTTTTTCTTTTTAAAGACAAAAGCAAGTCAGGTAGATGAGTGACATTGACATTCAGTTCATGCATACTGTCTCTTATTTTTACACTATACTTTTTTTTAATATTGCATAGTGGAACATTTTGACATATGAGCTTAAATTCTCAGTGTGAAAACATAGCTATAAATAGTGTTATAGGAAGTTTCCTAAATAAACATTCAAATGAGTAGATTAGAGAGACTGAAAAGTGATGGATCAGTTGTTACTTAGTTCAGGCATTTTAAAGGAAACATACACTAATTATACTTTCACCTGAGTCAATAACAGAGAGAAATATTAATTTACAGGATTTATCCTCTAGAACAGGGGTGCTTGTTTTTGTTTATAAACAAAGAATGGCCAGGGAATGCTATTCAGTAATTACTTAGAAATTCGGTGAATGTAATATAAAAAAAAATTCATTTTGAACAAGGACTAAATAGATGCTTTCATGTAGCTGAGATCAGATTATTAAGCCTTTTGAAGTTCTTGAAAAGTTTTAATGCTTTGATGGATGAGATAAAATGATTTTAATATGAATGGATATGACATGATTACATACCACATATAAACACATTAAGTATTTGATGGGAAGAGAGTTGGTAAAAGTCAAGAGAAAAACATGTACTAAAAAAATTAAAATTATGAAAAAAGAAAATTGATCATTAAATTTAAAGTATTGTCTTGAGGGTCTGTTAATGAAACATTGAGTCGTATATACTAGTAACTTTAAATAAGTTTCTGTTCCTGGAAGATTATTTTATTTACTATACAGAATAGTATATAGAACTTGAAGTTCATTATTATTAATAAGATAAAGGACAAAAGAAAAAAAGAGTATTAGGAAAGCTGTTAGGATGGGAGTCAGGAGACTAGGGCACAATCTTGATGCAACCTCTGACTTTGAACATGGTGCTTCACCTCTTTGTCTTTTCTATGAGGACTAGTATCTATTATAAATTGCATTTGGCTATAAATAACAGAGAACCAGATATATACTGGCTGTAAACAAAATACGAACTTATTTTTCATATTTAATAATAAGTCCTTAGATACTTATCCCAAGGCTACTATAGAGACTCAAAAATATCATGAGTGCCCAAGGCTCAGTCCAGTCCTGCAGGCATATGTCACACTTAGGGCAGTCACAACAGCAACAGGAGAAAAGCTATATGCACTCTCTTGTCAGGAAGGCAAATCTGTCATTAGTGGTCAATAGCCAGAACATGGGGACTCCTAGATTAAAATAAAAACAAAAAAACAGAATTGCCATGATTAACTTGGACCAAATTTGATTCAATACTTGGCCCAGATAAGTATATTGACTGTCTTTAAAAATGCCAAGAAAAAGACAATGGATTTTGAATGGCCTACTAACAGTGTCAACCACAAGGATCCAATAGACCCTAAAGAAGAAGAAGATTTTATATAAGGGGTTCTTGGAGTTATTTAAATTTAGGTTTAAGGACAGAAGTCTCCAGACAGTCAAGTCTACCATCTGAGGGAATAGTCCTCCAAAAACTGCTCTCACATTAGAACACCAGCCACAAATTGGGAGATCTTCTCGGCCATCCTAACTTCAGACCAGCTGGCTATAAATTTGGAATCCCCATGAACTCCCTCAGGTTCAAGAATTCACTAGAATGACAGAACTCAAAATATGTACTTAAAATTGTAGTTATATTATAGTAAAGGGTAGAAATTAGAACCTGCTAAAGGAAGAGATATATAACAAAGTCAGGGAGGGGGCAAACGTAGGACTTCCACTCGTTTCTTCCCTGGAGTACTGGGTGGTGTTGACAAGTATTAGCTTGACATGCAGGCAGACAGGGCAGGGGCCCAGTGAGAAACAAAGGCAGTTGGAACATAGGCAAGTGCAGACATGGCAGTTTGAGCAAGCCTAATCACAGGAACCAACCATGCTGAAATCATATAATGTTTTTGGACTCAGAGCAGGAAGCATGTGAAACCAAGGGATGGCCTGCAACAGGGTGAACAGACACATAGAAATAGGGAAAGTTCAATTCCCTTCCTGGGTAAGAACAATGAGGGAATCAATCAGGTGGTGAAGTGGGTAGATAGAGAGCAGGCTTATAGCACATATATACCCCTAGACTGACTAGTTTTACTGGAAACCCATTATTTGGGCCTCCTCCCCATGTAGGGAGCCTGAATCTGCTTGCAATAATTTTTCCATGTTTTTGTTTAAATCTTGTGGTTCATGGTGCTCATTCTTGACCCCAGAAGGGAAAAAACTAGGCTAGCTGTTCAGGTTATCAGTATCACCTCTTCCAGGCTGCAATTCAAGACTCAACATTTAGACTCAATGACTCAAATAATATTGCCAATCAAGTAAGTTCACCTTCGCCTTTGGTGCCCAGAGTTTTTACTGAAGTTCAATCATATACTGCCCACGTGGCTGACCTTTAGTCTTCAATTCCTCCTGGAAATCAAGGGTAATACCTTTAGTTTCTAGTTCCTCCAGAAGTCAAAACTGCTATGGTGATTTCTAAACTCCCTTCATATATCGACTTGGTAGAATGCCTGATAATCAAAGGCCTCAGACCAACAGAGATACTCCTATCAGGCTGCACAATCCAGGGACCTAGAGATTACCTCTCAGTAGCCAGGGACAAAGGACAGACTCTTTGGGTTAAAGGTAGTCTTTCCAAAAAGATTGAAAAGAAGTCTGAAGCAGCTCTCATGTAATTCTGGCATACAAATCACAACCAATTTACATTGTTAGGTTCCTGCCTAATATAGAACACTGCTCTCCACATTACCTCTACAAGTTTTTCTGGATCTTGAACTTTTCTTCCCACTCACATTGTTCCCTGTGGTGCAATCAAGCATCTGCCAACAACACTGCCTTGGAGTTGTATGAAGCATTCTAACACCAGAAAACAACTGTCATTTCAGCAGTGTTTCTGCATTGAGCCAAGCCTTTGCAAGGTCAAGATATATCCTCACATTCTTTTCATTAATTCACCTCACCTTGGCCTCAGGCCATTCCCCAGCATTCAGCATTGCATCCTGGATTCTGCTATTCAGCCTTCATGAGCTGGGCACACAGGTTGCTGAAAATGATCTCTCACTAGATCAACCTGAGCTCTTAGCTATGCTGGCTCAGTGTCAATTCTGCAGCACGTCCTTGGTCTTCTCAGTGCCATACAGTTTCCCTACCTCAGATGCCATCTTGCTGTTGTGGTTGCTGCTACTACTAATGTAATCTACATGGGGAGCAGCCACATGTGTCACCAAATCTTTCAGAGCTCATTTTATTTCCCATATGGCCTGTTTGGTACATCTGCACATTAAAATCTTTGCCAAATTCCTGAGGAAGAAGGAGAGAGAACTCTGAGTCTCTACTTTATTTTTTCAGAGTACCTACAAAAATTATGAATTAGGTAAAACTGAGACCTAGTTAAATGTTTGGGTAAAAATCCCAGCAGAAGTGATTGGCCAAGCCAGGAAGGGAATCAAGATTCTCCTAACTTCTTTCCTTGATTTCCCTAAGCCACCTGCCAAGCCAGATTGGATCCAGCAGACTTTGCTGCATGAAATTTTCTGCTTGTAGGGGCTCATGAAGCATCAGATCAGCAATTTCTGTGGCTATGTGTGCCACAACCAGAATCACTGTGGAAGGAAGCCCCATCCTATGATTCTGGGACTATAAACCTTTCTTTTGATCAATGACCTAATCTAATCTTTTAAATGTTAAATTCTTGAACCTTTTTCATTTTGTAGTCACTGGGTCCGGCTCCATCAGTCTGCTTTTACTCCTGTTGGAATTATAGAGTTTCAGATAGTTAAAGCAGCCAGCTCTCTTTTTACAGCTGAGAAAAGAAAGTAGAGATATAGCAACCACATCTAATTAGCAAGCAAGTGGGAATTGGAAACCAGGTCTCTTTTTCCCCTGCCTACTGTCTTCAAAAGGCATGTTGTAGTTTTCTGTGTAGAAAAGAAAAAAACAAACTAGAAGTCAGACTTACCAGAGACTCATCATCCTTACTAACCCCCATTCCTGCACCCAACACCCATTTATTTTTGCTCTAATAAATGTATAGTCTCTACAGAAGACCCGCATCTCAGTATGGCCACATGACTAAGCTCTGAAAATGAAAAGTAAATGAAAATATAGTTTGTTATTTCTAGGATGTCTTCTTCAGAGAGGTGGAGTGGGCCCTTCTTCTCCTTTCTGCTGCCTGTAATGCAGATAGATATATGGCTGGAGCTCAGGCAGCTATCAGGCCAGAACCATGAAAGTAGATGCATCAAGCTAGAGAGAACAGAAAATGCCATACCAGGCCTGGATTGCCTACACAGGCATGTATGAATGTGTGTGTGTGTGTGTGTGTGTGTGTGTGTGTGTGTGAGAGAGAGAGAGAGAGAGAGAATTTTTGTCTTAAATATGAAATCTAATTATTTTCATTTGAGTTTTGTGTCACGTGCAGCCAAACCTATCCAACTAAATTTCTAGGTTGAATGTGAATCTAAAGGTACTTAACTTGAATGAACTTGATTTTTAAATTTGTCTTTTACTTCTTAACCAATATTTAATATATCCCATTCAGGAAAATATTTCAGCCAGTTCAAGTTCTACTTTTCATTTTGTATTATTCATCATCTACAACCTACTTTCACTTTTAATAACATAATTTTGTATTAATATTTATTACTTCCTTAGTAAATCTTAACTCCCCAAATAGTTGTAATCTGTTTAAGACCAAGGTGCAACCACTTCTTAGAATCACTTGTAGTTTCTAACTTAATACTGAGAACACATAAGCTTCTTAGTAATTACTTAGAGAATTGTATTAAGTGAATTATTGATGTATATTATCAATATAAGTTATTTATAATAGTTAAAACCAGCAAAAGGTATATGTGTGTGTGTATTTGTAGCTCACAAAGTTGTGAGGAAGATATTAGTATCCTTGTTCTGCATAATAATAAAAACCAGAATCAAAGAAGTTTATGACCTGCACAGTAATCTTCTGAGAATGCTCATCCTGCCAGGAATAGAACTAAAACAAACCCTGGCCCTCAGGATATGGGCTTCCCACTGACCCCTGTTGCCTTAAATTCACAAACAACTTGGTAGGGCATACCTTAGGTAGTGGTCCTGCCATTAAAATAATTAATATGATAATTATTTCATACTAGAGGTCTGATGCATGGAAATTTGTGCATTGGCGGGGGGAGGGGGTGTCTCTCAGCCAGGCCTATGCCCTCTCACAGACTAGGAGCCCTCGGGGACGTCAGACTGATGGCCTAGACCACAGTCTGGCCTCCTTCTACAGGAGGTGACCTGCGGGCCTATCAGGACAACACAGGCCAGAGATCAGCTGGCCCCATCTCCCAATCACCCCTCCACCACTGGTCGCCAGGGATACATTTCTCAGAATCTCTTAGTCTGGGAGGTAGAGGGATCCAAATGGTTTCCTAGACCTCACAGTTGACCTAAGTGACAGTTAGTATTTTATGTAGTCAGAATATGAATCTGTATGACTTAAATACCTTCCAGAAACTTGTCGCCATCTCCCAACCTAATTTTAGCCTCAATATTATTGCCATTAAAAACTCATAATTTATATGTCCCTTTTAAAGTTTGAATAAGGTTATGCTAACACAGAAGTAGTTCCAAGGGAAAAGATACGTCAAAAATACTCTTCTATATTCTTAATCTTTGATCTGATGAATAGCTGTAACACACCTACCTTGCAATTGGATATATTCTTCATACTTTTTAATATTTTTGTTTTTCAGGTCTCAATTTTCAACTCTAGTCCTTGATTATCTACAGTAGCATTTCCTTCCATTTTCTATTTTGTTGTGAACCTACTTATGTTACTACCAATTTAAAATTAATCATAACAGGTGGTTTAAATCTAAAAAGCAACAATTCTTTCCATCTTTTTGCATTACTGAGTACTCAGGGAGTGGAAGAAAACAGATGGAATATGCAAGTTAATCTCACATAATGAGGTAATTTTGTGTAGTGCATACATTTTCAAAAAAATCAAAACACTACATTTATTATCATTTGTGTACAAATCTAAGTATTTGGGGAACGTCATAGAGTTGAAGCATACATACATGATTGCAGTAAGTCTCTGGAAACATTTTTCTCTCAACAGTATCCTGTAGAAGTATTACTAAGAACAGAAAACAAGTTCCATGTGTTCTTTTTAATAATAGGAAAGGTATCTCAAACCCAGAAAGTTAAATAAATTTTGTGATAGCAACATGGAAGGTAGACATTGCATGATGGTCTCCCACATTTTGATAAGCTGGAGCTACTCTTTATTATCCTGAAGGATTAATGGCTTTGGAAATACAGTGAGATGGCATGATGGCATTGAATTTCCTGCCCCACATAATGGATAGCTGCCTCTCACGGTTTTCTAACTCCTCTCTAAAGCTTAGCAAATGTTGGAAAGTGTGCATTTTGCAGTGGGCTTTGGCCGCCTATCATAACAAACCACTGCCAAATCTCAGTCACTTAACACTAAAACTCTCTCACTTCTGTTGGAGTCCAGTGAGAGTTGGGATGGGTAGTCAGCTCTATAGTTGTTCAGGTACCTAGGTTCCTTTGATCTAATTACCTTTCAAACCCCATGGCCCACAGACCTCTACTAGATCTTCTGCACTTGAAAAATGATGGAGAACATGGAGGATTGC
Source organism: Lasiurus cinereus (assembly GCA_011751065.1). Lineage (NCBI taxonomy): Eukaryota > Metazoa > Chordata > Mammalia > Chiroptera > Vespertilionidae > Lasiurus > Lasiurus cinereus. Next base: position 19,204,412 of record JAAGEH010000393.1, on the reverse strand, counting down.
CCAGAATGTTTTGAAGGCTAGATTCATACATCGTTTGTTTTTATCCACTTGCCCAATTGCAGATCTTGGTCATAAAGCACATCTGAAAGTAAGAGAGGCTGGAAAATGTGGTCTATGTGTGAGCCCATGAGGAAAAGGAAAGAGTTTTGGTGAAGAGCTAGCCAGAATAATTATAAATGAGAAAGAAGTCAGGATACAGAAAAAGGTGAAGATAAATAAGCCAAAATATACTGTTAGATTGAGTTGGGAGGAGATTAGATAGATAGCATTGGTAGAGATACTGCCTTTGAACAAAGCAGAGAAAAATTCAGGTGAGACTATAGAGAAAGCAATATAAGTATTAATAAGCACTACTAGGCAACTCTACAACTACATTTCATTCTAATCTCCACGGGAATTCAAGACAGACAGTAGATCCAAAAGCAAGACCACCACATAAAGTGCCAAGAAAGCAGGAAGGGATGGATATCAACCACTAGTTGGCTCTCTAAAGCAGTGTGCTTTGGGGGCCTCTACCTCCAGGAAAAGAGGTAATTTTTTTTCTTAGCACAAAGTCATCTTGTGCCTGTGAGGATAATAATCATCCAAATGAGGTGCCTTTTTATAATTAGCCATCCAGAGGGGGCACCCTTTTCCTAAATTCTTACAAAGGCACCATATGGGTTTAACAGTGGCACCACTCAAGGTTAGGGGTGACTTGGAGCAGACTAAGGCAGATATATGAGAAGTGGTGCTTTGCCTCCCCTGTGAGGGTCTGGGAACAGCCTGGAAGGGACACTGGAGAAGTGTTCTCAGGTTTCCAGAGCTGGATCCTGTCTTTATAGTTTTGCTATTTTATTTAAAATTACTCTATATTCCAATATTTTAATTAGACAGTGGAGCATCTGTCATGTCCTGTGGTTTTAAAGACTTATTGCAAGGAGGCTCTTCTTTAGAGCCATATCTTCATTGCTAGTTACTGCTGAGAGCTTATAGCTACATGGATTTTGTTTGTTGTGGAAAATTGTCAGTGTTGGAAGCAAAGAGAGGTAGATCAAACTTTACCCCTAGCTAATTAGATGATCTTGAAAGTCTTTTCACATCTTCCACCCTGCATTGTCTCAGCAGTAAAATGCTCTCCTTTTGTTAGTACTGATGGTTCCTTTATTGCATGATGAGCAATCTCCCCTTCAGTTCTGACACAGATTTTAGGATAGTAACAAGCATAATCTAGATTCTAGGATATGTAGCAAGCACAATATTTTAAACAAAAATGTTTTCATATAAAATTGTAGGAAACCCAGAAATATATAACCTTGTATACATCAGTTTTGATAAAAATAAACAAGACTACTTATTTAGAATATAAACAAGTTTTATAAAATACCTTTGTAAAATTTTTATAAACTACTCAGTAACCCTATCATAAAACAGGTGAATAGTAAAATAAATTAACAACATAAAATTAAATCCATGTATATATGAATATATTAAAACAGTGCTTGTCCCATAGGTGTTTGTTATTATTATCATTAACATTCTTTCCCCAGGTGGGGGAAGTTTTCAGTCATTATTTCTTCAAATAGGTTTTGAGTATCTTGCTCTCTCCCTTCTTCTGGCACCCCCATAATTAAGATGTTGGTACGATTGAGGTTGTCCCAGAGGCTTCTTACACTATATTCAAATTTTTTGATTCTTTCTTTTTCTTTCTTTCTTTCTTTTTTTTTTTTTGCTTTTCTGGTTGAGTGTTTTTTGCTTCTTTGTATTTCAGATCTTTGACTTGATTCTTTCATTCCTTTAATCTGCTGTTAGGTCTCTGTATAATATTTTTTATTTCAGTCAGTATATGTTTAGTTTCTAGTTGGTCCTTTTTCATATCCTTGTTGTAGTTAAGTCTTGATTGTTGTTGGAATCACTGGGAGAAACTGACCTCCAGGCCAATTGGCTGTGAGGATCAGCTGTGTCTATGCTGGGAGAACTTCTGTTCTAGAGACACCCTTATGAGACAAGACTTGCAAAATTGCAAAAGCCTCTGTGCTCAGCTTGGATGGGACGGAGTCTCAGGTCAGAGCAGGTAGCCTTGGCTTCCTGTCAGCTCTGCTCTATGAGGCCCTGAGTCTCAGTGCCCATCAGTAATCGCTGTGAACACTTCTGAGAGAAAGCCACCCTTGAGTTTTTCCTGCTGCCAGACAATCCACTTTCTCTTTGAATGAGTCTGGGTTCCCAGAAAATTGTCTGGAACTGGAGGTCAGCACAGTTGGGAGCTTCCATCTCGCTCCTGCTTTAGAAAGCCAGCTATACACTCAGCGCCCATGCACTCAGCAGTCAGTCCTCTTTGCGTGCACCAGCATCTGAACTCTGTCTTCCACAGCTCCCATGAATCTCCATGTGCTTTCTCTTTTCCTGACAGTTTAGATTCCCCCTTAATGAGTCTGGTTTCCCAGAGTCTCCCCTGGGATTAGAGTTCAGCGCAATCGGGAGCTTCCGTCTCCTTCCCACTTTAGAAAGCCTGCTGCGCACTCAGCCTCCTGTACTTTCAGCCGACTGTCCTCTCTGTGCATGCAACTCCATACCTTAGCCTTTTGCAGCTCCTCTGAGTCTCCATGTGCTTTTCTCTTTCCTTCAGCCAGCTTTCCTGTGGTTCTAGATGGTGTCCGTTTTGTCTTTTAGTTGTAGTTTTGGTATTGTTGTGCGAGGCAGCAGTTTAGGTGTTTACCTATGCCACCATATTGGTTTCTTTCAGTTATTCCATTTTATATATCTCCAAGAAAACCTACAGAACTCTAAGGCTGCATTCCACTCTTAGCTTCACCTAACAGTGAGGCCTGGCAACAATCAAGAACCCTGCTGAGCCTTCATCCTCATCTGTAAAATGATAAGGCTGAACCAGACAAGAACATAGACCTTTTTTTTTTTTTTGGCCCTAAATTGCTCTATTTCTAGCCATGGTTCATTTTTCTTAGTAATATAAACCGGATCCATTTCTTGGGTACAATTTACACTTATGATTTTGGAACAATAGCTATGGATAGGAGGCTCGTAGTCATTAAGGCATTTTTTCTAAACACTTAAGTTGATGCAATTTTTAGAAATTCAGAAAACATATTTTGCAATCACTTTTTCTAATGATTGAAAAGAAGGTAAAAGGAAAGATAGGAGAGGCATAATTATATGGTACATTTAGTGAACAAGTGTTTAGGTAAAAATGTGAAGAAATGATGATATTCCCCAGGCATTTTAACTGTACTCATTTCCTCCATGGGATCAAAGTTTATTAGGAGCATGATCTCAGCATTAATTCTAATTCTGACCCTTTACCTGCCGATGATATGACTTTAAGCAAGTGATGTCTCTAAATCTTAGTTTCCTCATGTATGAAATGAGAATATGAGTAGTACTTACCTTATGGCAGTTAAGGAAGTAAACGGCAATCTATATAATAAAAGCCTAAGCGACCAGAACAACTGTGTGATGTGCACTGACCACCAGGGGCAGATGCTCAATGCAGGGGCTGTCCTCTGGTGATCAGTGTGCTTCCACAGGGGGAGCACTGCTCAGCCATAAGATGGGCTCACGACTGATGAGCACAGCAGTGGTGACAGGAGCCTTTCCAACATATGTGGCAGTGATAAGGAGCAACAAACAGAGTGGTAAGGAGCAGCAAACAGAGAGGTAAGGAGCAGCTAGCAGGTGGGCAGTAAGGAGCGAGGGGTCCTGGACTAAGAGAGGGTGCAGGCTGGGCTGAGACCCCTCTCTCCAGTGCACAAACTTTGTGCACTGGGCCTCTAGTGATGTATATAAACACTTAGTATCAAGCTTAACATGTAGAAAATACTTGAATGTATTTTCTGACTACTTAGTTCCTATGCCATACAAATTCTTAAATAAGTTAAACATTGCCCTGTCTATAATGAGAAGTGATTGGGAAGAAAGATTGCATCAAGTAGAGAAATACCTGGCCTGGTACCAGCTCATAGAAGGAGTGCTCAGTAGATAGTATCTAGGTGAATCAATGGTGAGATGGACAGATAGCTGTCCAGGATAACACTAGTGATTGTTTCAAAACCTGTACTCTTGTAAGAACTAATATTATGCATTTAATCTGCCTTATGTCTTCCACCTCAATATTCAAAACTTAGTTTTCTTCTTTTCCCTCTTATTCAACTACAAAGCTGGTATTAATAAAAATGAATATATGAAATGAGATATGAGTATATGAAATATCTGATAAATTTACATTTCACATTTGATTTTATTGCTTATCAATAAAAGTTGTAGCAAATCTCCCATAAAACATTTTTGCATATATACCTGGAGATTACTTTAAGCCTATTCCTATGTTTCTTACCAAAGTATGAAACTACATTGCTAGTCAAATTATCTTTTAATTACTTGCCAAGATAATTATACCTTTAGTACATTGTGTTCTTTCATAGTATTATTTTACATGTTTTGACATTTACCATAAAAAGGATCATGCAATTCATTATATAACTTGTATTAAATAATCACACATATGATATAGGGCAAGGAAACAGAAGGTAAGAGGCATGGGCCTGCCTTCTGAGTCTTTTCTGATAAAATGGATGATACAATAATGACATAACATGTTGAGTGATACACAAATCCAACTACGCATGATAGACTTATATTTCAAGTAAATGAGCTCTGCCAAGGCAATGCATAAAAGACTTCTGTTATGTGTAAGTCTCCATTTTTAACGTCATAGTTTCTATCTGATCTCTCTGGGAAATCTCAGGGAACCATTAAGAGGTGGAGAAGACATTGGAACAGACAGTTACTGAATGTATTACACTCAAATTTTGTGTCATGGCACTGTGCTCAGGGAATTTTGAATACATTATTGTACATAAGTTTCACCACTGTCTCACAAAGTGAATGTTCTTTTATTTAATGTATTTTTATTATTGATAATTTTATAGATATCTCTCATTTTCCCCCTATTTCCCCCTTTCTCCCAGTCCCTACCCATCCTCCAGGTCTTCACTACCCTATTGGCCATTCCATGAGCTATGTATATAGGTATGTTAAGTTCTTTGGTTTGTCTCTTCTTGCCTCCGCAACCCCACATCTAGGTATGTCAGTCTGCTCCATGCCTTCGTGCTTCGGGTCTTAACTTGTTGGTCAGTTCATTTTGTTCTCTGGAAAATATTATGCTAAGTGAAATAAGCCAAACTGAGAAAGACAAATATCACATGATGTCACTTATTTGTGGAAAGTGAGTGTTCTTATCGCTCTGAGTTCAGAAGTAACTTTCCGCTGTGTTATGCAATGCATCATACTAGTAAGGTGAGAAAGAAATGCACTGTCCCTATTGTTTCTGCTATCCCACTTTTCTGGAATAAAGTAAAATTCAGTCTTTGATGGGGATTTTCTCGTTGCCAAAGTATAAACCAACTTCTTGTCACTGAATTACCACATCTGGAGCTATTTCATATTTTTTGCTTACATTTTACTTTTATACACTGTAACAGAAAAGCTACATTCCAGAAAGAAACACAAGCTTTTATTCACACATAAAAATAGGCTAATAGCAATGACAGGGATTACTGTGAAAGGGGAAGAAATTATATTGGCAAATCTATATTAGGAGTTATAGTGTTCATCAGAAAAGAATTTGAGCATGTCATATTGTGAAAGAGCATCTGAAAGGAGAGACAGTGTGGTGCTGTGACTGATTCTATTTACCATATGGTGTGTGGATATATTGTTTCCTTGAAGAATGTACCAAGGATGAAAGGAGAAAGGAATCCTTCCAAAATGTACTGCATAATTATCTGGGCCTGAACGTATTTTTGATGATACCACCATGCTCAGTGACTCCACAAGGATAATGCAATAACAAACTTTTTGAATGGATGTTGTGTCATTCTCAGTTATTGATATCAGCCAAATATGAATTATTTCAACAGGATGGAATCTCCAAGGATTGCTCCATGAATTCCAGCGACAGTGTGAAAGGGACCCAAGACAAATGCTGCTTATTTGTGAATTGCTGTTTTTATAATTATAACACAATAAAGCTTCACATTTTCTAGGTAATATGAGAGACAAATAACAAAAATAAAAATAGGCAACATTAGCTATCTCCACATGGAAAGATCCAGCAACATTGTCAAGGACATATTTAAAAATATAATTATGAAACATTCACCTACTCAGAGGTTAGAGATAAAGAAAACTAATTCTTAAAATTTAGCACAAATGAGGCATCAGAAAAGAAGCAGCTGAACTCTCTTGTAAGGACTGAACAAAATACTTAAATTTATTTTTTTAATATATTTTATTGATTTTTTTACAGAGAGGAAGGGAGAGGGATAGAGAGTCAGAAACATGGATGAGAGAGAGACATCGATTGGCAGTCTTCTGCATGCCCCCCACTGGGGATGTGCCCACAACCAGGATACATGCCCCTGACTGGAATTGAACCTGGGACCCCTCAGTCCGCAGGCCGATGCTCTATCCACTGAGCCAAACCGGTTTTGGCAATACTTAATTTTTTAAATTAAAAAAATGCTCTACTTATTTATCCTATATAATAAAGAGGTAATATGCAAATTGACCCTCATCAATAACACCATCACAAGATAGCGGCATGCACAATAAAGGCTGGGTTCCTGTAACACAAGTTGGCTCCACCCATAGCAGAGACTGGGTTCCCATAACACAAGATGGCTGCACCCACAGCAGAGGCAGGTTCCCATAAGAAGCTGTAAAGAATGATCAGCAGGGACCTGAGGCTGCATGGTGACGGGCTGGGGCAGGTGACCTGAGGCTGTGCTCCTCACCTTGGTGCCAGGCCTAGGGATCTCAGGCTGCACCCCCTGCCCAGCACCAGGCCAGGAGACCTGAGACTGTAACCCCCACCTGGTGGGCTTGACAGGGGACCTGAGATTACAACCCCCACCTGGCATCAGGCTAGGAGACATGAGGCTGCACCTCCCTGCCTGGCAAGGCTTGACTGGGGTGGGACTGGCCAGGTCTAGATCTTCCTCAATGGAGGTGGGGCCGGCCAGGTCTGGGACTTGCGTGATTTAGAGGCGCATGTGGACTTGACTTTGGGTCTCACAGCACACCCCAGATTCTGACAGAAAGAAGATTTTCATATACATTTTACTAATTTCCTTTACTCTCTGATACTTCTATTATAAAGAAAAGGCAAATAGCAATATCAACATATTTCCTCTAATTAATTCCCTTTAAATGTGCACAAATTTCGTGCACTGGGCCACTCATTTAACTATAATGTGCAATAGTGAAATGTTCAGGTTTTTTTATTGGAAACAATTATTATCAAACATGAAAGCTGAGGTATCAAAAAATGTAATGTAAAGCCATCATGGGAGATTAAAATAACATAAAGAGGTTTTTTTGAATCACAAATTGTACTCTTTTTAACTTTTCTTTATTTTATTTAACAAATGGTTTTATTTTGACCTAAATATTTAAACTCAAGAATCCCCCTGATTTATTAAAGTCTGGGGCTAGGACAGCAAGGGAATATTTAGCAAAGCATTGTATAAATAGATACAGTGAGAGAGTAGACTGTCCTTCATCCTCACTAGTCAATGATGCCGTTAGCTAGGAAACTTACCTTCACTGAAACTTCTAGGAGTAATGAGCAATATAGGCATGCTTTTTTTTTTTCAAGGAGCCATTTAGAAATAATTGTTTTCTGGTGGAAAACCTGACTTAGTCCTTACTATGTACAAGACTTTTATAGGTGACATTGTGCCTCTTTTATAGAGGAAACCCAGGAGGTGACAAGGTCTGGAAAATGGAGGAAATGCGCCTTTGGGTCAGGACACAGCCCACTTATAATTTCAGAGCCCACCCCTTAAAATAAGCCATTTGGCAACACATTGTAGATCACTCTACATTGTAGAATAACAGTATAGAGTCTACTGCCAGAATTACTAACAATATATGATATCTAGGTATAAAACACACAGAACTCTTTTTTTTGTTGTTTTAATCTGCCCATATACTATACCACAAAGTTAATTGTAAAGTGAATTTGCAGATGGATTATGTGATCAAAGACATTTTAATTTAAACACTTTATTTTGTAAATTTTATGAATTACAAACACTGACCAATGTGTAGTCCTTGTTGCCAAGAATTTTATCTTTCCTAATAAAAAAGTTATGGATAGTTTTACTTTCTCCACTCAAACTCTATCAGTAGGTAAGCAAAGTAATCAAATGCTTACCTACTGAATGGAAGTTACTTGGCCTGATTGAAATTTTATATTTGTTATATATTATTTAATATCTAAATTATTTGATTGTAAAGGTTTCTATAAAACAGAGAAGCATTATATCTTACTTTTCAGGAGCAAACCAATATTTGACAGGCCACAGGCCGCCCTGTTTTTTCTTTCTTCTCTTTAGAGATCAGAATACAAAAGCAGAGAACCCTGTGTCCTGCTCCTGACTATCAAGGTGACCATGAAAGGCATGCTTCCATAGTCCACAGATGCCTGTTGTTGTTCTTTGATAGCTGGTATAGGAGACAAAGAGCATGTGTTCTTTTCTTTAACTCACCTTCCAGAAATGAACAGTGTGCACTTTTCTGTTGCAAATTAACGGACCTTACTGGCTTGATTGGAGAACAAGAAGTGTGTGTAGTGAATTCTCATCCTTGGAAAGGGAGAATCAAACCTATTTGCTGCTGTCATAAAACACATTAGTTTTATATTCAGTCTAATTTTTTTTCATATTATGAGGCTGCACCTCCATTTATTTACTTTGCCCATTCTAAAAAAAAGGAAGGGGAAGACCTCAGTGCATCCAATAACTTTTTTTTTAATGCTTGTTTTCTGCTTTAGAATGTAAAGCTTTATTTATGGCCTGATTGACTTACCAAATCATTTAGGAATGTAAGTAGGGTCAAGAGAGATAATAATGAGTACTGGTTAAAGTCACAATGCTCATTGTCTTAAATGTTTTACATCTGTCTCTAAATTTGAATGGAGGCAATGTGTAGTACTGTGAGAAAGACTAGTTTTAGGGTATCAGGAAGAAAACAACAACACCTGCTTTTAAAGCTCATTTTGAAAACATATGGCTTAGATAACATAGCATAGAAAAAAATAAAAAGAAAAATCAAAGTCTAAATCTAGTTCACCAAACTTTGAAGCTGATTGTGGTTTTGTAATAATTTAATGCAGACTACTACATAAAACTCATGAGGTTTAGTGAAGTTATTCATTGGGGCTTGCTAATTGGGCCATATAACTAGTTAATACCATAGCTGGGACTAGATGCAACATTTCTAGTGGCTGAACAAAGGAGGAATGAGTGTTAGAAGAACTTATGAAGGAAGAAAAGTAAGCATTTCATTTCTATTCTGAAGATCTGAGTGACTCATGTCTTTTCCAGAGTAGTGCCAATGGCTGAGCTTTCTTGGCATAAGAAAACCAAAATTGGTCTATCCTGTCAATGTGCTTTTCAACAGCAATTGTGGAATATTGGACCGTAGACTCCTTCTTAAGGATGGACATTATAGGGCCTCTTGCTGTCTTATTGAATCAGAATCTCTGGGAAATGACCCAAATCATTGATATTTTAACAAGCTCTTTAGTGATTTATGTGAACACAGGTTTGAGAAAGGATCTGTGAAGAGGCTGAATTAAATAGGAATGATATTCCCCTTCCTGCACAGGATCTAAATACATCTTCTTCTTTTTAGAAACTGAAGGGAGAGTGGCAATATTAAATTGATATTAGGACAGTGATTTTGGTGATTCAGAAGCTGTCTTTTAAAAGTAAGAAAAAAAAAGTCTGACTAGCATGGCCCAGTGGGTGAGTGTCAACCTATGAACCAGAAGGTCATGGTTCGTTTCCCAGTGAGGGCACATGCCCAGGTTGTGGGCTCTATCCCTGGAGGGGAACCTGCAGGAGGCAACCGATTAATGATTCTCTCTCATCATTGATGTTTCTCTCCTTCTCTCTTACCCTCTGAAATAAAAAAAAAATATTTTAAATAAAAACTTATAAATAGAATTAATTTGCAAGACTGTAGATATTATACTTGATTATTTTCAAATAGTGTTCAAATGAATGTAATCCTTTGATTTAAATATAGGAATTATCTTTTATTATACATAGAATTTTTACTTGGTTTTGATAATTCAAGGCCATTTCAAGGATATATGAAGCCCTCTATATCATTTGAACAAAGGGATTATTCTTGAATTTTTAAATTTTAAACAAAGTGAAACGATAGTGACAGTGATGAGTTAATTGATTTTTGGAAAAAATCTGCTGTCACTCTGCATGTTTCTTTGTCATGTTTTTAATGATGCTATAATATTTTTAAAGCTTCATGCATTTTATCTTATTTGCTTTCAAGATGTTATAATGGATAATAATGAATGCTGTAATTTTAATGTAATGGAGAAATTATATAAACTAAAGATGTATCTTGCATACTCTTGAGAGGTATATTTATTTTTGTGCTTGTTAGCAATATTTTTAAGTAATGCAAAAAAAAATACATCCTGGTATTTAAAACCATATTAATTTTTAGATCTGCCTTTAGTTCTTTATTTAGAGAGCCTTTAATAGTGATCTAAAAACAAAAGTATATCTCCTAGTGAATTTGGGAAATGTGGCTATTCAGTCTTGGAGATTCCGAGTATGCATTAGCAAATCAGTCTTAAAGACATCCTACAATTAAACAGAAACCTGTTCAAGTTTTGGATCTTAGTTCAATTGTTAAACAAATTTAGTTTCATAGATATAGAATTTTTTTACTTTTTATACATAACAACATCCTCCACAATAATTTTATTTTAAAACTATTTGGGGAACTATTAAGTTACATAATTCTCATTCTGCTAAAAAGAGACATTCTATTGCAAGAGATAATTTTCTCCTTAGTAGGGTATCACATTGTAAAAGAAATTCGACATGGAGGAAAGGAGACCTAAATAGGGGACATTAAACAACGCAGCAGATAGGAACTTTCACAGAAAATAGAAGGATTATTTGTATAATCATTTCTTGTATCTGCTTTCAATGAACTTACATTAAGGTATAATTATATACAGGTGATTCTATAGTGCCCCCATGTCTTCATGTAGTTCGGTTGAGAACCTTTCTAATCATGTAACTTGATACAAAGACTGGTGCTCCAACCACCTAGGAACAGGGTTTCCCTTAACGCTCTTTGTTAAATATCATGTCTGGCAGTCAGACATTTCACAGGCCTGAAGAGAGCACACAGAAGATTTTACCCTTTGAGTGCCCTGTGTTTCTGACTGAAAGGCAACAAGCACCAAAGAAAGGATTGAAACTTAATGAGGGAAGAAGATAAATTTCGCTTGGGTCATGCCCAGGGCACTCACACAGAGCTGGGCTGCATAGCTTCCTCTGAAAGCACGGGGTCTCTGATCCGGTATCTGGAGTAAGCACCCAAAGTTTCAAACTGTGAACAAGATTCTTTAACATGGGCTTTTCCCAGATTAAGAGTAACCAGAAGTTCTAATCAATCATAGGAATTTCATTACTACTACAATGGCACTTTGGAATTTAAGCAAGTTTTCTTTTTAGTATACCTGCCAGCATGAATAAGCCAACACATACAACCCAATTAAGTGAAAATGACAAATTTCCTAATTGAGTAATTTGAAATTGTATTTTATTCCTCAATTTATTTATTTATTTATTTATTTATTTATTTATTTATTCATTCATTCATTCATTCATTCATTCATTCATTTATTTTAAATTTACCTTTATTGTTGAAAGTATTACAGGTGACCCCTTTGGTTTTTAGTTTTGGTGTGTATTTTTTCCCATTGACCCCCTCCTCCCAGCAACTGCCTCTCCAAATCTTCACCATACTACTCTGTGTTCATGGGCTATGCATGTAAGTTTCCCTGTTAATTTCCGCTCTTCCACACACAATCCTTATCTTCTCTCTGAAATTCATCAGTCGGTTCATCATGGTAGACATTGGAAATTTTATAAAATCACAGTTATGAACACAGTAGGAGATAAGAAGAGAAAGAGAAAAATCCAAAATTAGAATAGAACTTAACTTTTGAAAAAAAGGAACAAAAAGATATCATAACCTAGTTGTTTCAGAGCCATAATTAAAAAGAAAGAAAAGGTTATATTATACTGATGCAACTTGAAAACATTATGGAATCTAAGTGTTGACTATTACCTCATTATGTTATAAGTCAATAATGAATATAAAAAATAAAAGAACATTAAATTTAGACAGCCAATATAGTAAAACCATGTTACAAGTAAAAAATAATAATGATGATAAACATAAATGCAGCTTTAGCTGGTTTTGCTCAATGGATAGAGCATCAGCCTGTGGACAGAAAGGTCCCAGGTTCAATTCCAGTTGAGGGCACGTGCCCGGTTGCAGGCTCCCAAGTAGGGGGCATGCAGGAGGCAGCTGATCAACGATTCTTTCTCATCATTGATGTTTCTATCTCTCTCTCCCTCTTCCTTCCTCTCTGAAATCAATAAAAATATATTTTAAAAAATAAAATAAACATAAATGCAATTAATAGAAACAGGGAAAAACAGAATGATTAAAATGAAGATCATTCATTTACATTGCTAATAAGGCTAGGCAATTAATATAATGTTCTTCTTTTCTCTGGGTATTTGATAGTAAATTTCTTCACTTTAATAACATTCCATAAGAATAGAACAATGCTGTTGTTTAGAAATATTTCTTTAAAAAGTAACTTTGCTATGCTATTCAATTTTTTAATTAGAGGGCATAAATCCACTTCCATTTTTTAGTTTTTGATATGTTCAGCCTATGGAAGACCCTTCCAGAAAACACTTTTCAGATTTGGAGTACTTCCTTTCTTAGTTCATTAAGGATTAACTATCCCAGTTCATTAACTTTGCCACAAACTGTAAGCATGTAAAATGAAGCAAGACTTTCTCTTTAGAATCATGTCTCACTAACCTAACAGAAGTTGAGATTCATGAATATTTAAGGAAAGCTTGTCTGTATGTGTGTATGTCTGGTACACATCTACCTATTGAGGTCACAACCTCCACTTTGCACACAGTGCTTCACTTACTGGGCCTGGATCTTTTGTTGTTAATATCATCCTTGATGTGATCATTTGATAGGTAGCATCTCTCCGTTTACAGCAACTTTGTTCCTATGGTTCAGTCCAGAGGTCACAGCCTTGATGCCAGAAGGGATCCTCCAATGACTTTTGAACAGATCCCACTGGTTAGTGAAGGATGCTTGTGTCTGGATGCCTTTGAGGGAAGGAACATTGCTAGTTGCCTGTTAATTAGAAATAATGAGGGAAAGGAAATTAAATTCTGCTGTCTCCTTGCCCTGATTCAAAGAGACATTGATCAATTGAAGCTTCTAAATGTTCCCGCTAAAATTATCTCAAGTCCTTAATGATGCTTACTCAAGTTTCTGCTCCCAAGAGTTTCCCATTTGTAATTTCTGCTGTCTCCAAAAGTGATCTATGAGTCAAAAAAATCTGCTGAGATAAGGCAGGTGGGAGGTGAGATGAGGTGCAGAGATACAAATTCATCCTGAAAGTAAATTCAGAAGAAAAAGAAAAGCTTTTTAAACTAAGAAAATGAAATATTCATATTTTACATAAATATACTCTGGGTGTCACTTGATTATCCCAGGAAACTGCTTTTGGTTTCCATTAAGTAGACTGAAACATAAAAGGTATAAACTTTTAAAAACTATTTAGAATATTATTGAATTTTGTTTGACACCAGAGATGACAGCAAATGTGATTAATTGCCACTCATAATTGCAGTTTCATTCCAGTGGTTATTTCTTGTCAGTATCAATTAATAGCTCAACCAAAACCTCATTCATTCCAGAATATTAAAGAATGATGGCTTGTGGGAATTATGCTAAACTAGCACTTTCAATTAGGTTTTGAATTTTATAGAATACTGAATAATAGTTCATGAGTTTATAATAGTAAGTACCAGTGAGTTATTGTTGAATTGTAATTACTATAATTATGTGTGTTTATCTAGAGAATTGTAATTAGTATTGTCTTCATGTTTAAAAATAGACTATTGTGCTTAATTTTTCTCTTAATATATAGATTCTGAAGTCCATTATATAAGGGAATGTGCTTCAAAATTAATCAGTTCCAATAATCTGGCAGAAGTATAATGATCATGACTCCTAGCATATCGAGGAGGAAAAAGATGGAAGGTAAACAACCTGAGGAGGTATAGTTCAAGGGACAAAGCTCCTGTACATTCTATGAGTAGTCAGAAGTCTTTTTTAATTTTATTTCTTTCATTTTATAAATAATTGCCCATATGAGTTTATAAAAACAAAGATATATAAAAGAGAAGCAAAATGGTACACCTTCCCAATTGAAAGGATTGAACCATGAATTTCATTTTACCTCCAGAATCTTATAAAATTTTCTTACAAAATTCATTTTTTTTCACAGAATTCAAGTTTCCATCAATCTTCAGAATCTTAGAGAAAGCATATAAATATCAAATTTGATTCCATAAAATAGAACCTGGGTGCTTAGTTATCTATATATATGGAACAACCAGAACGTCTGGTTGCTATGATGTACACTGACCACCAGGGGGCAGATGCTCTATGCAGGAGCTGCCCCCAGGTGATTAGTTCACTCCCACAGCAGGAGTGCTGCTCAGCCAGAAGCTGGGCTCACTACTGGCAGCAGCTGTGTGGCCAGTGGCGGGAGCCTCTCCTGCCTCTATAGTAGTGCTAATGAGCTGTGAGCCAAGTGATAAGAACTGAGCAGGCGAGTGGTAACAGTGAGCAGATGGGCAGTAAGGAGTGAGCAGGTAGGAGGTAAGGAGCAAGCGGGTGGTAAGGAGCGAGCAGATGGTTGGTTAGGAGAGAGGGGTTCTGGATTGCAAGAAGGATGTCCAACTCCTGGGTTAGGCCTGATTGGTCCTGGATTGCAAGAGAGCACAGGCCAGGCTGAGGAATACCCTCCTTCACTCCCCACCTCCATGTACTAATTTTGTACATCGGGCCTCTAGTACAGTATAAAGTAAATTTAGCATTGAAATAGTATCTTCAAAAAGTACATTACAGAGCCCTGGCCAAATGGCTCAGTTGGTTGGGTCAACATTCTCTGCATCAAAAAGATTGTGGGTTCAATTCCTGGTCAGAATACATACCTAGGTTGTGGGTTTGATCCCCAGTTGGTGGCATGCATTTGATCGATCTGCTGGCACAGGATGACAGTCAACCAATTCCAGCTGGGCTCCTTTTTCCACATTCAGAAAATAAAAAGAAAAAGGAAGGGTGATATGATCAAATGAAGTGAATGTTTAAATAAGGTCTGGCTATTTGGGAAACAAAGCTTGTCCCAGGTCATGGAGTTGATACAAATGATGAGGTGGTAATTGTACATTAAGATGGTTAAAAAAATAAATGACTAAATTAAGTCACAGGCTTCAATTTCACCTTATCTAGATTGCTGGCTTGGTTTATTGAATAAGTGCTCAAATTGTTTCAAAATTTTGTGTATTGAGCTCAAATTATGTTATCTTTTACATTACTGTTTCTTCATTGATGAGTTTAGTACATTTATCAGTGTCAATATAGATGCAGGAAATGTGGGGAACATGAAACTAGAATAGGAATGTATTTGAAACAGGATGACAGAAATAGAAGAACGGGAATTATCTCTCTTGTTCGCAAATGCTGCTGGAGATGCCATTAACCATTCTGGCAACATATGCCTCATGCTAAAAACTCTCTGTCAAAGAAAAGTTTCAGTTATGGGCTGTTAAATAGTGTCTCCCCTAGCAACGCATGCCATGTGTTTGTTTCTTAAAACCTAAGTACAGAATTATGACAAAGTGTTTCTTACATTAATTGACCTGTGCTGTACTCTCACCCTCTGTCTACTTACTAGCTCTGCACCTTAAGTGACTTTGTTTCTCTTTGCCTTAGTTTCCTCAGAAAATCTATGAAATGGGAATGACAGTATTATGTCACAGCCTTCTTTTAATTATTAAGTGTATAGGTAACACATAGAAGAATATCTGCACATATTAAGGTCTAAAATAAAAGTTCTCATTATACTATTGCTTATCCTATCTAATAAAGAAGCAATATGCAAATTGACCATCACACCATAACAAGATGGCTGCGCCCATAGCAGGGGCAGGAATCCCATAACACAAGATGGCTGCGCCCACAGCAGTGGCTGAGTTCCTATAACGAGTCTTAATGAGCAATCAGCAGGGACTGAGGCTGCGCCCTTTGCCTGACAGGGCTTGACAGGAACCTCAAGGTGTGCCCCCTGCCTCAACCTGTACCAGAGGACCTCAGGCCGCCCACCACGCCCCAGTGTCAGGCCAGGGGACCTAAGGTGTACATCCCCTGACCCAGGCTATTGGTCCGCAAGACACACACCCCTGGAACCAAGCCAGGCAGCCTGAGGCCATGCCCTCTCAACATGGCAGGGCTTGACAGGGGCGGGGCCAGCTGGAACTGGATCTAGCCCAATGGAGGTGAGGCCGGCCAGGTCTAGGTCTCATGCGATTCCGAGGCACACATCAGTGGGCAGGGACTTAACTCTGGTTCCTGTGTCATGCCCCAGACTCTGATAGGAGGAAGATTTTCATATACATTTTACTAATTTTCTTTCATCTCTGACACTTCTATTATAGAGAAAGGGCAAATAGTAATGTTAAAATATTTCCTCTAATTAGTTCCCTTTTAATGTGCATGAATTTGGTGTGTGTGTGTGTGTGTGTGTGTGTGTGTGTGTGTAAACACATACGTACTAGAGGCCCGGTGCATGAAATCTATGTACTCGGGGGGGGGGGGTGTCCCCCAGCCCAGCCTGTGCCCTCTCACAGCCCAAGAGCCCTTGGGGGATGGACAGCCTTAGAGCTGCTGCAGAGGCAGGAGAGGCTCCCGTTAACCGCCGTTGCACTCACCAACTGTGAGCCTGGCTTCTGGCTGAGCAGGGAGCATCTCCTATGTTGAGCATCTGTCCCCTGATGGTCAGTGCATGTCATAGCAACCAGTCATTCTGCCATTCAGTCAATTTGCTTGTTAGCCTTTTATTATATAGGCGATATATATGTTTGCTTTGTCAAATGTTGACTGCAGTCTTGGCTTAAGCATGTATATGAATTTTCTCAGAATACTCATTGGCTTGTTAATTTCATCCAATCATTCCAGCCTGTTGGTTTACTCTAGGAGCCTGATGCTGTTTTACAGATTCTAGCCATGTGAGATCTGCAGATATGACAGGCTTGCCTTTACATTTTCATATAAGTCATTCGTAATAATGTTCAGCAAGACATGGCTGAGTACAGAGATCTTTGGCACATCAGCAGGGGTCTCCTTGCCTGGGTGAGACTGATCCACTAATCTCTCACATTTTACACAGTGGTTCAACCAGCTTTGCATCTGCTTAACCAGATTATCATTCTATTCACACATTTCTATCGTGTGTTTGAGAATCTCATGACAGATATTGTGGAATGGCTTCAGAAGTACAATTAATAAAAATAACAAGGCCTTTCTTCAAATCACCATCTATTGAAGTTTAATATAAGTAATCTGTAGGTTTACTCAATTATCTCACTCATTGCAGACTATCTCTAGCTATATCCCCTACATACAAAGAACAAAGGCAGGTGAATCAATGGAACAGTTATTGTTATTATCATCATTATTATAACTTGACTGCCATGGCTTTCCAAATGTTTTAAAAACAGGAGTTCACATTTTAAATTTCTAGGATATATCTGAAGTACATCTATATATCTCTTTGTTTGGTAGTTGTCTCTTCAACCATCTATAATTATTTCTAAACAATCCTATACTTTTAGTAAACCCTATAAATGAAAATAGACTTGCTGCCCCTGTATAATAGTATTTATCCTTAAATTCCATATCACGGTTTGGGAGAAGAAATTGCTAAAGAGAACAGTAGTTTAAAAAAAAAAATCCTACCTATCATTCTCTCATCTACCATTATCCCAGGTTCCCAGGAGCACCAGGCTTACTGTACTTAGGGACACTGGTCATGTCCTTGACTCCTCTTTCTTTTCTTCCTTCTCCATTCATACATTAAGCACTCTCCTCTTCAATAGCCATAAAACAGGTCATGTAAACAGCTTGTGAAACTGATGGTTCTTTGGTATCAGTAAATATGAAATCTTAATAACTTCAAAGGGCAATTAGGACATTCCGTTCTTTGTCTTTGTATAATATATAACACTTTCAGAAACTTCTGTACTCTACTATCCCCCCCCCAATATTTATTAAATGCCTGGTACTAGAGAACTTGCATCATGGAAAGGTGGTTAAACTGAAACCAAGAGACTAGGATTCAAAAACAGATACTAACAATATATCAGTTACATTGAAAAACTTCTTTCTTTGTGTCTCAGGATATCTATGTATATAAAAGCCTAAGCAACCAGCAGACTGGCCCACCTGTTGATGAGCCAGTAGCTATGATGTGCACTGACCACCAGAGGGCAGACCAGGAGCTGCTGAGCTGTGTTCACTAGGCATTGGTGGTTCTTGGCTGACATACCTGGAACCACAGAGGAGGGAGCCCAATTCCAGGATTCATCACCCAAGAACCTCCCTCCAGCAATCCGAGATCCTTCAGCCCAATCCCCTCAGGTCAGGTTGAGGGACCCCACCCTTGCATGAATCCATGCATCAGGCCTCTAGTTCATTTATAAAATGGAAAGATGAGACCAGATTAATAATGGTATAATGAGGGGGCCAGAGTTTGCCAACCTAAAATATGCTTTTGGAATATTGGTTATTTTTTAAGTTGGTTATTTTAAGAAACAAAAAACTGAAAAACCTTTGACCCTCCCCCTTTATCTGTCTAAAGGAATTCAGATGAAAAACCCTGCTTCAAGAAGGGAGTCTTAGCATGTTCACTTTAGCAGATATGAATTAAATGTGGCAGAAAAGAGGATCTAAGTAAGTCTGTTTGTTAGATTCCCCTCCATGTCCCATTGTTTCTGGTGGCTCAGCAAGAATATGTTTGCCACACAATATGTTTGCTCTTCCTTGTCTACCTGGAAATTGCCTATTTTCCATGTGAAATCCTAAACCCTTCCCCCCTCTCTGTATTTCAGAATGACATATAAGCCTGATTGCCCAATGCATCCACAGGTCTGATATGTACATACCTAATACATTTATGGTAATTTGATTAATAGAGCCAGAAGATATTAGAAAGGTGGGAGGAAAATTATTGGTTTTGCCTGTACAATATCAATCAATTACAAACACACACCTTTATTTTTATTTTGATCAGCATCTGTATAAAGTGTCAGAACAATATGTTGCAACTTATAAATAGTTCCACAATAAGGTCAGCAATAAGGCCTTGTTTTTTTTTTAATTCATCAATCCATATGCATTAATTGATCACTTATCCTGTGCTTCATAATGTCTTTCCTAATGAATATGTTTCTTTTCCTGGCTCACCTTTAAGCTCACACTGATTTATATATAATATAGCAATATTTTTCACCTGGAATATGGCTTCAGGGATTACAAATACTGAAATGAATTCCTACAGATCCTAATATGTTTTGAAAATATCAAGCAGCATGCTAAGTTCACTTTGTTCTAGAGCATTTTTAATCAATAAAATTAACTTAGAATCCCCATTGTAATTTTCTGAAAAATTTTAAAGAAGTCAAGCAAGATGTTTCCTAGTGATCAAAAACAACAAAATCTGCCCCTTTATCCCTGTGAGACACTTACCTTTCCAAATTGCCCTTTGAAAATGAGTAGATAAAAAGGCTGCATAATGAAGCAATAAAATATTTTCTTTATCTCACATATTCTATTCACAGATTTATTATTATCATAAACCTTAAGCAACAGAAATGCCAGGGAATACATTTTCTAATTTTATTTTTATTTCATGAGTGCTCAGCATTATGTTGGCATGTGAATATTCACTCTTGTATGCTTGTAAAGCACAACATTGATTTGTGAAAGGAGCCATTTAGATATTACCTAGTCTAGCTCCCAGGTTATCTCGACAGAATAAAAGGAAAATGTGCCTAATTACAGAGGTGAAGTCTTGGCTAGTGAAGAGCTCTAAGTCTACACAAAGACAAATCAAAATGCAATGGTGTCAATAGGTTGTGCTCATGCTATAAGTTCCCCAGACTCACGTTCCCTCCATCAGCATTACTTCTTTGATGACACACTGAATTTTAAAATGCCACTGGAATGAAGCATGAGGCTAGAATTTTCCCTGTTTGCATCAATATGCTTAAACAAAAATTTCCTTGTGGTTATTAGTGAGCGGGAAAACCTCCCTTTTGAAAATCAAGCACAAATACCTTCAGCTTCTGTACTTTCTCTGGAGAATGGAGTCCCTGAAATCAGATGTACTAAGAAGTGTTCTCATAAAATCCTAACAGGTCCTGATAGAGATGAAGAAACAAAATAGCCTGGGTCAGGAGGTACTTATGCTCATGAGCTTTAATATAGTGTTGTTGTTTTTTCTCATTTCAACATGTTTCCAAAAACCCCAGAAGTTAAAATTTTGCGATGCTGTGGAAGTTAATAAGTGCTGAGAGTTATGGGGACATTTGGAGGACAAAGATGCTGCTTTTTACTTGCAACACTCTGATATTCAAACCACAGGATGGGATGTGTATAATAAGAAGCCTAATAATATAGTAGTGGGAAGCAGTTCCCTTAGAAGAAAGAGCAGAACATACAAAAGGAACAGATGGTGATAAGTTTGCGGTAATAGGGCGAAGCACTAAATAGTCTTTGACAGAGCTTGCCCCCAGATAGCCTGGCAGTGGCGGGTGTAAATCATTTTCTTACATTGCTCACTGACTTGCTTTGCCTACTAAGTAAGTCTTAAGAGAATGAATTTTGTTGGCAGCCTGACTTGCCTTTCTCTGTTAATATCAGATGTCCTATGCTGAATTTGTTAAAAACTAAAATCCCAATTGTGTGGTCTCAGGACCCTCTTTTCAATATTTCCTCTCTTAAAATGCATTTTTATAGAAAGCAAGTAGTGCCCTCTTTTTAAATTTTACACAATAACCAGGAAAACCTAGAGAAGGGAGTGGTTCCCAGACTTAACAGCAGCCAGTTGTTTGGGAAATTTGCCCCCTTTAAATATTGGTGCTCTGTCTCCACCCCAGAATAATTAGATTTATAGAAATATCTAGAATTCTCTCCAGCCTGAGCAGTCTGGACATAGGTAATGTTTTCAAAATGTCAAAATGCTGATGTTCCATATGAGTTGATAACCTCTAGGTTAAAGGCCTCAAGAATAGGAAGCTCTTTACACATGCTGTAGTAACTGGCCCTTTGAGGCCCTGCTGAAAAAGAAGGAATTAAGCAGAATTGGAAGCTATACTTCTCTGATGCTGCAGTACCTTGGGCTTATTTTGTCATAGTGCTTATCCTTTTTTATCATAATTATGAGTTTCTTTCTCTCTTACTCCCACTCATAAAGGGTAGGGGTTATATTTTAACATCTTTGTCTTGCAAGTTCCTATCCTTTACATAATGCATTTTTGAAAGCTAACTCTTGAAAGGCAGGGATTAGGTATGTGTTTTTTTTTAAGAATATATTACATGTTTTTATTCAATTTTCTAGCCTTCATATAGGTGATTGATAGTGATTGAAAAATAGTGGAGTTCAGCATTTTTTAAAACTAAACTTAAGCAGTTGCAAGTGGCAAATGAGACTAGTGTTCACCAATTTTAATCATTCTTGCATCTTTTTACAATTGTGGGAAACACAATGCTGAATAAATGAAGATACAGTGGTACCTCGAGATACAAGTGCCCTAACATATGAGATTTTTGAGATATGAGCCATCGAGAGAGTGATTTTTTGCTTTGACATACGAGCAACATTTGAGATACGGGTAATCGCGTGGATCGGCAGCTGCACAGGACCCACCAGTTTACCGTGACTCGAGCATCTTATAGTTTCCCACGCCTCAGTCAGTGTGCTTGTTTACCTCATTGTCGAAGCATCTTTTGTGCATTTACATACTTTATCACATTTCTTTTTATAACCATGGGTCCGAAGAAAGCGAGTGGAAAGGTCAGTGCTCAGAAGAGGATGATGTCTATTGAATTAAAGCGTGAAATCATAGAAAAATATGAGCAAGGTGTGCGAGTTGCTGACTTGGTGAGGCAATATGGGTGTAGTACTTCAACGATATGCACTGTGCTTAAACAGAAGGAGTCGATAAAGGGTATAGCACCAGCTAAGGGCGTTACAATAATTTCTAAGCTCCTTAGCCCTCTCCATGAAAAGATGGAGAATCTACTGATGGTGTGGGTGACGGAGAAGCAGTTTAAAGGAGATACATTAACACAGGGCCTCATATGCGAGAAGGCGCGAGCGATTTACGGTGATTTGCTGGAGCAGACCCCGCGATCTACGGTGATTTGCTGGAGCAGACCCCGCGCACTTTCACGGATGAAGCATCAAAAGACTCATTTAAAGCCAGTAGAGGCTGGTTTGATAACTTCAGGAAAAGGTCCGGCATTCACTCCATTGTCAGGCATGGTGAGGCAGCAAGTTTGGATGTGAAGGCAGCTGAGGCTTACCTCAAAACTTTTTCCAAACTGATAGAAGCCAAAGGATATATCCCCCAGCAAGTCTTCAGCTGTGACGAGACAGGGCTTTTCTGGAAGAAGATGCTGAATAGGACTTATATAGCGGCAGAGGAGAAAGCGATGCCAGGCCACAAAGCCATGAAGGATAGGCTAACTCTCACACTGTGCGCCAATGCGAGTGGCAACTGCAAGATCAAGCCTCTGCTCCTATACCATTCAGAAAACCCCAGAGTCTTTAGGTCACATAAGATTTTAAAAGATAAACTGCAAGTTATGTGGAGGGCAAACCCGAAGGCATGGGTCACCAGGCAGTTCTTTGTGGAGTGGGTAAACCTGGTTTTCTGCCCTTCTGTTAAGAAATATCTACAGGAAAACAACCTAACCATGCAAGCCCTCCTCGTCCTCGACAATGCTCCTGTTCACCCACCGAACCTCGAAGATGAACTCCTCTAAGAGTTCCAGTGTATAAATGTTGTCTACCTACCTCCCAACACCACTCCTATCCTGGAGCCCATGGATCAGGAGGTGATTTCTAATTTTAAAAAGCTATACATCAAGCACCTGTTCTGGCACTGCTTTGAGGTGATGGAGAACACAAACCTCACCCTTCGAGAGTTCTAGAAGAACCACTTTAACATCGTGATATGCCTCAGAATTATTGATCAGGCCTAGCTGGGTGTTACAACAAGGACTTTGACCTCTGCATGGAAGAAGCTGTGGCCTGAGGCCATAGCCGAAAGGACATGTGAAGGATTCGAACCCAAGGTGCCACTGGAGGAGGAGATAGTGTCTCTGGGAAAATCCATGGGCCTGGAGGTGGATGAGAGAGACGTGAATGAGCTCGTCGAGGAGCACTCTCTGGAACGCACCAAGGAGGAGTTACAAGAGTTGCAGTTTCAGCAACATGCGGAGGTTCTCCAAGAAATTGGTTTTGAGGAGGAGCCAGAGGTGGAGGACATCTCTACAAGTGAGATAAAGGAGATCTTAGGAATGTGGGAGAGGGTGTCACACTTCCTGGAAAAGAAACACCCCGAAAAAGTTGCTACTGGTCGTGCATCGGAGCTGTTCAATGAAACTTGCCTCACCCATTTCAGAAACATTCTGAAAGGGAGGAAGAGGCAAACCTCGTTGGACACGTTTTTTTTTAAATTGGCCAAAAATGCAAAGACCAGTAGCAATTAAGTTCAGTGAAGATTAGTTAAGTTACATTCAGTTTAGGGATAAAGTGTAGCATTAAGAGCGTAACGAGTAGGTAAATACACTTTATAAAACCAGTTTATTCCTTTACATTCTCTTTTATTATGTTTTTATACAATATTTGTCATTTATAAATACATTTTTCTTATTCAAAAACACGTATCAAGAACAACTGGGGTGGCATTTTGGGGGCTGGAATGGATTAACGGCATTTCAATTGATTTCAATGGGGAAATTTGCTTTGAGATACGAGCAACTTGATATATGAGCAAGGTTATGGAACGAATTAAACTCGTATATCGAGGTACCACTGTATTTTGGATAGAGTACCTCAAAATTGTATTGCATCTTCCTCTGCATCCAGAAAAGCCCTTGAGTAAGTTACAAATGGGCTCATGAAAGGATAACTTTTAAAATATGTTTCTGCTTTATTTTTATCCTAACCCAAGGATATGTTCTTTATTAATTTTAAAGAGAGAGGAAGAGGCGGGGAGAAGGAGTGATGGAGGGGGAGTGGGGAGAGGAGAGAGAGAGAGAGAGAGAGAGAGAGAGAGAGAGAGAGAGAGAGAAGTGAGAAGTAAGAGACAAACATCAGTCAGTTGCTTCCCATATGGTACATGTCCTAACTGGGAATAAAACTCACAACCTAGGTGTGTGCTATGACTGGGAATGGAACCCACAACCTTTTGTTCTATGGGATGATGCTCCAACAAACTGAGTCACCTGGCCAGGGCAATAAGTTTCTGCTTTTACTTAGATTAATTAGGATGGTAAAATTTGTAATCTTTCTAGATAATGAAATTGAAACAAAAATGCTTTTAGAACTATATTTTGTTGTAGTTTTTGTAAAATAAAACCCACTCATTAAATCAAAGGAGCCCGTTAATCTAATAGTCTTCTTCACCTGACTTCTCTTGTCTAACTGGGCATTTAAATGCTCCTTCTTTTTTTCTCTTGGTGTTAGGAACAAAGGTCACCCCTTCCTGTTCTTATACTATTCCCCAGCCTTGGGACTCTGAGAAGAAAGTTATTTTAGCCCCAGTAAAAAACTGTATCTAGCCGAAACCGGTTTGGCTAAGTGGATAGAGTGTCGGCCTATTGACTGAAAGGTCCCAGGTTCAATTCCTATCAAGGGCATGTATCTGGTTGTAGGCACATCCCCGGTAGGAGGCGTGCAGGAGGCGGCTTATCGATGTTTCTCTCTCATCGATGTTTCTGGCTCTCTATCTCTCTCCCTTCCTTTCTGTGAAAAATCAATAAAATATATTTAAAAAAAGAAAATTGTATCTAACTTGACAAGGAGTCAGAAGCTCCTGCATCCTCCCCATCCAACGATCCTATAGAAATGCACACTCCTCTTTGTTGGGCCTGTCTCTATCTACATCATTATATTAATATGCTTTTGCAAATTGCATTGCTTTTCAAATATGCTCCTTTCCTTCCAACTATTAAAAAAAAATTTACTTCCTAATATCCAGGTAGGACTGGGGAGAGATTGGATTTTGTTTATCAAATTTCTGTAGTCTTGTTTTCAGGATACACTAAAGGTCCCTGATGAAGATACAGCAAGAGGTCTTTCTAGCCCTGCAATCCTGGGACAGGATGAAGTAGACGGCTGCAAGGGACTAAAGAGGGAGGTCTGTGGAGACATGGATAGATGCTCAATATCATTTCTATTATAGACCTGACTTAAAATTTGGGGGTGAGGAATCACAGTGACCTCTTAAATCTTTTATTATAAACTGTACTCTCCTCCTCCATTTACTCCATCCTAAGCTCAATAGAATAAATAGTATTTTCTATTTATTCCAAAATATTCATCCTTCTAGGCTCTTAAAATTATTCAATAGTATTCCAATTTGATTCAATTTTAAGCTTTTCATTCCTACAGTGTTATCAATTAATAGCATTGAATAAATGCCAGCATCATAAGATATTTTTTTAAATTGATTGATGAGAGAGAGAGAGATTTGTTGTTCCACTTATTTATACATTCACTAGTGTCATGGTGCACGAAAATTCATGCACTGGGGTGGTGGGGTGTCCCTCAGCCCGGCCTGACCCCTCTCACAGTCCGAGAGCCCTCATGGGATGTACTTCTGATGGGATGCCCATGGGGAGCGGGCATAAGGCTCAGTCTGGCCTCCCTCTACAGGAGGCAACCGACCAATCAGGTATATAGTTATTTTCTGAAGGCAGCATGGACTCCTTTCTTATTTCTTTTCTCTGTGGTTGGAGAATAGAGGACTAACAGGTGGATACAGAACTGTGGCCAGGTCTGGGGCTTTCATAGGCAACAGAAAGAGAGAGAGGGCTGGGAAAAATCTAAACACGGTTTCCTTCAATTGTCCTCCCTTCCTCAAATTTTTCCTTGTCATAGTGGACGCTCGGACCTCGGACAGATGAGCCCAGTGAGGGTGGGTTCAGCCCCCCTCACTTCTCAGTTGAACATACAGCTGCCTCACATTCCAAGTGGAGCTGTTTTTAAGTGGCTAAAGAGCCAGGAATTCAGCCTCCCTGCCCTTCCCCTCTCAGTTTCCTCTTGGGTTGATTGCAAACTTCACTGCGACACCAAAGCAGCTCTGCCCTGCTAGTTATGCACCAGCCCCTACCCCGGCCCCTCCGGGTACTCTTCCTTGAGGTCTCCGGGTCCACAGTCTGGCTCCCAGAGGTCACCCAGAGCTCGTTCCCCTGGAAAGGTGGGACAGAGGGACCAGCTTGGAGAGCTGGAGGAAGATGGCTGAGTATGAGTTGGTATGAACCAGCACCTGCTCAGCCAGACTTCCTCAGCTCCCCACCAGGCTCCAGCCAGGCCCCTTCCCCAAGCTGGGAGGATCCCAGCTGAGGTCCCCTCCCTGCACCCAGCACCCTCTTCCCTGTTCCACCACCGCAGTGGGGCGGGAGCATTTTGCCCTCGCTGGACCCTGCCAACCTGGCAGGCAGTGGCGCAGGTGGTAAGGCCTAGGGCTCCAGTGGCCTTGAGCCTCCTCCCCCTCCCTGAAGTGTGGGGCGGGGTTGCAACAGCTGCGGCCACCCCAGGAGCTGTGCATGGAGACACTGCTTGCTGCTGAGCCACTGTCCAGCCCAGGATATGTGGGGGCTGGGATGGCATCGGGCTCCCACTGGTCCCACCGAAGCCCGACTTGGCCAGCCACCCAAGGGCTGCACATGCTCCCCAGGCCTCATAGCCCTCATGAATTGTAGTAGCCCAGCCATCCCATCCCAGAAAGTGGCCATCCGATCTCTATTGCTTATTCCCCGGTACAGTGGGGCCTGTCTGGCAAGCACGTAGGCAGAAGCTGTGCGTCCAAGGGAGGGAGGAGGGATGCACTGGATGGGCTGGAAACAGAAAACTTAGTGGTGTAAATACAGCCCCCGCCCCCCATGCCTTGCTGGCCCCTTGTGCTGCATTCCTGAAACCCCAGGTGCCCCTGCCTGGAATCGCACTCTCCAGCCTGGGGCTGGGGCCAGGGACCTGGGCTTGCAGCCTGGAAGCAGCCCTCGCTGGCTTGGAGTTGCAATGATCTGTCAGGGAGGGATGTGGGGTGCCATGAGACAGCCTCACTCAAGTCCCTGCTGCAAGTCCCTGCCTCTCTTTCTCTCTGAGAGGTCAGCAGTTCAGCCTGCTCAGCATGCTGCACACACAGCCTGGCATTCAGTTAAGCCTTCAGATATTTTGGGTGTTACAAACACTGGCTCTTTATATACATAGATTGGTTGATTCTTACATGTGCCCTGACCAGGGATCAAAACCACAACCTTGGCTGATGGGGATAATGCTTTAACCAACTGAGCTATCTAGCCAGGGCAATATATTTAAAACTGTTCCTATCCACAACATGCCTACATTTACCTATGGAAACTTATTTATTAGTGATAGGTGACAATTTAACATTATATGCTATTGTAGAAGTATATAGAAAATGTTTAAGGGCCTTATGCCTTAGAAATGCTAGAATAAGTTGCTAATAATCATTAGAATTATACTTCTTCAACTAAATGTCCTATTATATAGTCAACAATTTATAATCATCCCCTTATTCTTCCCCCTAAGATCTTTAATCCATTAGAAAATATAGTTTCCTTGAATATAACTGAAACAAACTAAATACCTCTGCTGGATTGTCTGTTGGCTTAAAATATTTGTTATGCAGATATGTTCTGACATCATTAGATCTCATATTTCTTGTGAACCAAGTGTTTTATGATCCCAGCCCTGCCAAGCCTCCTGCACCATTCACGCAATTACATCAAGTGAAACTAATGTATCACAAAGTAATGACAAAGAACTGTATTGCAAGACCGACATAACGTCCATTAAATCAGATCATTAATTTCAGGAACACAGGCTTTTGAAAAAACCATCAAGGTGTTTGCAAATGAAGGAGCTACACCAAATATTTTCAGAAGGTAGTCACCTTTCCTGTTTACCTATTTGTCTTTTGGGAGGCCTGTGGGCACTGCCATTGAGAGTGTCCGGAAAGAATGCCTTAGGTCTGCATAACATCTCTGCTTATTGGTGACCTCGGACTCGCTGACCTTGCCCAACTGGGCATATGTGTCATGGTGATACAGCGGTGCTCCCTCTCATCATAGGTTATCAGCAGCTTGCAGGGGGACAGCCGCGAGATGGAAGGGTAGCTCTTCTCCAGCAAACTGATTGAAAATGAAAGGAAAACCGAGACCATGTGTTTTGGTCCATCTCCCAGATTATAGAAACTGACTCTCTCATTAGTGATTAAAACAGCAGCTGTTAATGTCTTGGAGCCAGTTGACCAGCTTAATTATCTTGAAATCTGGCTAGATTCCTCTTCATTTAGCCAACATGGGGATTTCATTCTCTAAACGCATCCCAAAGCAAAAAAAAAAAAATGGTTCAGAAACATGAGTGTTGCTGCCTGCCGTGGATTTACAGACTTAGTGTGCTCTTGGTGTAGTAAGTGTTGTTGCAGCTAGCTTTATGGTTCATACTGTAGTGGCATCAAAAATATACTCACACTCTACTCAGATGTGCAAGGAAAATAGTGTCTCATTATTCTATAAAAAGCTCTCATTTCTTTCACTGGCCTCTACATATTAGTAGAAAGTATGAACATGCTCAAATTAGTCCAAACATAGCCTGGACCAATAATTTAGTTTCTTTAGATTTAGCTGATTCTTTTGAAAATGTGTTTCCTTTTAACATTTTTCTCTTTCTTATTTTCTCTTATGTTTCCTAAAATGGTTTCTGGGCTATGGGAAGGTTGGGTGATCAAGCACTTTGGCAAAGAGGGGTCCTCCAGGCCGCCTGATGTCCTTGGGCTTGTGCAGGCAGAAGTCTGCAGACAAATGGCCCATCCATGCAGAGGCATTCAGCAGGGACATGCTGCTGAATATAACAAATGGTACAGCCTTTGTCTAACCTCTCATGTTTTAGATCAAGGGAACAATACATAGATTAGACATGGCTGAGGGAGAATCTAGGCCTTACTCTGTCTTATCTTCGTGTTGAGCTTTCGCCATGTTTTCCAAGAGTGGCCCTTGCTCTCTCAATCAGCACTTCTGTATGTGGGCACTGAAAGAGCCATGTGGCTGGTGTGCACTCTGTGCCAGGCCATTGCACCCCACCCTCAGGACTTGGTTGCGGCATCTCACTGTTGAAAAGGGTGTACTCCACATTGTATTGTTTTCTCAGGCTGCCTCTGCTCTCAGTATTGCCTTAAACTGCTGTGACACACCTGCAGCTTCAGCTAAAGAAGCAAAGGCTCAGGTATCTGACACCCTGCCACGTTTATCTCTGATTTTCCACTTTTTTGTTCCCACTATCCCATAAGTGATAAGGGCAAGCCATTATTTTATTTCCTTACGAGAGGCCCAGTGCATGGATTTGTGCACTGGTGGAGTCCTTGGCCTGGCTTTCACCCTCTCGCAATCCAGGACCCGTCAGGGAATATCAGAGAGCCAATTTCAGCCCAATCCCCACAGGCCAAGCTGAGGGATCCCACCTGATGTATGAATGCATGTACTGTATCTCTAATATACATATAAGATCTTTGGTTAATCTCTCACCTGATGTATGAATGCATGTACTGTATTTCTAATATACATATAAGATCTTTGGTTAATCTTTTCCCACCCTCCCCTCTCTCCTCTTCCCTCTGAAGTTCATCAGTCTATTCCATGTTTCCATGCCTGTGTGTTGAGCATCTGGCCCTGGTGGTCAGTGCACATTATAGCTCCTGGTTGAATGGTCAAGCAGTCAAACAGTTGAACAGTTGCTTAGGCTTGTATATAGAGAGGTGTTATTTCTTCCTTCTATAATATGACTACAAGCTTCAGTGTGTAGTTACAAAAGTAGCTTCTTCTCTACATTAAGGGAGAAATTCTATGATCTATCACTTACATGATTAGACATTTTTATTTATATGTAAATAAACTTAAGAACTTAATATCTCTCTCTCTCTCTCCCTCTCTCCTTTTATTCCCCTTCTCACTCTCTCTCTCTCTTGCTTGTCAAAGTCATTTTTTTTGTAAAAGCATCGAATACCTGCTCCTTCTCTGTGATGTTAGATGTCTGAGGGAATGTTGTTTAAAGGGTAAATTAAAATGCACTAATATGTATTTCCAGATATTATATCTGTTCCCTTCCTTTACTTTCAGCATCCATTTTAATATATCAACATCTCAGGCTACTGTACATTTCTTCAATTAGTGTAAACATCCTCTGGAATGTTTAAATATTTTAGTTTTTTTAAATCTTTATTGTTGAAAGTATTACATATGTCCCCTTTTTTCCTGCATTGACATCCCCCCTTCACCCCAGTCTTCACCATTCTATTGTCTGTGTGCATTATACATATGTGCATACAAATTCTAAGGTTGAGTTCTTCCCACTCACCTTTCCTTGCCTTCATGTCACTATACTTGAGACATTGTATTTGATGTTATAGGGGAGGGGGAAAAAATTCTTCTCCACCCTACTAGAGGCTCTGGAAATTAGACTGATCAAAAGGAATTAACAAGAGAAAAAAACAGAGTCCTATTAATATGTGCGATATGCACATACGTGTAGGAACTCAGAGATGTTTAGAATTTGGCATCTTTATAACATTTGAACAGAGAACAATACATTAGAGAAGTGACAAGACAAAGGAAAAGAGGTTTCAGGCTCTTAGGGATGGTAAACTGTGGGAAGATAAATATATAGGAAAACTAATGGGAGATAAGGTTTGTTTTATTAAGGTGTGTTATGTAGATTCCTCCCAGAGCTGTCTCTACTGTGATAAGAGTCTAGAGTTGTCTCCAGTGATTAATAATCACCCTTCTCTTCCTGGCACAGAGGGAATGACAGAAGGGTGTGGGGTGGAGGGAGGGAAGTTTGCACATGTGTGTGCTTCTTTTCAATTGCCTTTAGCTCAAAATCATCCTTATGTCAGAGTGCCATATTTTAGGGTGGCATAATCTGAACCCTTTCACTCCCCCACTTGAAACTTTTAAGAAGCATCATATATTAAAAATCATGTTGGTAGCTAGGGAGAGAGACCTGAGTTAGAAGATGTGAAGTAAGAGATCTGCAAAGGAGGAACAATACATAGATTAGACAAGCAGAAAAGAAGAATCCTAAGCACATCCTCCCTTTTATTCCTGAATCCGCCTCTCTGACCTGGGACAAGGGCGGTCTAGGTAAGCAGTGTGTCTCATTTCTGGAGACAGCTGTGCAGTAAGAATAGGGCATCCCCTTAAGTTAGACCTCTGTGGTCCCAGCCTTCAGGCATTTACTGTGGGGCATTTCTGTGGAAACAAATGAAAAAAAAAAAACTTGAATGGTTAGAACCAACTAGAAACTAGAAACTGTTTGAGCCATCAGTCCAGATTTCTAGATGTTGAGTTTCAAACATTCTCAAATGGTGGAATGAGAACAAGCAACAGCAGCCTAACACCTCCCCTGCTTTATTGTGCAATATCTCTGCTTCTGGTACACATGTGTTGGTGATTTTTCAGAGAAGCATGTGGGAGCATCCAGCCTCAGCTTGCAGGGTTTTATCACAGTCGGAATAAGGATCAGGATAATCAGGTTTTAATCTCAATGTTGCCAAGTCAGGAGGGTGAGAGAAAACTTGTCAACATTAATTACTGTCAAAATGTATAAAAATACAAGATCCAGTTTACAAAGATGAAAATAGCTCAACAATAAAGAACATACAAAAGGGATTGGTTATCATTTTTCATTGAAGCAGACTTTCCTCCTTCATATACCCCCATTTTTATCAAAGATAATTAAAGTAAGACTAATTTGTTTACAAAGTAAGTCCAGTCTCATTGAACTTGGCCTGGTTGTTTACATAAGTGCAGCAAAAATAGCCATTGACCATATAGGCTCTTTTTTTAAAAAGTCTGCTTTACTGGAACTTTTAATAAATAATCTCAGGCTAGGCTTTTAAAAGCCTTTCAGGGCTGGGAAGTCAAGCCCAGAACTTGCCATTAGACTTTGCTTCAGTATATATATAGGATTTGGTGAATTTTCTCCCTGAGGTTTCTAAGATTTTAAAGATTCCTATGTCAGCCAGGAAATTACCTTTCTTTTCTTTTCTTTTTTTTTTAAATAGATTTTATTGAATTTTTTTTTTTTTTACAGAGAGGAAGAGACAGGGATAGAGAATTAAAAACATCGATGAGAGAGAGACATCTATTAGCTGCCTCCTACTGGGATGTGCCTGCAACCAAGATACATGTCCTTCACCGGAATCAAACCTGGGACCCTAGAGCCAAACCAGTTTTGGCAAGAAATGACCTTACTTACTCACTAAGTCTGGGAACCCTGTAAGCCAGGTACCAGATCAGTTTTTTCAAGGAGTTTTATAAGCTTTGTCTCTTTGAAGTCAATTCATTTCCTTAAATCTCTCTAGCCATATCTGATTCTATGCACATCATTCTCAAAAAATGACGTATCAGTCAAAGCCTTCGTAATATAACCAATGTTTTCAGTTGTGCCCAATAACAAGGAGAACAGTAAAAAGGTTCCTTAAATCTGGAAAAACAAAACATTAAAGAAATAGTAATGTTTTAAACAAAAAGTCATGAAAATCATCCTTATTTGTGCATTTAGTCTCAAATGAATCTCTTTGAAGACAAACACTTGGTGACTATAACTCATTGCAAGTGCTTTCAGAGAAGAATCAAAGTAAGATAGTAACTTTGTGTCTCACAAAAGACTTAAAATGTTCCTGGCTAAAGATCCAGTGAGACTTCATTATAATTCAAGTGACAAGGAAATTTAGCTATTTCTATTACACACAACATTTTAAGATAATAACTAGCCTTATGACTAATAACATTATGTCAGGACAGGTGGACAGTAGGGACATTGCCAAATTTCTATGAAATTTAAGCAATTTTAAAATACTCCCATTAATAACATAAATTCATACAAATATAACCTAAAGAAGGTTAAACATCACTTCTTGTTTGTTAATGCTTACCATATAATTTAATATATCAAATAAAACTACTCAGTTTAACATCTCCCTTTTTATAAGCTGAGAGAAAAATATCCTTTGAGATTTTTCAAGGGCTCTCAGGGAATTCTCAGTCTGTTCAGATCAAAAAGACTTCATTTAGATTTGGTTTCGTCAAAACTTAGAATTAGAAGTTTGTCTAAAATTACAGATCACTATGAAAGAATACTTTATCTATTTAACAAAAGTGTAAATAAAGAGTTCAAAGGCTATCATAGCAAATAACATACTGAAGAGAAAAACAAAACAACACAACCATAGCTCTTTCAATATTGATAAGACTTGATTTTCTTAAGTAATCAAAGATGTGATAAAGACATAAAACACACACAAAAATTATTCTGATTAGGGAAATTTTCTTCTAGGCAGATCATTCAATGGTTAAAGAAAAAAAAACATTATATTTCTGGCAGATAGAACTAGTTAACTCTTCAATGTGGGCTAGCTACAGCTTTTTACCATTATTCATTTAGAAGACCTTTAAAATTTTCATTTGTGCTAATATATAACCTTATGAAGACTGTGGACTAAAATTTCAGTTAAGGACCCTTTAAAAATACCAAGTAGCAGGGGTTTTTTTTCCAAAAACTTATTTTTTTCCTTTAATTTCTGGCAGTTTCAGGTGGTTTACATGTTAAATTCCTTGTAAGATTAGCATCTCAAAGGGACCCAGAAAGGATCTACGATTTTGCTAAAGAGTCTAGGGTCACATTTGCATGTCAGAAAAACTCTAGGAAAATTGCTATTGAAGGTGGTTTTTTTCCCCTTAAGTGTAGTCAGTTCTATGAATGCTTTGTGGTGGGAAATTCACAACACATTTATAAAGAGCTTTATATGGGGCGGTTGGGGTCTGATTATAGAGTGAGGGACAGTAAATCCAGAATGGCTGTGTGTTCCAGGAACTTTGCTAAAGCTATTTCCTGACTTTCAGTATTAACTAAGTCTCACAACTGCCTGAGTGCCTTTTGCAATTCTTAACTTCTATTATATATCTGATCTCCACTTACTAATCTTATTAAAGGCCAGGAAAGGAACTCTTCCTTCCCTCTCTCTTTTTAGTTTTTTTTTCCTTCTTCTTCATTTATTTTGACCTACTGATAGGAACCAATTGGACATTTGTTTAGGATGAGAGCTCTCTAAAAGTCCTTTTAGATATTTTCCAAATCAAAAATCTATCGTCAGGACTTCAATGGATAGGATCACCATAGTATATCCATTCCAATGTACAGACCAGAAAGCCTTTTATGAAAATATTCTAGGCTTAAAGTAAATTTTTACCATGTACACAAGCGGTGCCCTGGAATGGATGCAGATGATGTAGCCCTCATGATCTAAAAGGGTCACTCCCAAAGCCAGGAAAAGAAAGCTAAGACTTCTATTGTCTTAGGCAGTAAGGAAACTGGGTCTTCGCTAACATGAGACACCTTTAATCACAGATTCCCTAATATTTGATACCAGATAGGTGATACGGGATAAGAATATTTTCCCCATGAGGCCTCTTATTAAGACAAATTCCCCTGAGAGCTGGCACAATCAGTAGGAATGTGTCCCAGCCTGAAGGTTGGTCATCCATAGATTCAGGCCAGATACCTGTGTCTCCCAGCAAGGTGAAAAAACAAGGAGAGTATGCTGTTACTGGATCCAAGACAAGCTCCCAAGACCCCAAACAATGGAATAGAAGAATCTCTTTTTTTTTTTTAACTGGTGACCCACAGTGAAGTTTATTTAAATAGACTGGTATGGTGAGAACTGTAAACTTACCAGTCTTTGAGGTCAAATAGCAGTCTTGTAGGATTCTCCCCCTATGACAAATGACACAAAAGACAGAGACAAAGGGAAAGTGTATTTATCAGAAAGAGAAATAGATCAATAACAAATAAAGCCATACACACCCAAAGAAGTTGTTGGCACAAATCTTTTCCCCTGTTAAAGTAAATTTAGAAAAGATAAATTTTTTTGCCACCCTTTCTTAACTGGATACTATAGAGTGAAGTCTGGGAGGCTGATTTGGTAAGAATTCTTATTTTTCGCTGTCTTACTCAGTTATCCCAAGATTGTGCTGTCAACTCCAATGGTAGGTAGGATGTCCCAGGTTATCAGATCTGAGTTGCCAAAGCTATAAGGAAGGAAAGTTACTCTACCTCCTTAAGTTCAGTGACTGGGTCTTCAAAATAAACTGATAAAAGACAGATTAACAAGAGAAAAGCAAACAGTTTATTAACGTGTGCACAGAAGCATAAGGGAGAACACAGTGATGAGTATCTCAAACCAGTGATCAGAATTTAGGCTTAAATAGTAAATAAATAAGGACAATGAATTTTTAGAGAAGTAACAAGACAAAGGCAAGAGGGGGTTAGGCTCTTGGCATTGGTATGCTGTGGAGAAATTAATGTAAGGTAAAAACTAATTAGTAAGGCTAGTTGTATAGATTAGTGTGGTGCTGTCTTCAGGCTGAGTCTCAAGTTGTGTCTGGTGATTAATAATCATCATGCTCTTCCTACAGAGACGGGAAAAGCAGAGAGGGTTTTTTTCCTTGTGTCTGCTTCTTTTCAATTACCTTTAGCTCAAAGTAATTTTTATGTCAGAGTGAGTACTAAAATTCCAAAGAGAAGGGGAATACTTTCAAGTGAACTTGGAATTTTTTTCCACTTTTAATCCCAAGTCATTCCAGAGATGTCATGGGATGAGAATCTGAGCACAATGTGGTGACCTGGAGCTTTCAGCAGTTTCATAAATCTGAAGAGATGAAAATTAGAATGTAACAGGGATTCCAAGGTCTATGGTGCCAAGTTTTCCTGGGGAAAGGAAACAGAGGGACATGAGCCCTTTTCCATCCCAGGCATTTGCTAATGACTAAGCTTAAGGCTGAGCGGCACTGTGCTCTTCCCAGTGTCATGGTTATAAGCAATCTGAAATTGGAGTTCAGGGCCTGTATTCAGGATGGACAGAGAATGCACATCCGAAATACAGATGTAGGGCCTATAAACCAACTAAACAGAAAATGTAAAACCCATTTAGACATTGGCAGCTAAGTTGGCCCATCACTGCACAAAAGAAACTATCCAAATAGTAAATATTTGAGGAAGGTGCTCATCTCATTACCTCATTGGTAACTGGAAAATTGTAAATTAAGTCCAAATTAGATATAGCTACACATTCACCAGAATGGCTAACATTTTCTAAAATGACAATTGCAAGGATTTGGAATAAGTTGAACTCTTATACACGACTAGTAGGATATAAATCTGTGTATCCTCTTTGGAAAACTCTTCTGTGAAATCTGTCAAAACTGAACATTCATTCTGTATGACCCAATATTGTACCAAATAACACTGAATAGCTTTAAAAGACATATATAAGAAGTTTGTAACAGAATTACTCACAATATTGAAAAATTAGAAATAGCTCAAATATTTAAGAATAACATAACAAGTAAATTTGGGTATATTCATACACATAGAAGACTATACAATTAAAACAGTATGAATGCTGTTCTTGAACATAGTGTTATTCAGATTAAGTAGGCACAAAAGAAGGTATACTGTATGTATATATGTATGTATGTGTGTATATATATATATATATATATGTGTATATATATGTGTGTATATATATATATATGTGTGTGTGTGTGTGTGTGTATATATGCCTGAACTAAAAAACAGACAAAACTGATCTATGGTGAGAGGTCAAAATAACTACACCTAGAACAGCACAGAGAAGTATCTGGGTTATAGGCTATTTCTTCAAGTGAGTAGTAGTTACACAGCTGCATTCATTTGTATTCACTACTGAAACTATATACTTTTGATTTTTCTGTATTTATAATGTTCTTTAGTTTTTAAAATGTTTGCTTAAAAGAGTTATTCAATATATGGGAGTTTATTTGGAACAAACTGTTTAATCCTTTCTTATTCCAGGAACTAATTAGCAGGATCCAGGAGGTTTCTTTGGGGTATCCTGCACATTAATGAAAGAAGTCACATTTTCATAGTAGCCTTTGAACTACATTTAAAATTGGTCAAACCAAAGAGTGCAGTGCTTGGAGTTATATGCTAATTAATATGTCACTTGGAACAAGAATGTCAGAATATTGATAAATAGTTTGAGGTTGAATTAAGGAATGCTGGGGTTCCTTATACTGTTTTTCTACTTGTTTATATGTTTGGAATTTTTCATAAGTTTATATGGAAGGAAAATTCAATAACAAAAAAAATTATATTACAAATATATTCCCATGAAAGAAGAGAAAGAAGAGTCAGAAAAAGAATAATGAACAATGTTGGATGAGAAAATATGGCTTCCTTCAGCAATCTGTTTTAGTTTAAAATTTTATACTCCTTCCTTCTTTATAGAAAATTAAATCCTTTTCCTATTTCTAGGGCTTATTTTAACTGATCTTTTCTAGAAAACTTAATTACACTCTTGCCTCTGAACTTCAGTTGTTCAAATACTATTAATCGTTCCTCATTATATTATACTAGAGGCCTGTTTCAGGAAGAATCCTGCAAGAATAGGGCTTCTTGTGGCCATCTCCACCATCACACCTGCTTCTCTCCCATCTCCCCTTCCCTGCCTGCTTCCCTTCCATCTTCCCATCCCTCCTGTCTCCACCACCAAACTTCCCTCTTGTCTCCACCATCCCACTTGCTTCTCTGCAGCTTTGCTTTCTTCTTCAGGGCTTAGCTTCCTTCTGCAGGGCTTAGACACTTGTCTAAGTCTTAGCTCTGTGCCTGGCTATGCAAATGAATGGCCATCTTGGTTGGGTTAATTTGCATATTTGCTCCTGATTGGCTAGTGAATGTAGCAGAGGTACAATCAATTTGCATGTTTCTTTTTTATTAGTATAGATGTTGTCCTGTCCCCATTGTTATGTTTTTGTTTTTATTTTTTTTCAGATGTAGCTGATTCTTTTTTTTAAGTTATTTATTGTTTAAAGTATTACATATATCAGTACATATATCTCCTTTTTTCTCCCCATTGATCTTCCACCAGCCTCCCCTACCCCCTGTCGCATGCCCTCATCCAACCCCCAGTGTCTTGTGTTCATTGGTGTGCTTATATGCATACATACAGGTCCTTTGGTTAATCTATTTTCCTCCAACCCCAACACTCCCCAGCATTCCTTCTGTAATTTTACACTCTGTTTGATGCTTTACTATCTCTGTATCTATCTTTTTATTCATCAGGTTATAATGTTCTTTATTCTCTATAAATGAGTGAGATCGTGTGGTATTTTTCTTTCATTGTCTGGCTTATTTCACTTAACATAATGCTCTCCAGGTCCATCCATGCTGCTGCAAATGGTAAGAATTCCTTCTTTTTTATAGCAGCGACTATTCCATTGTGTAGATATACCATAGTTTTCTAATCCACTCATCTGCTGATGGGCATTTGGGCTGTTTCAAAATCTTAGCTTCGGTGAATTGTGCTGCTTTGAACATAGGGGTGCATATATCCTTTCTGATAGGTGTTTCTAGTTTCTTGGGATATAATCCTAGAAGTGGGATTACTGGGTCAAATGGGAGCTTCATTTTCAGTTTTTTGAGGGAACTCCATACTGCTCTCTACAGTGGCTGGACTAGTCTGCATTCCCACCAGCAGTGCATGAGGATTCCTTCTTCTCTACATCCTCACCAGCACTTGTCATTTATTGATTTGTTGATGATTGCCATTCTGACAGGTGTGAGATGCTACTGCATTGTCGTTTTGCTTTGCATCTGTCAGACAATTAGTGACTTTGAGTTTTCATGTGTCTCTTGGCCATCCTTCTGTCTTCTTTGGGAAAGATTCTATTTAGATCCATTGCCCATTTTTATTGGATCATTTATTTTCCTTTTATTAAGTTGTATAAGTTCCCTGTAGATGCTGGAGATTAAACCTTTATTAGTGATAACATTTGCAAATATGTTCTCCCATACAGTGGGATTTTTTGTTGGTTTGTTGATGGTATCTTTTTTTTTTTTTTGATGTAGTCCCATTTGTTTATTTTCTCTTTAGCTTCCATTGCCCTAGGAGCGGTATCGGTGAAGAAATTGCTTCAGCATATGTCTGAGATTTTGCTGCCTGTGGATTTCTCTAGTACTTTTAGGGTTTCCCATCATATGTTTAAGTCCTGTATCCATTTTGAGTTTATTTTTCTGTATGGTATACTTTGGTGATCTAGTTTCATTTGTTTGCATGTATCTGTCCAATTTTCCCAGCACCATTTATGAAGAGACTGTCTTGAATCCATTGTATGTTAATGCCTTCTTTGTCAAATATTAATTGAGCATAGTGATTTGGGTAGAAATATGGATTCTCTATTCTATTACATTGACCTATATA
This sequence comes from Lasiurus cinereus, assembly GCA_011751065.1. NCBI lineage: Eukaryota > Metazoa > Chordata > Mammalia > Chiroptera > Vespertilionidae > Lasiurus > Lasiurus cinereus. The sequence goes on along the minus strand of JAAGEH010000393.1, from coordinate 19,164,798 downwards.
TCTGTTCGTGTGCCAGTACCAGGCTGTTTTGAGAAGAATGGACTTGTAATACTGCTTAAAATCTGGTAATGAAATCGAACCTACGTTTTTCTTCTTTCCCAGGATTGTTGTGGCTATTTGGGGTCTTTTTTTTATTCCAGATAAATGTTTTTAATGTTCTTTCTAGGTCTGTGAAATATGCTGTTGGTATTTTAATGGGGAATGCATTGAATCTATAGATTGTTTTGAGTAGTGTGGACATTTTAATGATGTTGATTCTCCCAATCCATGAACATGGTATGCTCTTCCATCTGTTTATATCTTCCTCTGTCTCTTTTTTCAGTGTCCTGTAGTTTTTTACATATAGATCTTTTACCTCGTTAGTTAAGTTTATTCCTAGGTATCTTAATTTTTTTGGTGCAATGGTAAATGGGATTGGTTTTTAGTCTCTCTTTCTGTAAATTCACTATTGGTGTATAGAAATGCCATAGATTTCCTGGTGTTAATTTTTCATGCTTCTACATTGCCAAATTTATTTACTAAATCTATTAATATTTTGATGGAGTCTTTCAGGTTTTTTTATATACAATATCATGTCATCTGTAAATAAGGGCAGCTTTACTTCTTCTTTTCCAATTTTGGATGCCTTTTATTTCTTCTTCTTGTCTAATTGCAATGGCTAATACTTCCAGTACTATGTCAAACAAGAGTGGTGAGAGTGGGCATCCCTGTCTTGTTCCTGTTCTTAGGAGAAATGGTTTTAGTTTTTGCCCATTGAGTATGTTTGCTGTAGGTTTATCATATATAGCTTTTACTATGTTGAGAGATGATCCTTCTATTCCCACCTTGTTTAGAATTTTTATCAAGAAAGAATGTTGGATTTTGTCAAATGCTTTTTCTGCATCAATTGATATGACTATGTGATTTTTATCTCTCAATTAATTTGTTTATGTGATGTATCATGTTTATTGACTTACAGATATTGTAACATCCTTGAATTCCTGGGCTAAATCCTAGTTGGTCATGGTGTATGATCTTTCTGATGTACTGTTGCATCCAATTTGCTAGAATTTTGTTGAGGATTTTTGCATCTATGTTCATGAGGGATATTGGCCTGTAATACTCTTTCATTGTGTTGTGTTTATTTGATTTTGATATTGGGGTGATGCTGGCTTCATAGAAGGAGCTTGGAAGTGTTCTTTCCTCTTGAATTTTTTGGAATAGTCTGAGGAGGATAGGTTTTAGTTCTTCCGTAAATGTTTGGTAAAACTCTCCTGTGAAGCCATCAGGCCCCAGGCTTTTGTTGCTGGAAGGTTTTTTTGATGACTGCTTTCAATTTTTTCCATAGTTATTGGTCTATTGAGATGTCTAGATTCTTCCTGTTTGAGTTTTGAAAGTTTATGTTTTTCTAGGAAAATGTCCATTTCATCTAGGTTGACCAGTTTGTTGGAATAGAGTTGTTCATAGTATTTTTTAACAATTCTTTGTATTTTGGTGGGGTCTGGTGTTATTTCACCTCTTTCATTTCTGATTTTGTTTAATTGGGTCCTCTCTTTTTGCTTCTTGGTGATACTGGCTAGAGGTTCATCAATCTTGTTTATCCTTTCAAAGAACTACCTCTTGTTTTTGTTTTTGTTTTTGTTTATCTATTGTATTATTGTTTGTTTTTTCTCAATGTCATTTATCTCTGTTCTTTATTATTTCCCTCCTTCTGCTTACACTGGCTTTTCTTGTTGCTCTCTTTTTAACTCTTTGAGTTGTAGGGTTAGGTAATGTATTACCATTGTTTCTTGTTTTTTTTTTTTGCAGTAGGATTGTAGAGCTATGAACTTCCCTCTCAAGACTTTTTTCACTGTGTCACATAGATTTTGGATTGTTGTGTTTTTATTGTCATTTGTTGCCATGATGTTTTTTTTATTTCTTCCTTGATCTCTCTGGTAACACAGTTATTGTTTAAGAGCATGCTGTTTAATCTCCATGTGTTTATTTTTTTTTGTATTGTTCTTATTGTAATTGATTTCCAGTTTTATGCCACTGTAATCTGAGAAAATGCTTGATATAATTTCTATCTTCTTGAATTTGAAGAGACTTTGCCTATGACCCAATGTAAGGTCTATCTTTGAAAATTACAACTGTGCAGTTGAGAAGAACGTATATTCTGTGGCTTTGGGGTGAAATGTTCTGAAGATGTCAATTAATTCCATCTGTTCTAGTGAGTCAATTAGGATTTATTATTTTGCCGATTTTTTGTGTACAGGATTTGTCTAATGGTGATAATGGGATATTAAAGTCTCCTACTATGATTGTATTGCTGTCAGTCTCTCCCTTGATATCCTCCAGGAATTATTTTTATGTATTTTTGTGCTCTTATATTGGGTGCGTATATGTGTACGAGCATTACTTCTTCTTGTTGGATTGCTCCCTTTAGTATTATGAAGTGGCCTTCCTTATCTTTTTTATATCCTTAACTTTGAGACTTAATTTTTCAGAGATAAGTATGGCTAGCCCAGCTTTTTTTTTTTTTCATTTCTATTTGCCTGAAAAACCTTTTTCCATCCTTTCACCCTCAGTCTATGTACAACTTTTTTTCTGAGGTGGGTTTCTTGTAATCAGCAAATATATGGGTTTTGTTTTCTTATTCAATCCATTACCCTATGTCTTTTAATTGGGGCATTTAATCCATTTACATTTAAGTTTATTATTGATCAGTACTTATTTGTCACCATTTTTATTCTTTACAGCTGTGTTCCTTCTTTGCTTCCTATTTCTTTTTTTACTACAGACCCTTTAGCGTTTCTTGTATTGCTGATTTGGTGGTAATAAATTCCCTTAGTCCTTTTTTGTCTGTGAAGCTCCTGATTTCACCCTCAATTTGAATTGATAGCTTTGCTGGGAACAGAATTCTTAGATTCAGAACCTTCCTTTGCATGACTTTGTATACGGCCGTTGAGCGAGCGATTTTTGCTTTGAAATACGAGTAACAGTTGAGATACGAGTAATCGCGCGGATGGTCCGGCTGCACACAACCCACCAGTTTACCACGACACGAGCATCTCATAGTTTCCTATGCCTCAAGGTTACGGAACGAATTAAACTCGTATCTCGAGGTACCACTATATTTCATTCCATTCGCTCTGGCCTGATGAGTTTCTGTTTATAAATCAGTCACTAGTCTGATGGTGGTTCCTTTGTAGGTAACTTTCTGTCTCTCTCTGGCTGCTTTTATGATTCTTACATTGTTATTTGTGTTTGTCAGTTTAATTATAATATGCCTTAGTGTCAGTTTTTTGGGGTTTATTTTGCTTAGGACTCTGTGAGATTCTTGGATTTGTGTAGGTTTTTTCTTTCCTATATCAAGGAAGTTTTCTGTCATTATTTCTTCAAATAGGTTTTCTATTCCTTGCAGTTTCTTCTCCTTCTGGAACCCTTATTATGCGGACACTGTTTTGTTTCCTTTTCTCAAAGTTTTCTTAGGCTCTCTTCCTGCTCTTTATTTTTTCTAGAAACTGCTCTACTTGGGTATTTTTGCCTACCTTGTCTTCTAGTTCACTAATGCAATCCTCTTCTTCTTCTAACCTATCCTATATACTTTCTATTGAGTTCTTTATAGCAATAATGTAATTTTTCATTTCTTCTTGGTTCTTCTTCATTTCCTCTTGGTTCTTACTCATATTGTCGAATTTTCTTCCATTCTTTTCAGCCACCTTGTGACCATTTCTCTGAATTCTTTCTCTCACAGGTTGCTTGCCTCCATTTTGGTTACTTCCTTTTCTGGTGATGCCTGCTTTTCTTTCATATGTGGGCTGTTTCTTTGTCTCCCCATGGTCTGTCTTCTCCGGGTGTCTGGTTATGTAGTTCCCTCTCTCCTGCATTGATTTAAAGGGACAAAATACAACGCAACCAGGTACAACGCATAAAGTACTGAACAGAAATGTATTAATGATATTTCTAACCCTAAATAAAGGTGGCCACCAGAGAAAGGCAAATTAAAGGATAGGATAGAAAGAAGAAGATAAAAAAAGAAAGGAGTGAAAAATGAAATTGAGGAAAGGAAAAAAAAAGTAACAGAGAAAAGGAAGGGACTAAGAAAGAAAAGGGGAACAAACTATATATATGGAGAGAAAACTCCAATACAACAGCCACTAATCCCAACAAATGCCAGCAACAATTACTTGGGGATGAATACAAACTATAAACAACAACTAATATCAAGCAAGGTGAAGGAAAACAGAAGCTAAAAACAAACAAATACTAAACAAAAAAATGAAACACACAAAAAAGAATAAGCAAAACAATCACACAAACAAGGATAAAAAATCAATATAATCAACATTTAAGCAAAAAAACAGAAAAAAACAATTTTGTGGATAGTGAAGACAGAAGAGTGAGATGTGTATGGACTTGGAGCAGGAGATTGCAAATTAGATATATAAGTAGAGTGAAATTTTAATGGGGGTACAAAGAGTGTAGGGAAAATTTAAAGCAGGAAAATGTTAAGAGAAACAGGATAACAAAAGGGGAAAAGTTAAGAAAGCGATGGCATAAAGGTAGAGTTGAGATAAAGTAAAATGATGCTGAAGGAAAGATGAAAATAGAATGTAGAACACTAATCTGAAAGTAAAATAAAGAGAAAATAAAATGACACTTTAAATAAAATATAATATAGTAGTAGTACTAATACTGATTGAAAATAAAAATGTAATAATTAAAAAGGTAAAATCAAGTGAGGAAAAAAAGAAAAAAATACTTTCTTAGATAAAAGATGAAAAAAATGATAAAAATAAAATTAAAAAAAATGTGCAGTAGTGAAGTTCATTCACTTTCTCTATTGTTTTTGTTTGTTTGTTTGTTTTTTGTTTTTGGTGCACTTTTTTCCCAGTCAGGACAGTATTGCAGCTCCCTGTGTTCCACTGCTCCTCAGTGTTGTAAGCCAGTCCTGATTTTTAAGCAGGCAGTATGTCTTAATTTCTTGTAATCCTTTATGTGATTACACAAAGGTAATTTTGAGATTCAATCCCTGAGTGGCAGTGTTTCTGGTTTGACCTCCAAGTCTATAGGTCCTCTCTAGCCTGTGCTTAGGTTCCCTGTGGCACTTAATACAAGTTTGTGGGAATGGGTTTCTCCAGAGCTGGTTCTCTATGGTTATTCCCCGCTCTGATCCCCAAGTTTCAGAAAAACAACTTTCCTCTGAAGTCTCTTAGGGTGTCCCCAATTGGGTGATCCTGTATATTGGATCCTATGTGTTAGGCTTAGTGATTAGAAACAAGAATTTAAAGAGGAAAAAAGTGTAAATGTGCAGACTCCAGGACTGTGCACAAATCTGTGCAGTCTTTTTTCCCCCTTATGTCTAAGCAATCAGCACCCTTTAAAAATTTTTAGGCTGTCCTTTTGCATCAGATCAAAATCAGTTGCTTTTTAGAGATCCCTCTGTTAGCAGCTCTGAGGACCCCCTTCCATGTTCACAGATCATGCCATCCCCAACAGCCACAGATTTTTCTAGATGCAGTCCTCCAGCACGTTTCTCTGTCCTGCTGGGACCAGAGACCTCACCTTATCCCAGGTGAAATCTGACCTTTCTATGGTGGAGTGTAGAGCTCCTCTGAATCTGTGTGTGTGCGCCAATTGGGGACTGGTGTTCTGGGATTTACAGCTGTTCAGTGGGTGCCGAAGTTGTAGACTTTCAGGCTTCTAATAACTTCCACTTTCCCTTTCAAGATAGCATGGTCTCTGTGTCTGAGCCAATGGCTCTGGGAGGGAACTCAGCAGCAGGGGAAGCTGCCTTGTCAGGGGAGCCCCATCCAGCAGTCCCCCACCTTCTCCTGGAGTATAGCTGTCCCTTAACTCACTAAAAAACACTTCTCGTGAGACCCTCTGCTGTTCTTTCTGTCTGCTCCAGACAAGGCTCGGGATACGTCTGTCTATTCAAAGGCCATTTTTTTTCACCCATTGTTATGTTTTTATGCATGCAATTTTCCTTTAATTATTTTACTGCATGCCTGGGAATCTTGTCATGTTTGGGAAATGTTAAGATTCAATGTGTTTTATTTACAGTTTATCAATCTTGCATTATCACTTCATTGATAATTTACTGATTGAATACTTATTATTTGTCAGCACCTTTTAAAACATGGTTTATTCTTAAATGCCACATATTGAACATGTTCATTAGCTTATTTACTCTTTGGAAAACCCCTATGAACTTGCTATTATCCTTATTTTGTGAATCAGAAAACTGAGGCACAGAGATTAGGTCACAGGATATCACACAGTAACTGGCAGAGCTCCAGAATTAAGTTCTTAAATCTGCCTAAAACTTCCTGTTAGCTATTTGTTGGGCCCAGCAGAGTGCAGTCAAAAAAAAAAAGAAACCTTCCAAGGTGCTTCAAGAATCTAAAGCATTTACTGTTGATTTTTTCTTAATTAAAAGAAGAATTTTCTTTACTTCAGAAGCCATGAGACAGAAAGTGGTTTCTCATTGAAACTGAATTTGTATCTTCATCACAACACTGTTTGAATTATATCATTGAAATGTAGGCCTGCATTTCTGCAAGTAATGTTAAATTGTTCCCCACAAACCCTATTTGCAAATTTTTCAGCCAGGTACTTTAGTATATTTATTTTGTCTTAATTCTTAGAAAAGAATTCTAAAACTTTATAGTTTAATGAAGAGGGAATCTTAACTAATTCTTTGATGGTCCTTTGGAAACAGAATGCCAGTCCCAGGTGAGAAATAGCTGCCATGTTGTATCACATAAACTCATTAGATGGAAGTTTGGTGAACTGTTAAATATTTGAGGGCCAGGTATTGACTGGCACTGATGAGAATTTTCTCACTGATCCTGATGAAGTCATTGCACCTCTTTAAATATGCTTTGCCCTTCTTAGCTGTCACATACATACTGTGCTCAGGAAATCCACTGTACTTCTGAAAATAAGCTTCTTAGGACTACATCCAAACATGTTTCCAATAGGGCTTCTAGTCAAAACATTTGGGCACACAAATAGAAAGGTGATTCCAATCACCTGAGATCTCAGATGCTTATAATTGCCACTAAAAACACTCTGGTATATATTACTTGTCTCTTTTTCCTCTACACAAATACTACTCTTGTTGTTAATTAAGCCACAAAAAACATTATCATGGTTGTCATATGTTTGATTAATTGACAAATTATTATATGTATTAAATGCTTAAAGACTTGCTAGAACCAATACAATTTTAGACTTTTTAAATCCCTTTAAATCACTTTCTTGGAATTTGAACTACTTCACACTCTCCACAATAGCACATAAGCACACCAGTTTCCCATACCTATACTGACAGTGGTTATTATTTTTCAATGGCATCTCAGTATTTTTTACTTTGCCTTTATGTAATTGCTGAGTTAGCTGAATATTCCATGTGTTTACTGACATTTGCATTTCTTTTGGGAAGAATTATTTATGACATTTGTTTTCTATTATGCTATTCAGGTTTTTCTTCTTAATTTGTAAGCTTGCTCTTGCTTTTTCTTGTGCTCTCTCTCCCTCCCCCATCTGTATATATGCATATATACATAATATAGATATACAGACATAAATCTATATATTAATTTATATATGTATTTATTTATATACCCATATATTTATAAGATGTTACACATCTTTCTTTTTTACATTTTTCTTTTATATTTTTGTATGAAAGTTAAAAAATGTTAAGTGTTAGACCTATAAATCCTTTATGGTTTTTGCCTTCTTTGTTATGCTGAAGAAAGCCTTCCCTATACGAGATTTTCATAAATATGCATAATGCGTCTAATTGTTTTGTGACTTTATTTTTACTTTCAGAATCTAACCTGACTAAAATTAATTTTGTTACAAATGTAAAGATAAAAACATTTGTGTTTTTTTAAATAACCACCTACTTACTCTAATACCATATGTTAAATAATCTATACATTGCCCACAAGTTTAATATTCCAATTTTATCACACACTGCTGATTTAATTGGGTCTCTTTCTAGATTTTTGTTTCACTCCATTAATCTGTCTTCCTATCCTGACACTGGTACCACTTGTTGAGATTTTTATTAGGTTGCATTGAAGTTATATTTTATTTCAGGAAAAACTGTCACTGTGATCTACATTAAATTTTGTATTACAGATATGATAAAACACTGTCAGTTTTCTAACAGCACAAAATAGATAATTGTATTCTTCATTAGTATTGAAAGATGCAATGTTCTTAGTAATAATGAGCTCATCAATAAAAATTGGGTCTACCTCCAATTACACTACCAGGCTTTAAGGTACACAGTTTGTGTATCAACCCTTTCCTTATCTTCATCACTTTATTTCTTCTCAGTCTGTATAGTAGACCATGGTAAACCCTTTATCTTTTACAGGAATATTGGAGGATATAGAGTAGTGAGTTGGTGTGACCCATGTTGTGACAGGCTCTGATTGAGAGTAAGCATAGAGGTACAAGGTCAGAGACAGATGGACCAGTAGGGAGGCTATATCTATGAGTATGTATAGATATGTATGTATGTATATATATGAATGTATCCAAAGATATTATTGAGTGAAGAAAGAAAGTTGCAGAAATATACATAATATAGTTATACTATTTATATTAAATGTACATATTCACTAACACACAATAATGCCATCTATTTTATATGATCATAAAGTTTGTAGGTTAAAAATAATTTTTAAAAGTCTGAGAGTGTACCATAAAATACATAATACTTCATAAGAGTGCTTACAGGGAGTGGAAAAGTGAACTAGAATTAGGATAGTAGTCAAGAGTATTCAGCTTTACTAATAGACTTGGAATTTAAAATAACAACAATGGCTCGGCCAGTATGTTTCAGTAGTTGAGTGTTGACCCATGAATCAGGAGCTCATGGTTTGATTCCTGGTCAGGGCACATGCTCGGGTTGCAGGCTTGATCCCCAGTAGGGGGAGTGCAGGAGGCAATAGATCAATGATTTTCTCTCTCACTGATGTTTCAGTCTCTCCCTCTCCCTTTCTCACTCTAAAATCAATAAAAATGTATTTTAAAACAACAACAAAAATGAATTCATGTGTGTTCTATTGATTGAAAAGTAAAGTAATAAATAAACTAGCTGTAGTAAATTTATGATACTAAAAAAGAAGAAACAGATACAAGAAGCAGTTCAAATCAAAACCCATGGGCAGAAAGTGATGAAGGTGAATAAGGGGACAAATCAAGGGCAGTGCCCAGATTGGATGATGGGTGATGTGGTTAAACCACTGTGAGTTTATGAAGAGGAGCCAGTTTGACAAGGAAGTTTTCAGGAATGATTAATTTAAAGTACAATAAAAGGGAGAAACTAAAGTAGAATAAAGATGAGGGAAGAAAGTACCTGAGAAACAAACTGCAAAGTTAACAGATGGAGATAGGCTAAATCCACGAGAATGGAAGAACCATCCATGGGATAGACTTGAAAAAAAAGAAACAGAAAATCAAATTGTCCACTTTGTTTTGACCATATTTATATATTTATAAGATGAAAATAAACATTTATTATATTCCAGGTTCACAAAAAACTTAAGTACAGGTGTGCAATACCATAAGAAGACTGGAAAGATAGAACGCAATATGTTTGTAGTGATTATCCTAGGTGGAAGTACTTTTGCTTTGCGGAGTGATATAGTACACCTTAGAATCATGGACTGTGCTAATTCCTACTTGGGGCATAAGAGAAATAGATGCAAAATAGATCCATAGCACATAGTGCTCAATGGACCATATATTGTTTGCTTTTACTGGATATTTTGTATATGTCCATATGTTTCTTTTTCAATCATGACAGTATTATTATAATATTCTGGATTATTTGATGAGCTAAAATCCTATGATTATATAGAAAAATAATGCTTGGATTTTCTGACTTGTGAAATAACCAAACTATGCTTTGATGTATATCCTATAAACCGATTTGGCATCATATCAACACATTTTTTTCCAGAGTGTTTTTTAAATTTTCTGATATTAAATAACACTCTGAAACCTTACCTGTGGAGCTAGAAGTAAAGGATACAAAAGAGGATGCAGAAAGTTGGGAGTTAGAGACAAAGAGGAGATAGGGCTGAATGCCCATATTGTGGGGGGCAAAGAATGAGGCATGATGGAGATGAAAGATCAACATTAGAGGACCAAATCTGGTTGTAAAGTAATCTGAGGTTACAGGGCTAAAACATACAAAAGTAAGTCATTGTGACTATCTGCTCTAGATACCCACCCCACCAGGTGTTGTCTCATTAATCTGTTTTACTATTCTATTTCTTGGAATTAAACACAGAGTAAAGATGGTTCTGTTAAAGCATAGGTAATTAAGGCTTCAGATGGTACAAATGTATATACAATTGGGTCTCTTTCTAGACTGTTATTTCATACCACTAGTCTGTCTTTCTATCCCGACACTATATATATGTAACGTGTAAAAATATTCTACTCTTTATTCTGTCTTACATTTAAAAATAAATGAAAGAATCACTGAGTCCCTAACTCAAATCCATGGAAACTCAGGTTGTTCACTTTAGAACTATAATTTCCAACATTAATTTCACCAAAATGTGACCAGCACACAATCAAGTACTTATGCAGATTGAAATATAGGCTTATGTATTACAATAGCATTAAAAAAACACATAATAGTAAAAGTTGATTCTCTACTTTAAAATATCAAAGACCCACGCGAGAGAGATTATAAGGGCTACCTTGTCTCTTTTTGTGTTGTTATATGAGTGTAATAGTTCTTCTCTTTTATTGCAGAGGGATTTAAGCTTTTCAGTGTTTTTGACTTTATCTTCTTACCTTCTAACATGACTGTTTTAAGAGAAGAAAATGCTCCTCAGATTTTTCCTAGGAGAGGACATTATGCAGGACTCCCTGGTCCTCTCCTGCAGTGTTACACACATCAGTTGGTAATGGTGAATTGCTAGTTTGTGCACTTGAAGTTTGATCACCTCAAGAAGGAAAGTCAATGTTTTCCTTTTAGCATAGAAGAGCATAGACATTTTATGAATATGTTCTATTTATACTTTAAGACAATGCCTTGAACAACTCTTTAGGAAAATAGAAGGAAAACAACCTAAGCTCACAAAATGACAATGTTCTGGGAATACCAATTATTTACTGGGAAGTACCAAAGGTATTAGATTCTTTATTTAATTTCACCTGCTAGATTTAACATTGGACTGTATAAGAACCAAGAAGGCGGCATAAGGTATACACCTGCATACATGTGCTGCCTCTCACAACCACACCAAAACTACAACTAAGAGACAAAACAACTATCTCCCAGAATCATGGGAAAGCTGGCAGAGTAGAAGTTCTATAACTAGAAGTGGAAAAAAAAGTGCATTGAAATCTGGTAGGATGTGCAGAGGCTCAGAAAGGCAGAGGTACTGAGACACATGTGAATTGGGCTGGTGTGCACTGTTTTTTCAATTGGGAGGGAGCTACAAGTTTCCGACTGCTCTGAATTCCAGTTTCTGGCGAGATTCTGGGGACCCAGATTCATACAAGGATAAATTGGACTGTCAGCCATTGGGTCAGAAAGAGAGGGTGACCTTCTCGCAGAGGTGCACACAGGAATCATTGTTTACTGTGCTGGGAAACAGGATACCAGACACTGAACAGAATGGCAGAGATGGCTAACTGGCAGCCAGCACTGTTTGCAATACCATGGCCTAGTGACTCCCTGAGACTCTGCGCCCCCCAAATTACAAACCCACTGAACTATGAGCAGTGGCTTTTGCATAGGAATGGCCTGCCCTCTGGCAGCTTAACCTAACAAATAGCAACTGGGTCAGACAACTCCAAAACTTCCAAACTCCAAGCAAAGAGGAGAAATCTGAAGATCTTCCTGTAGATCCTGCTAAGTGGCCTCAGACACTAGCCGACTTGCACCTCCTTGGAGATCCTGGAACCAGTGTACCTAGAGGTCAGTGTGAGACGACACCAGATTTCAACTCTCCGCATACATAAGTGACACACTCAAGAGGCAGACTCAATGAACACCAAACCCCCACTGAAGCAAGTCCTGCCCCATAGGAGTGTCTCCAGCACAGCAGTTCTTCCATTATAGACACAGCTAATCCTCACAGTCAATTGGCCTGGAGGTCAATTCCTCCCAGTGTACCAATAGTAATCAAGGCTTAACTACAACAAGACTGTGTACCCAGCCCACAAAGGGATTCACCAAGAGTGTCCACCTCAGGTGATTGTGGAGTCAGAGTTACTGAGCCATAAAGGACAACTAGCACACAAAGCCACTCCATCAACACACGGAAGCAGCCAAAATTCAGAGACAAAGAAAAATGTCACAAATGAAAGAAATGGAGGAAAGCAAACTATAGACATAGAGTTCAAAACCACATTTATAAGGTTACTCAAGAATCTTCTACAAACCACTGAGAAACTTAGTGAAAACTTCAAGGATTTTAAGGAGAATGCCAAAAAAATGGAAAGGACCAGTCAGAAATTAAGCATGCACTGTCTGAAATAAAGAATAATATACAGAAATTCAACAACAGACTAGAGGATCCCAAGAATTAAACCAAAGATTTGAAATATGGGGAAGCAAAAAACAACCATCCAGAAAAACAAAAAGAAAAAGGTTAAAAAAATGTGAAGATAGAGTAAGGAGCCTTTGGGACAACTTCAAGTGTACCAACATCAGAATTATGGGGGTTCCAGAAAAAGAGAGAGAGCAAGATATGGAAAACCTATTTGAAGAAATAATGACAGAAAACTTCCCCCATCTTGTGAAAGAAATGGACTTACAAGTCCAGGAAGTGCAGAGGACCTCAAACAAAATGAATCCAAAGAGGATCACACCAAGACACATCATAATTAAAATACCAAGAGAAAAAGACAAAGAATCTTGAAAGCAGCAAGAGAAAAACAGTTACCTACAGGGGAATGCTCATATGACTGTCAGCTGATTTCTCAACAGAAACTATGCAGACCAGAAGGGAGTGACAAGAAATATTCAAAGTGATGAATAGCAATAACCTACAACCAAGATTACTCTACCAAGCAAAGCTATCTTTCAGAATTGAAGGTCAAATAAAGAGCTTAACAGATAAGAAAAAGCTAAAGGAGTTCATCACCACCAAACCAAGATTATAGGAAATGCTGAAGGGTATTCTTTAAGAAGAGAAAGAAGAATAAAAAGGTAAAGATAAAAATTATGAACAACAAAGTGATAACAAATCCATCTCTATCAACAAGTGAATCTAAAAATCAAGTGAATAAATAATCTGATAAACAGAATAAACTGATGAATATAATAGAATCAGGGGCATAGAAAGAGAATGGGACTGACAATTCTCGGGGGAAGATGGTGTGGGGGTGCGGGAAGAGATTGGACAAAAATCTTACACCTATGGATGACGATAGTGGCAGGAGGTAAGGGCATGGGTTGGAGGGTGGGGAATCACATAGAGGGGAGCTATGGGAGGGAAAAAAAGAGGAACATCTGTAATAAACTGAAGAATAAAGATTTATCTTAAAAAATAAAATCTCAAAAAAATTTTGGATGGTTGCATTTTTATTTATTTGTTTGGTTGACTGAAAAGGGGGTTATAGTGTGCTTTAGTTGAGAGAATACCAACTTTGGCTAGTTTAATCTAAATTTCAAACATGACTCTTCCTCTTGCACAACCTTTGAAGAATGTAATAATATTTCAAGTCTCATTTCTCTCATCTGTAAAATAGGGACAATATTATTACAAAGTTGAAGGATACTTGAATTAGAAATAATCTGTATATAATACAGTATAGTATATGCCACATAGTGAATTTTCAATAAACAATAGAGTTTTTGTTATTATTGAGATCCACCTAATTTCTCTGCGGCTTAGTTATGCCTCCCATAATATATAGCATAAAAATTGGCATATAGCCCTAGCTGGGTAGCTTGATGTTTTTCTCTCATGCTGAGGTTACTTTCTTTCTTCCTCTCTCTAAAAATCAATAAAACATATCCTTGGACAAGGATTAAAAATTGACATATAATATTGTAGAAAATCATTATACAGTTAAATTATATGTGTTGAGATGACCACATTAGTGCCTGTCCACAGCAGTTGAATAACTTTAAAAGAAACTTGGATGGCAAATATTCTACCAGATTTTTTGGAGGAGGCCTTACTGTAGTTATTACAGTGAAATAAATAGTGTACGATTTGTAGAAATATTTTGCAAGCTATAGAAAATTATGCAAATGTCAAATTGGTCCTGGAAAAACACTTTGGAGTTGACCCAAATCCCTTATTTTATGGATGATAAAAGTGAGAGAGTACATGGGACTTATCCAAGGGCACACAATTAGTGAGTGACGGAGCAAAACTCTAGATTTAGTGACTACTATTCCAGAGCATCATTCACTAATGCTAATAATGTGTGTCCATTGTCCTCTTTTAATGGGCCATTTAATACCCTTGTAGTCCTCTAGCACTCCATTGCCATAGCTACCATCCAGGGGAAGGCTGTGTAAAAGCAGAATGAAATAATGCTACCAACTGACATAGAAGAAGATCTATTTCTGTCTTAGTGAAATGTGAGAGCTGTGGGGTTTCCATATCTTGCCATTATCACCTGTCTTTCCTGAATTGGCTCCAGTTTGCAAAGTCATTACCATGTGTTGTCTGGTACTGTTTTAAATTAGGTGTGTTGAAGCTAAAGCCCTAGGGTTCTACAGTCTCAGTCAGAAGAAATATTTGATTCTAAATGTAGGCAGCGAATCTGTAGATATATGTTCAGGTCACTCTGCTACTGGGGAAAAGCACACACATAAAAATGGAAGTCCAATAAGAACTACTTTGCTTTCCAAAAATAGTTAGCATCCCCAAGCTATGTTCAGAAACATAAATCTAATCAGATTTCTTTCTTTATCAGAGGGAGTAAATAATGGTAAGAAGGTAGGATGTAAGATAAGCCCACTTACTGAGAACTACCTACACGAACTAAACAATTCTACCATGTCATTTGGATTAGACTGACAGATAGAATGATGGAATTACATTTTTTCCATAAATGCATAAATGGAAAATTAAACTGAAATAGTAATCAATCACTGTAAGCCACTTTTATGTTCAAATGCTCAGTTATGGTC
>JAAGEH010000393.1:19116116-19149286 GCA_011751065.1 Lasiurus cinereus | reverse complement strand
ACACACACACACACACACACACTGAGTGGCCAAATTATTATGCATTCAGTGATCATAATAATACGGCCTCTCAGTGTATATGAGTGTGTGTATGTATATATGTATCTATGTGTATATATAATACGTATTATATACTACAGATCTAGAATGTATGCATTTGTGTTCATATTACATATTATTTTAATATTGTTTTAATATTCTAGGGAATTATAAAAATAAACTATTAGTTCATCAAAGTTGGGGAGACACAGCTGATGTAACTGGTAAAAAGAGTCAAGGTAAATTGCCTCAGGTATCAGGTATAATGAAGAATTTTGGTTTTATCACTAATAAAAAATAGTACTCATAAAATGGAGAGAGAAAATAATACCAAAAAAAAAAACACCTCTAAAATAAAATTTGGATACTTTTGGATACTTTTTTATATCTTAGACTCAGATGGAGACTCAAGTATAATTTACTTAGTCTACCACAAAGAACGAAAGTAAACTGGTTTTTCTAACACATTCTTGAGCAGTGTGTCCATTATTAGCATTTTATAGAATGGGGTTTCTTTGATCAGTTTTAAGTGTTTATTACATATACTAGACTCCTAGTGCACAAAATTCATACATGAGGTGGGGGGATTCCTCAGCCCAGCCTGCATTTCTCTAATCTGGGACCCTTTGAAGGATGTCCAACTGCCAGTTTAGACCTGATCCGATGGGCAGTTGGACATCCCTCTCACAATCCAGGACTGCTGGCTCCCAACTGCTCACCTGCTGCCTTCCTGATTGCCCCTAACTGCTTCTGCCTGCCGGCCTGATCACCCCTAACCACTCTCCTGCCAGCCTGATTGATGCCTAACTGCTCCCCTGCCAGCCTGTTTGCTCCTAACTACCCTCTCCTGCCACCCTGGTCACCCCTAACTGCCCTTCCCTGCAGGCATAGTCACTCCTAACTGCCCTCTCCTGCAGGCCTGGTCCCCCCAGCTGCTCTTCCCTGCAGGGTTGGGTCTCCCCTCAACTGTCCTTCCCTGCAGGCCCAATCACCCCCATCTTCCCTCCTCTGCTGGGTTGGTCACCCCTAATTGCCCTCCACTGCAGGCTTGATAGCCCCCAACTGCCCTTTCTTGCAGACCTGGTCCCTTCCAACTGCCCTTCCCTGCTGGCCATCTTGTGGTGGCCATCTTATGTCCACATGGGGGCAGTAATCTTTGACCACATGGGGACAGCCATCTTGTGTGTTGAAGTGACAGTCAATTTGCATGTTATTCTTTTATTAGATAGGATTAGATAGGATAGAGGCCTGGTGCACAGGTGGAGCCCAGCTGGTTTTCCTTGAAGGGTGTGTTGGATCAGGGTGGAGGTTCCCTTGAGGCATAGGGCAGCCTGGGTGAGGGACCTGTGGTGGTTTGCAGGCTGGCCACACCTCCCTGCGACCCAAGCAGAGACTCTTGTATCTGGGATTTATTTATCTTCTATAATTGAAACTTTGTAGTCTTGAGCAGAACCAAGCTTCCTGCTCGCTCTGTGGCTGCAGCCATTTCTGTTGGGATTTATTTATCTTCTATAATTGAAACTTTGTAGAATTAAGCAGAAGCCAAGGCAAGCCAGGGTTGCAGAAACTTGCTTCCTCCATTGCCAGGGGCAATTCAAGCCTCCTGCTCTATCCAAGTCTGTAGCTGCCACCATTATTGTTGGGATTTATTTATCTTCTATAATTGAAACTTTGTAGTCTTTAAGCAGAGGCCAAGGCATGCCAGGGCTGGTGGAAAACTAGGCTTCCTCCATTGCCAGGGAAATCCAAGCCTCCTGCTCTCTCTGTGGCACCAGCATGTTGGTTGGGTTAATTTGCTCCTGATTGGCTGGTGAGTGTGGCTTGTGGATATAGTGGAGGTATGGTAAATTTGCATATCACTCTTTTTATTAGATAGGATAATAGCCTCTTGGCAACACTACCTGAACTGGCTTCAATTATTTCAGTTTTATTGACTTAATATCATAACTGCTTAAAACTCTTAGCTGATAAAGGCTAATATAAAGGTAGCTTAATGAATTAAAATGTGATAGAAAGGACCTACATTCTGTTCTTTCTGTTAATCTTTTAAACTATCTAGTGCTATGTCACAGAATCACAGATTGTCGAAGCCTTAAAAAATATATATGTTATTTAGGTAGAGGCTATCTGGTCCAAATGAACTTTTCTTTAAAAATGGGAAGACTGAAGTTCAGAGAGTCCCAACTTGTTCAAGGTTACCACATCGCAGGTAAATTAGAGCTCCTGAGTTTATAATTCTCTCTATTACCCTGTGTTGCCTGTATCTGCATTGGTTTTTGATACTGGTAGTTAGCTACAAAATACTCAGTTTTCTCTGATTCAAAAATTAATATAACTAATAATATTTTATGATGAACAGAATTTTATTATTTTTCATTATGTTTTGTGTGACTTTTAGAGTCTGGAGGATAATGCATCCATAATAGAAGATTAAAATAATTAAAGCACTAAAAAATAATGAGATTCTATTTTATGAAGACAACAAATCTAAAAACAGGTTGCATTTTTGCTTTTCATTTTCAATGATATTATAAAAATCTTCATCTGTATAGCAAATTGCAGAGCCCATTACAAGCTTGTTATAAATTAGATTTCACATTGCATAAGTGACAAAAGACATTCAATTTTTAATGATGCATGTGTTTGAGAAAGCTGTGATGTTCTGGGTGTTTTTCTCCATGTCATAGAAATATCCCCCAAATTAAATATTTTTGTTGTATCTTCAAATTATGTGTCAGTTTGTAGTATAGCATCTTCATTTTCTATCTTATCTAGTCCTAACTTTAAACATGAACAGAAATTGTGTTCTTTATCACAGAGTACACTTCTATACTGTCAAAATTATTATTGTTACAAAATTTAACAATTCTGATCACTAACAACTGCACACGTGTTCTCTCCCATTTCTGACAGGTTATTTTGGTTGGCAAGTTAGTTGAATCCAGGTATTTAAAACTTGATTGTTGATCATTAATTATACATATGGAAAAGAACAGCAATAAACAATGAGGCATTTATCTCATTTTTATCTCCATGTGACAGAAATGTATCTCCATATGGATACATGCCTTTGTAAGCATTTGATGTTATACATTACCCATCTACTTTATGTTACTTGATGCATTAACTTTTTCTCTTCTTTCTGGAGAGAAGCTAATTTAAGATAATAAAGATTATTAAAAGAGGAAAAGTCTAAAGTATGATCAAGAGTGAAATGATCTTTACAACTAAAGTAGCACAAAATTCAGTGAAAACCAAAAAAATTACCATGATGGCAACATCCCAGAATTAGTCATTATACATCCTCCTCTTTTACAAATCCAAGGCCACATACTGTTAGTGAAAGAAACCCACCCCATAAAATAATAAGGTTTAACTTTTGTAGCTTTTCCCAATAGTTAGCCACTGATTTTTATAACAATTTTATTGAATTATAATTGACATGTCGTGTAATTCACCCATTAAAGGATACAGTTCAATGATTTTTAAAGTATTCAGAGTGGTGCAACCATCACTACAATCAATTTTTGACCCTTTACCCACTCAGTATTAATACCCGAATGCCTCCCATTTTCACAGCTCTAAACAACCAAAAATATTCTTTCTATCTCTACAGTGTTGTCTATTCTGAGCATTTTACAAATGGAATCATATAATACATGGTCTTTTCTGACTGATTTTTTTCACTTAGCATAATGTTTTTAGGCTCATCCAGGTTCATCTATAGTATGTATCAGTATTTATTCCTTTTTGTAACCAAATAATATTATGTTATATGAATATACCATATTTTGTTAAATCAAACCATTTTTTATTCAAGAAATGTTGTTTTGGCCATGCAGTTACTATAAATAATGCTGCTGTAAACATTCAAGTACAAGTTTTTTTATGAACTTATGTTTTCATTTCTCTTGAGTAAATTCTACCTAGTAGTAGAGTTGCTGGGTTGTTTAGCCACATTATTTTTTTATTATTAATTTTATAAAATAAAATTTATTTTTATATCTAACTGGATTCTCTTATTGTTGGATTATGTTGCATCATCCTCTGTGGAGGACAACTAGATTCTTCTTTGTAGTTGACTATCATGTCATAGAGAAGATTGCTTATCTCTTTATCTCAATTCCAGGTTCAATAATATGAATTTCCTAAATATTTCTGATCTTTTAAATTTATTGCTTGTCACATTTACTTTAATCTGAACTGCTCCAATATATTTATAACTTCCTTTAATAGTTCTTATAAACCAAGCTCCCACTGTTAGAATTGTAGTGTCCATTTATTGACCACTTTCCATATGCAATTTTCTAATCCTTAAAACAACCATGAGAGATAAATATTATTATCCCAATGTTATAGGTGAGGGAACTGAGGCTCAAAGGAATTAAGTGACTTACTCAAGGCTTCCAGGTAAGCAAATGGTAGAAACAAATGAGAAGGTAAAGGCCATGGCACCTCAGAAGCCTAGGGTCTTCTCACCTACCAGACTGTTCCAAATTGAGAGTCTTTGACAAGTGACACTAAGTATAAGAATTTTCTATACAACTCTTTTGTATAGAGAGATTGTTTCAATTATTCATTTCAATGTAGACACAATCAGCGGTGAACATTAAAAGCTTAACAGTAAAATCTTAAATACCTGCTAATACTTGGATAGTTTATACTGTCTATATATATAAAAGGCTAAGCAACCATCCAAAGATCTGACAGGCTGGTAAGTATGACATGCACTGACCACCAGGGGGCAAATGCTCAACACAGGAGCTGCCGAGCTGCAGTGACTAGGCAGTGGAGGTTCTTGGGTGACACACCCCAGACCAGAGAAGAGGGAGCCTGATTTCTCAAGGGGCTGCACAATTCCATCTTCAGCTGTGGGTTATGTTGTTGCTGGGGCACTGTCTTCCCAAATCTGGTTCACTGCACACACTTGTGTTTGCATCCCACATTCTGTATGACAGCAACTTTGCAAAGTGCCCTCTTAGGGGTGACAGAGTACCGGTTTTGGCCTCATCCCCAGAGGCCAGGCCGAGGGACCCTACTTGCAGGAGGGACCCTGCTCACTCCACAGACACCCTTTTTGTAGCTGAGCCGCAGTCGTGCCCCAGGTGCAGCTGGCTGGGGAGGAACTGGGGGAGGCTGGTTCCAGGGCATGTCTGGTCCATCTTGCCCGGTCCCACCCCGCTGGCCACCTTCTAATTAATTTTCTTTCATTGTGCTTAATCCATGCACAGGGCCACCAATACATTAAATAAGATAGAACATTATTGGGTCAAAGGGCAGTTCCATTTTAATAAAGTATTTGTAAAGCATATCTCCTATTAATATAACCAATTCTAATTCTTCCTTACTATTGGGCAGATGTGATTTCTAAACTTTATCTGCCTCCACTCACAACTTTATGTATCTCAAAATTCAAGCCACAAAATGACGAGCTGAGTGAACCTGAGCCCAAAATAAGAAAATACAGATAAAAGCCAGCTCTATCATTTTTAGCTATGTTGTGGATTATCTCCTAATGAAAGGAATAATAAGAAAGCCAGTGATCGTTTTGCAACCTTGGATCCTCATAGGTGACAAGGGGAGAATACTGAGTGAGGTAAAGGGAGAACTGAGTGAGATAAAAAATGTGGAAGTTCGTTGTAAATTGAAGATTACTACGCAAAAGCAAAGATGAGCAGAACCTCATTAGGCAGTCCCCTCCTTTATACCTGTGATCCTTACAAGCTAATTTATATAGGTGTGTCTATGATACTAACAAATTGTTAGAACTGCTTTCTGAGACTTTTTTGTTCAAGTTTGTATTGACAGCCAGTTGAGTCTGGATGTGATCCTCACATGTTTGTCTTTCTGGATCTCAGCTTGAGTTCCCTCTCCTTGTGGTTTGAATTATCTTCCCTGCGAGGTGTGCTATTGTGAAATGCAAAAGACTGCCACCATGTAGACGGAAGCATCTGAGAAATACATAGCCGGGGAGTAAACATGTAAAACGCCTTCAAACTTCCAATCAGCATCTAACAAAAGGGGCTACAATTTTGAATAATTTAATTTTATGGCTTAATTTAATTATCTCAATTGAAACACAATAAGAACATTTCAATAGAAAATTTTCAGAGAAAATAATTACTGCATTGTTCATACTAAAAGTCTTAAATCGTTATAAACTACAGTAATCATTTTTTCACAGTGCAAATATACAATAAATACAATATTTAAATTGGTTTGTAGCCTCTTTGGTAAAGGAAAATTAGCTCCCCCAAATAGGGCAAGCATGCATGATAATTGCTCAGCTGTTTCTATATTATTATATTTTATTACAAAACCCACCAAGGATGGCAAGAATATGCTTCCCTGGAAGTAGGAATAATCAAAGGATTCAGGAGCTTGGTTATATAACAGAGTATGATTAGTTACTAAATATTCATTTGTATATTTTTATTATATTATCTCTATTAGAAAGTTTACCTAGAATCATATAACCATTTTGTTTCATAAATTACTGTAATTTTCATTCATTTGTGTCCTGGGGAAAGAAGCCATTGTGCATTTATGCATTATACATGCAATTAAGTTAATACCATATCTACTGACACACTGGGCATAGCAAAAATGATTCAAGATGGGGAAAGAAAGGCTAAGACTGAAATCTAAAAGCAGTGTTTATTCCATGTAACAGATCTAGGGAGATGGTAAGACAAGATTCAGGGGAGGGGAGGGAGAGAGATAAGCATAGAAAGAAGTTTTAAAAATACTGTAAGGTACATACAGGATATGTACAAAGGTTAAGAAATGATCAGATAAGCAAATTTGGTGGTAGGTCTATGATGTCCACAAAAAGAAATGGGATGAAAAGCAGGAAGACAAACAATATCAACCTGAGGAGACCATAGGCAGAGAAACGCAAGTGAGTCTTTTTGAGTGCTATACCCTTTAAACGGGTTGTGATGTCTGGCATTAGAGTTTACATATTCTCTGTCCTGTGGTTTATAGCATTTAAGACTGCACAGGTGTGTGTGATACATGATGGGAAATGCACTACAGTGAAGATTACAATGGAAAGAAAGTATTAGTCCCTCTAGGCTTCTTTTATATACATGAAACTTTTTTTTGGGGGGGGGGGGGAGGGTAAATCACCTACTTTTTAGATCCCTACCTAGTGCTTTGCCATAGAGTTGCAGTGCGAGATGTATGGACCCTAAAATCTCAAAGTAGAACAAAGAATCAGTGTATGCCATTTCCCTCATCATTAGGGAAAATAATAATAATTGCTCCATCTATCGAGCACTGTTTGGGCTATCTATTGCTATTTAACTAAGTAACCAAAACTTTAAAAAACTACATGGCTTAGCTTAGAACGTTGTGACTGTGAAAACAGAACTGTTATCTTTTAAGTCTGTGGATTGACTAGACACAGTGGGTGGTGGTCCTTTTCCATGGAGTATTAGCTAAGGCTGCAGTTATCTGAAGGTTTGACTGGCTGTGTGCAAGAGGATGCACTCATATGGCTGGTGTTGGGTACTGGCCCTTAGCTGAGGTGAAGCTGTCAACCCAAATACCTTGGGTCTCCTCCAAAAGCCTTTGTATGTGGCTTAGACTTCTCATGGCTTGGTGGCTGGGATCAAAGAAGGGACATTCCCAGCAAGAGAGTACCTCTTAAGGCCCAACCTTGGAAGTTATTCAGAAACATGGCTGCTGCATTCCTTTGGCCAAGACATGTCTCAGGAAAGGCCCAGATTCAGACTGGAGAGAAATAAACTGGGAGGAGTGGCAAAGAATGTGCCGCCATCTTTATTTCACGACAACTACCACTAGGTCCTAGGCACTCTGGTAAGTGCTTTATCCATTCTATCCTGTGTAAACCTCAAAACCACAGAGCATGTTAAATATTATTATCCTAAGAACCTTAATGATTAGAGATATTAAATTATGGAATTAATAAATGGATTGGATGGGATTTGAAGCCAAATCTGTCTCTCTCTAAACCCCCAACTGCTTATGCATTTATTAGGTAATTTGTGTAACTCTGTTAGTGGATCCCAAGCCGTTGGTTAAGTTTCCTCCCCTGTTCCTATTATTTTTATATAATTAAGATTTATTTTTAGAATTGTACACACACATCCTAAGTTGATTAAATTTTATGAAAATTTCCATGGTACAATTTTCTGTACTAGCTCTCTTTGCTTCTCCTGGTTCTTCCAAATAAATGGGTGTGTCGAGTTCTTAACACTTGGATAATTACAAATGAGATTAGGGCAGGTAATGCCTCTAAATTTTTTCAATCAGATCTAGTTCTGGCTTGATCAAATGTACTTAATTGATAGAAACCTACAGGGAATGTGCCTACCTAAATTGAAAGTAACTATTATTACAATTTATCTAAAAGAATTGTATTGTAAAATATATGTAGACATTTAACTCTTTAAACTCAGAAGAAATGTATTCTCTTAACTCATTCATTACAATTTTCCTTGAGTATTCTGTCTGTTTCAAATTCTTTTTCTGAAGGCTATAGAAAATATTTGACAAAAAGGAACATTCAATCAGAAGTAATTGAGTCTATTTAAACAGCTGGTGAGGGTTTTTTTTTCTACTTCACTTTACTTGTCTATCAAAGAGATCAATTATGTGACTTTGGCTTATGAAAGAGAGACATAGAACTGTTTGAAGTTTTGAAAATCATTTTTGAAGATTAAAAGCTGGGTGTGATTTATTTTAGCCTAGAAAAGGAAAGATTGAGAAAAACTTAAAGTATTATCAGTGTTAGGAAGAACTTTGTTCTATTGAAATACAAATGTGAATGTATTATGGGGTGGTTAAACTCTTTACAAGTAATTTCACCAACAACAGTATTATAAGTGCAGGATTAGACTTTGAAATTAGGGTGCAAATTCTTTTGCCAGAAGTTCCTTTAAAAACATTGACTTTTCTAATATAGCTTATAGCATTGAGGGGACAGATTCTACATGAAGGTATGGAAATGAAGCAGTTTACTTGTAAAAGGTCCTGTGGGTTATAACTTTATGCAATGCTATAGTATATATCATTGGGTTAGCACTTGGGAATATGAACCACAAGAAAGTTAATTAGCTTAATCAATGTTACTGACTGAATCAATGATTTAAAAATATATAGAGTATTAGATGGGTTTTCCTCTTTTCTTCAATTGGTAGATTCTACCCTAGTAGAAATATATATATAAAAAAAGATAAAATTAAAAAAAAAGGAGCCCTAGCCAGTTTTGCTCAGTGGGTAGAGCATCTACCTGTGGACTGAAGGGTGTAGAGTTCATTTCAAGTGAAGGGCATGTACCTAGGTTGCAGGCTCCTCCCCAGTCCTGGGCCCCCCTCAGGGAGAGTGCTGTAGGCAACCAAATCATTGTTCTTTCATATGGATGACATTTCTCTCTGTTTTTCCCTCTTTCTTCCACAACCTCTAGAACTCAGTGAAAAAATATCCTCGATGAGGATTTAAAAAAAAAAAAAGGAAAGAAGAGAAAGTCAGGAATGTCAATCAGTCTTATATCCTTGGAAATTTAACACTATGTAATTTCTCCTTTTTTGCTCAACTAAGAATTCAGTGTGAATATTCAGCAAGCATCAGGCTTTGGAGTTCTCTTCTGAGTCTCCTGTAAAATTGTGGAGCAGATTTGTATGGGTCAGGACTTCTTCCCATATTCATTAGTCAGAACTCAATCATATGACCCTAACTTACTGCAAGAGAGGCTAGTACATGCAATTTAGCTGTCGGGGAGAAAGAAAGACAAAAGAGAGAGAAAGAGAAAGAAAAAAGAAAGGGAAAGAGAGAAAGAAAGAAAAAGAGAGAAAGAAAGAGAGAGAGAGAGAGAGAGAGAGAGAGAGAGAGAGAAGGCAAGAGAAAGAGTAATAAGCTAAAAACAGATTCAAACAGACTTCCTTTCAAACCATTTGTTAAGCACGAACTATGGCACTGCCAGTTTAATACTAGAATGCGTTAGTGCTTCAAACAAGACCACTTTAAATCCTTTAAAAATACACTTTAATATATATATTATTTTGTATGGACTCCTATTATAATTGCACTGAAAATCAAAATTGCTGTGAATTTTACTAGAAATTCTTAGGGCTGAGCAATGAAATATTGTAATTTTTAGCAATTGCCAACAATTTCCATGTGAATGGGGCTTTTATTAAACATATTTTAGCTCTCCTGTGGATTAATAATGTGTTAGCAGGAAAAGACATGTTGAGCTTAGTGCAATTATCCTTCCATCCCAATTGTACTGTGACATTAAATCTTGTGACATTTAAGAAGAAAGGCCATTTCATCCTTGGCTACTTGTAGTGCAGACGATTTATGCAACAGTATTTCCATAGACAAAATTATGAAAAGAAGGCATTCCAACATGCTAATATGTCTAACAGCCCATGTAAATTAAGTAAGGTGTAGCAAAATCTATAAATTGTTAATATGATTACCTGGTACCTGAGACAAAAGAAGGTGAAATTAATAACATTGGCTTTTAATCCATCAAAATTAAACAAATGTAAATGGATAACTAATAGGGGAAGAAGTTGCTTAGCAAATAGGGATTCCCCATAGGAGGAATTTAAAACTTTTATCCTAATGAATATCTATCTGTCTCATTTGATATTTGTTGAGAATTAATTTGATATTAGAGTTATAAAATGCCTTGATTTTCTTAGATTTGAAACTCTTATATTTGAGGTCGACCTCTCACTCATTTAAGGTGTTTTAATATCTTAAATATCAAATTTTATTTTTGTGTGTGTTTGTGCACTTAATCTGCAAATAACTGCATTGCATATTCCCTTCCAAAGTGTTGTTATGTCTCATACTGATTATGAATTTACTATGAATTTCACTATTGAGCTATTCATATGGGATTCAGTACTAAAAATGAGGAGAGTATAAGACTACTGATAAAATATTTGTTAAGGTGCATATTTTTCTTTCTGATCTTCACACTATTGATATGATGGGAAAATATCAAATGCGATAGAAAACTAATCTTCAAATCAGACTTTTAGAGGGCTACATTAAATCAATCTGAAATTATCAGAATTAAATTTGTATTTACATACATAAATTTCCCAGTTCTGTTTTTATTTTAAATGCAAAAACAAAGTTTTCAAGAGAAACTGTTGGATTTACAAAGAGCCATACTTTTGGTAAGCTGAGAAGTGTAAGGGAGGAAAGAGTTTTCCCTTTTTTTTCTTAGGTTCTATGATCGGGCTTGAGAATTAAACTGACAAAAGACAGATTAACAGGAGAAAAGCATACGAATTTTATTTGCTGTTAATATTAGTGAACATAGAGGCCTTCATATATAAGAAATAAAAATCCAAAGAAGCAGGCAGGTCTTAGAGCTGATATATCATTTTAAGAAAGAATGGTAAATTGTGATGTGTCAAAACCAAAGGAAAAAGGGTTTGTGCTAAGGGCCCTAAATTTTGGGAAAGTGACTAGGAAATTAATGGAAAATAATGGTAATTATAGTAGTTTTGTTGGTGCAGATTAATTTCAGTGTTTGCTGTGTATCTCCAGTGATATGAATTTTCTGTCCAGTAGAGGGAGGATATCTTTCTCATGGGCAATTTGTGCCCTGTTTTCAGGTATAAAGAGGGAGGTCAGAGAGTCCTTCCCACATTCAGTTTTTCAGTCACCCTCACTCAAAAGATTCAATGTGCCAAAGTGGTATATTTGGGGATGGCATGTTCTGATCTCCTTCAGGGTTTTTGTCATTTAGTTAGTATTTGTATGGGTGTAATCATGTCTATTTTTCAATGAAAAGCCTTTAAGAATTTTAATGCTCAGATCCAGACAAGAAAAGGTCCTAATCACAGAATATGGGGATTGAAATAGCCCTGATAAGCCCCGAGGATATTATCTATTTTGAAGACAGCCCATATCTTGGATAGAAGCAGACTTATTAGTAAATGACCATAATTTTGAGATTAAGAACTTCCCCTTAATATCAATACCATTAAGCCAGAAGCCCTTTCTCTTATAAGTAGTGCTATGGATATGGTCCCATCTGACAAGGGAAGGACCTGAATTAACTCAGTGATGGGAGTGCCTCCTAAGGATCCTAGAATAGCCCATCTGTAGAGGAACAGTCATTATCCTTATTATCTGTTGCCCATTCTCATACTACATATTGCTTGAGAATAGGATCCATGACTTAACCTTTATAACACTGTGGCAAATTGTAAGGTTTTAGGGTCAAAGAGCCAAGTCTAGTTCCAAAATTGTTTTTAAGTTCTCTTCCTGGCTTATTTGGACAAAAAAGAAAGGCCTGCTATTGAAACTTTGGTTAATCATCTGATTTATTTTTATGTTCATTGAGATAACTGTGTTTCACCTGTTGTATTGCCAAGGCAGTAGATAGAACAGTCCTAGGCATATGTACAGTTTCTCAAAATACGTTTATTTTTATTTTTTTATATATTTTTTCTTTCAGTTTTATTTTGTATTGGTTTCAGGCGTAAATAAGTTTGTTTTTAAAAACTAAGTCTTTTATGAGATTTTATTTTACACCTGTTATAGTATAGTGAGCTGTCCTTAAGGAGATTACCTGGAGCCCTTCAGTACTTTATCACTTCCTTCCATTTTCTCAAAGGTCTCTTTCTGAAGGAATCCAATAGCTTGGATTCGTCCAGAAAGAGACCTTTGAGAAAATGGAAGAGTTTCATGTATGAATGTGTTAAAAGTCGTATAAAGGGAGTTCTGCATTAAGTCCCTGGCAAGATAACTCCTCCTGAAGAATATATTGTATACAAGTATTGTTTATGATATAAGTAGACATTGTCAGGGATTTGTAGTTAAGAAATGGCATGCCTGCAGGGCTCAATGAGAGGGCTGTCTGTGAGCTTTTCAGTGTGCCAATCAAATTTTGAGATAGAGGAAAGCCCTGAGGTCACACAATTTCATTTTTGCTAAAGAAGCTAAAGCTTTGTGAAAATGAATTAACAATATCACATATCTGCAACTCACCAAAAGGATTTTTTTAAAACCTAGTAAAGCTTAATCTTTCAATGTTTAAACCTCATGGTTTTAAAGTGAATGTCTGATATCCACCTCTTGGTTCACTCATATCCCATTGCTGTAGTGGGAAAATTGGGCTAGTGCACCTGGACGTATCTATTTTAACCTTAAAGATGACCTTGCCTTATGGAAGTTATTTTTTTCCTCTTGTCAAGTTTAAGCAGAAGCATTTCAGACATGGTGACTCAAAAATCAGTTACCATCTGGGAAATAAAATCCATCATATATCTTCCCTGATAAAAAAGAATATCTAACAGATTGTTTAATTTGAAAAAGAGAACAAGTGGCCTGTTGATAAATTGCTATAGGTTCTAAGGTTAGTGGGAGAAGGCTGATAAAAATGTTTTACATATATAATCATTAACAGTAAGACTTCTTTAGGGCTTGGTGATAGCCTGTGGATAAACAAAATAACTTCTTTCTAAGGAAGTATACCAATCCACCTTTCATTGTTATAGGATAGTAAAGAAAATTAGCATTTTCTATGAACAATCTAGTTTGTAGCTTTTACCTCTAGATAGTTAATTTATGAATACTGGACCTAAAAATGTCAATGCTTTCTTCCTTGTGATAATATGTTTGTAACAAATGAGACATTAACCTTTTAAAATTTTAACTGAAACCAGGAGTCAAATGGTTTAAATGAAAGACATTACTGAAAACTTTTATTTGTTTATTTGGAGTGGTGATGTATACTTTTTCTTAGAGCTTGCTTGATCATTGTGCTTGTGCATTCTTAGTCAGTGTAGAATTCCATAATACAAGCTACCGGGTTCTTTGGTAATCCTCTGTGTGGCAATTTACATTAAATCATTGAATCCATTGCATTCTATACTTGCTTTGCAGTAGGGTTAGTGATCCAAGTTTATTCTTGTCTTGAAGTCTAATACTCAAAATTCTGACATCATTTTCAGTTGCTTTTCAAAAATATTAAACAATTTTTGCTATTTTTTAGATAATCTGTCATAATTACATGTTTTTAAAATGGGAAAAAATTTTAAATACTCTTTGCCTTGAAGAAGAACACGTTGGTATTGCTAGCAATGCCAGACTTTAACAGTGGATTATGGGAGAATTAATGATGATTTAACAACTTTCGCAATTCTAAACATTCCTTTGGCACTTTGATAATAATTCATATTTTAAACCTATTTAGGAATTCTAACAAGGTATGTAAACATAATTATATTTTAATGTATTTTATATACAGATGTTAGAAAGAGGAAAGAAAATATATGATAAATAAATATCAAATGTTGATGAATAATTACCTCCTGTTTATTAGCATTAGTTTTGTTTCTCTCTTGTCTTGTTTATATTTCTAATTTTTAAAATAATGTATGCATAATACTTCTGTTAAATAATGCTTTTAAAAAATATTCTTCAGTACTTTTCCTCTGAGGATGTCTGTCTAGGTATTCTGGAAGGAAAATCCAGATTTGACAGAACTAATAGTTGTCAATTAACTGATTTATGTCAGTGTTTTATTTTTGGGAGGCACAATAAAAATTGCAATATGTCTCTATACTTTTTATTTTTAGAAATACTTTATAAAAAAGATTATCCAAGAATTTTAAACTAATTAAACACCAGGGATTATTTTTATTAATCATGAACTTTCATTTCCAGTCAATTTCTTAATTAGCAATAAAGATATTTTTTTCTTACAATTATAATCTACAAGAAACAAGAAATGGAAATATTGAAGCCATGTTCATCATATTACTGAGGATAAGGCCAAGTTCACACTAACATTATCATTCAGTACTTTTTCTGAAAGTTTTAGCAAATGAAATAAAATAATAACACTAGATAATGTATTAAGTATTGGAAAAAAAGGTAAAATTATCAACATTAATACCCTAACTAGTAAAAGAGTAATATACAAATTGACCATCACTCCAACACACAAGATGGTCACACCCATGTGGTCAAAGATGGCCACCCCCATGTCGACACAAGATGGCTACCACAAGCTGGCAGTTGTAGGTGATCAGGCCCACAGTGTAGGGCAGTTGGAGGGACCAAGCCTGCAAGGGAGGGCAGTTAGAGGTGACCAGGCCCACAGTGTAAGGCAGTTAGGGGCAAACAGCCTGGCAGGAGAGCAGTAAAGCATCAATCAGGCTGGCAAGGGAGTGAGTGGTTAGGGGGTAATCAGGCTGGCAGGCAAAAGTGGTTAGGAGCAATCAGGAAGGAAGGCAAGTAAGCAGTTGGGAGCCAGCAGTCCTGGATTGTGAGATGGATGTCCCAGATTAGAGAAGGTGCAGGCTGGGCTGAAGGACACACCTCCCTTCATACACAAATTTTGTGTACGGGCTTCTAGTTTATATAATAAAAGCCTAAGCAACCATATGGCAGAATGGCCAGAATGACTGGTTGCTGTGATACATACTGACCACCAGGGGCAGACACTCAATGCAGGAGCTGCACCCTGGTAGTCAGTGCACTCCCACACGGGATGCACCATTCAGCCAGAAGCCCAGCTCATGGCTGGTGAGTTCAGTGGCAATGGTGGATGCCTCTCCCACCCCCGAAGCAGTACTAACGAGCAGTGAGCCAGGTGGTAAGGAGCAGCAAGCAGGCGGGCGGTAAGGAGTGAGGAGTCCTGTACTGCGAAAGGGATGACTGACTGCTGGTTTAGTATAGCTCCCAGTTGGACATCCCCCCAGGGGCCCTGAACAAGAGGGCAGAGACCAGGCTGAGGGACACCCCCCCCCAGTGCATGAATTTCTTGCATTGGGCCTCTAATTTATATATAATACAAATATGCATGGAGGAAAAAAATCTAAGCAAATTGGTGTTTAAATGCTTTATAAAATATTTTAGTAAGTTGGTTATACTTGATTACATCAAAATTCAATGCCTCCCTAAAATGTCATTCATATTATCAGTATCAGGAAGAATGATAATGAAAGCTCTCCCTTGTAAGATAAATATTAGACATATGAAAAATCTACCAAGAGTCTATTTAAAAAAAAAAAAAGGCAAAGTCTCTGTGAAGAAAATTATAAAATATTGAGGACAGAGTAAAAAAACTGATTGGAAAATCTAAAAATGGAAAAGGTTAGCAATTCTTCCTGAATCCATTTGTAAATGTAAAGAAAATATCATGATTTTTTAACAGGACAATGGGGAAGTATAGAGTTCTTTAAAAAAAAAGTGAATCTACAATTCATCTTGCAAAATAAATATTAAAATAAGTAAAAATTCTAAAAATAAGATTAATACATGTGGACTTATTAAAATGTATTCTAGAGTTCTAATGATTAAAACAGTGTGGAATTGATAGCTATTCAAGGAATTCATATAGTTCAGTGGGACATATTGCAATGTCCAAAAGTTGATAGAAGTTCAAATGCAAATTGATAATGTGATAAATATATTTTAAATATATAAGAAAAGGATAAAATATTTTGTATATCAAACTGACACAGTTAGCTAACAGTAGATAAGTAGATGATAGATAGATAGATAGATAGATAGATAGATAGATATAGATAGATATAACAGAATTCATGCAAGAGTAGGCTTTCCTTTCTCTCCTGCCAGCACCAGCTTCCCTCCGGTACCCAGGACCCAGACTTCCCTCACAGCCCTGGCTTCATCCAGAAGGTCACTCAGAAGGACATTCAGTCTTATTAGCATATTATGATTTTATTATTATAGATTGTATTCATGAGTTACTACAAAGTAAGTTCTAAATGGATTTAAATATGAAAAATAAGAACATATAAATACTGAAAGAAAAATGTGAGTTTTAAAATAAATATTGAATTGAGAATAAACTTCCTAAACATAGTACCAAAACCACAGACAATAAATAAAAGATTGTTGATTTGCCCACATAAGAGTGTAAAAATTTGTGTCACATATAATACCATTTAAAGAACAGAAAAAACAAACATTACATATTAACAAGATTTCAAACAGAATACTTATATCTTTGATAAAAGTAATAATAATATCCAGCCCTTATGAAGTTCTTATCATGTGTCAGGCTCTGTTCTAAGTACCTGAAATGTAGTAACTAACTTAATCCTCCTAAGAGCTCCATACAGAAGATGTGTTATTATCCTCATTTTCAAGTAAATGAAACTGAAGTATAAAAGGGTTTTAGTACCCAAAAGTTAGGTAATTTGTGAATAGTGGAGACAGAATTCAAAGCCAGATTGACTTGATATTGAAACTGCTTTTCCCACCCTGATGTAGGACACTTAACATTTAAGAATTATTAACAATCCATAGGATAAAGATAAACATTCAAATAAAATAACAAACAGAATAGAGTGTCTACAAAATAAAACAATACTGCAGTCAATAAACACTTAGGAAATGTTAAATATGAATGGTAATCAAAGACCAAAAAAATAAAAGGATTGAATATTTAATTTCTCATACTGGTAATGATTAAAATATTGATTAAATCTTCTGAGG
Organism: Lasiurus cinereus; assembly: GCA_011751065.1. Classification (NCBI taxonomy): domain Eukaryota; kingdom Metazoa; phylum Chordata; class Mammalia; order Chiroptera; family Vespertilionidae; genus Lasiurus; species Lasiurus cinereus. The sequence goes on along the minus strand of JAAGEH010000393.1, from coordinate 19,131,772 downwards.
AGTTAGGCATGGGGAAACAGGAACTCTTTTACAACATTATTTTTATTTTATTTTTATTTTATTTGGACAACATATATATATATATACATATTTACAAAATACCTACTCTAAGAATCCTCTGTTTGGCTCAGTAGATAGAGTGTAGGCCTGTGGACTAAAGGGTCCCAGATTCGATTCCAGTCAAAGGCATGTACCTTGGTTGCAGGCATACCTCCAGTGTGGGGTGTGCAGGAGGCAGCTGATCAATGTCTCTCTCTCAATGATGTTTCTAACTCTCTATCCCTCTCTCTTCCTTTCTGTAAAAAAATCAATAAAATATATATTTTTTAAGAAGAATCCTCTGTAATTTTGGTTTACAAAAACAGGAGAGCAAAATAATTGAAGTCACTAGTACTGTACCAAAATAAAGCTGCTTAAGTAGCTATAAATATCAGTATCTTACTATGTTACAGCTCCTTCCTCTGTGGCAGTGGTCGGCAAACTCATTAGTCAACAGAGAGGCAAACAGAGGCTCACAAGCCGCAGTTTGCTGACCCCTGCTCTGTGGGAAAGAACATTGCATTCCATCCAGAGTGATGAGCGCTGTGCTAACTCTGCATATTTACAACCAGTAAGTTTCTGTAATTGTGGCTAACAAATGATGTAGAGACAGACCTTCACGCCTGGGCATAATTCCATGGTAGTGAGGGACTTTCTTCTTCCCTCACCAAGGAGAGGTATTATCTTAACTCTATAACTATTCAGTTATCCAGAACATGGCAACTACTTGCAGTATTAGGTTTAAAAACTTTTCTTTTTAAACACCTGCAATAGTCTTTCCAAAAATTCCATTTGGTTAAAAAAAAGTAAACAAAAATTACTATCCTGCATTTGAATTTTTACCAGTTAAAATGTGGTCTTTTCAGTATAAAAGGTTACTGCTTCATAGTTTTTGTGTTCAATGAACCTGGGAGTCCTGGTTGAGCTATATCTTGATATAGAAAATCAGGAAACAGGAACCTTAAAGTGTGTTTTAGAGGACAATTTTGCAAACTATATGAAAAGGCTTTTAATTGTGTACTTTGATCCAGTAATTACTGCCCTAAAAAGAAACTATTAAATGTTTGCTTATGTGTCTTTGTATCTATATATCATTAAATAAGCTTGAATTGTATAGGCCGAGTGACTTATACACAGCAGCAATTTATTCCCCACAGTGCTGGACACTGAAAAGTATAAGATTAAGGCACTGACAGATTAAGTGTCTGGGAAGAGAGCTTACTTCTTGCTTCATAGCTGATGTCTTCCTGCTATGTCCTTACATGTCAGAAGGGGCAAGATTGCTCCCTGAGTCTCCTTTAATAAGGTCAACAATTTCATTGATGAAGAGTCCACCCTGATAACCTCATCACCTCCAAAGCCATTGCACAAAGGGATTTCAATGTCTTATGAGTCTTGTGGGGACACAAACATTCAATCCATACTTAACACCAGGATTTTATTTTTCATTTCCCACTCTCAGCATGTTGGCTTTCCCACTTTAAATTTAAAGACTCATGGTAATAAGATAGGTTGCCTCAGCTCTAACCATCACATTCTTCATATAACCATATTAGAAGCAGGAAGAAGCGATGAATGCTTCCACTTTGTGTCTTAATCTCTTTTTATCCGCAAAGATTTTTTTTTGGATTCTCAATATAACCATTTAGTTTAAATCTTTTACCTTAGAGATATTGAACTGTAACTAAAAGTGTCATTTCTTTGTAATGCCTTTTATTAAAACCTCAATTTCATACATTTGATGACAACTTGATAGCTTGAATTTAACTTGCCTGCACATGCATGTGTGCGTGCGCGCGCACACATACACACACACACACAGAAATCTCAGTGTTCAGATGATTAATGATTTTTTGCAATTACTGAAGATTTGGGGATGTGATATCAACAGCAGTTTGGTTCCTATCCCAGCTCTACCCTTTACTGGCTGTATGACTAGAGGGGTAATTAGCTACTTCTAAACTTCAGAGTCTTCATGCAAATGATAAAATGCTTCCATGTGGATAGCACTTAATACTCTCTCAAAATAATACACCTGAGTATCATGACCACATGAGATAATGTATATGAAGCATTGGCTCTAAACTTGGCTCATTGCAAAGGTTCAACAATTTTTCATTATTGCTATTTACCAAGGATATTCCCATAGAAATATGACTGGGATTAATGAAAATTCAGCTTATTGATGAGCAGGCTGCTTATTTTTTTCTTCCTCTCCATGTGCTATAGGTTTTTAGTGTTTAAGAACAAGATGATATTTTAAGGTACTACAATCCAGTGGCTAAATGTCCAGCAACATGCAACATCTTCCTTTGGGTACTTGTGAGAGTTCTTTTGTCTTGGAGATATTCTGTCCTACATATATTTACTGCAAACATCTCCTGTGGCTTTAAAATACACCTGGATTTTTTAAAGAAAGCTTTTATTGTTGGGAGTTACAGATGTTCCCCCATATCTCCCGCTTTCCCTCTACCACTCAGTTCCCACCCCAGTCCAGGCCTTTGTCTTCCTGCTTCCACTCTTGTGTCTCAAGATATCAGGGGAGAAGAAAAGATATTTTCACAGATAGAGAAATGTTGCAAGATAAGGGGAAGAGAAAGAGGGGCACCACATGGGCTTTGAGCTTTGAACTTGATACTATGTAGCAGAGTGACCAATGAGGAAAGCAAGGATGTCCCAAGTTAAGGAAGGGTCCAATTAAAAAGGGTCAGATTCAAACAAAGAACTACAGCATATATAAACTGGAGACAAAGGGACATGAGAGATTTATTTTTTTTCCCATTAGACAGAGAAAACAGGTTTTTCCTATTTGAAAACCCTCCCTAAGGCTTCTGGGGAGCCTTCTCTAAGCAGAGATTGTATATGCTTCCAATAAACTTGCACATTTTTATCAAAGAAATCTTTTAGTCCATGAGTTTATTCTTCAAACTTCATAAGGCAAAGATCCACAAAATAAAAGTCTGCATTCTGGACCCCACGATTTAAATGCGACCATAAAAACCCTATAAGAAAACATAGGCAGCAAAATATCAGACATCTCATGTAGCAGAATTTTCACAGATACATCACCTAGGGCAAGAGAAACAAATAAAAAATATAAAAAAATGGGACTATATCAAACTTAAAAGCTTCTGCACAGCAAAAGAAACCATCAACAAAATGTAAAGGGAGCCCACTGTATCAGAGAGCACCTGGATTTTGTGGATTCTCAGAAATGCCGCTCCAACTCAGAGAATTTCCTGTGGTTTCTCCTGCTTTGCTCCCCATTGAAGGCCCTCCTAGCATTTTTACTTTGCCCTCTAGCACTTACCACACAATTTACAGTTATATATTTGTATATAATCATTTGCCTAATAATTGTCCCTACCATCAGACTAGATACTAAGCTGCACAAGGGCAGAGACCACAGCTATCCCAGTCACCCAACATCCAGTGGAGTGCCTGATCCACACAGTTGCCTTTTGGAAGAACACTGCTGTACCTGAAAATACTTTAAGAACAAAAATCCACATGTGCATTGCACACTGCCTTTTTCTTCCTGGCACTATACTAAGAAAATACTGTTTGGAGGGTAAAGAAACAAATGAAGAAGTAATAATATTAACTTGTTCCATCTATGTGATAAAATGGAACCTCCCAGAGAGGTGTGGCCGTTCTAACTGTGTGTCTATGTGCGGAAATCCAAATATGCGGAAATCACACTGTTTCTTGTTACATTACAACGTGATGTTAGTGAATTATTTGTATGGCTATCATCAATGTCTATCTCAGTGTCTACAGACGGATGATGCCCAGTAAATATTTGTTAAATGACTTAAGTTTGTATATAAAGCTCACAAACTTTTGCAAGGGCAAGCAAATATGTATTTTTTAATAGCCATTTGCTCTCTATTACTTTTATACCATGTTCAGTCATGTACACCTTATTCTCTAGGTCTCAGCAGTGATGATCTTTACTGCTTGTAACAGAAGTGCAATGCAAAGCAGATGCTGTGTGGTGACATCCTTCTGTCAACAGTATTTGTGTCACACTGTTGTGTGTTGAGATAAATGTCACCAGCCCAGACGTCTGAGCTGTGTGTAGAATGGATGGATGGTCCAAGTCTGAAAAAGTTGAGTTTTGTCCAGCTGCTAGTTTCTATTGCCAAATTTTTGTGTAGCGAAAAATAAGTAAGACTTTAAACACCATTAATTCATCCAGTCAGGCAATTGGTCAGCTAATATTTATTGAGGGACTGCATTGGCCAGATACAATGTTAGGGATAGGAACATACTAGTAATAAAATAGGCTGTCTTCATGGAGCTTGCAGTCCAAGAAGTGTGAGCCATTAAACAAGTAAAAATCTCACTGCTAATTGTACTAAAGCTATTAAAAAGCACAAAAAGCCTTGATGGTTTGGTTCAGCGCATAGAGCACCGTCCTGTGGACTAAAGGGTCCTGGGCTTGATTTCGGTCAAGGGCACAGGCCTGGTTGTGGTCTCAATCCCCAGGAGGAGACTTGCAGGAGTCAGCCGATCAGTGATTCTCATCATTGATGTTTCTCTCTCCCTCCTTCTCTCTTTCTCTCTGAAATGAATAAAAATATGTTAAAAATAAAAAAGGCACAAAAAGGATAATTTGAGAGATAACCAGGAGGGACCTACTTTAAATTGGATGGCTGACAGGCTGAGGATAGATGTCTGCTCATCTCTACTACATTCTTTCTCCTTGATCTTCTAGAAAAACTTAATGAAATTTGTCCTTGATCCCCCAGTCATTGTTACCTTCCCACTCATATATGTTAGAATTTTTCAAAAGTAAGAATTGAATCTTCAACTTTATTAAGAATGTTTACACACAGTTTTCTAAAGAAACTTAGGACAGCACAGTAAAGAACTGGTAAGGAAGCTGCAACTAAGCATACATGGTGATTATAATTCAAATGAAAATTGAAACCATTCCCTCTGTGCCAGCATTGTGCTGAACATTTTACATATTATTTTATTTCATGTTCAAACTAGGACATAGATATGATCTTCATTTTATTTGTGAGAAATTAGTTAAGTACCAAGGTCAAGCAGCTGTGAAATAAAAGCTGGATTTTGACTCCAGGCTTGTCTAATCCTAAAATTTTGATTTACAGTCACTCTCTCTATATGTTTATTATACCATCTTCCCAACTCCTTTCAAGCATGGCTTTATATATGTGGGCTTATCTTTTGGTTTTTCATTTGGAAAGGGGATTTGGAAGAATTTTTTTTTTAAGTAGGGGGTTGGAGCTATTTTTCTATTTCTCTTAGTTTATTTGTTCTTGAAAGTCCTGTTTTCTTTACTTGTTATTTGCATTAAATCATATGAAGAATGTTCATGAGTTACATTTAGTATTTATTACTAGGAAATAAACTATAATTACCTATTTTGTTAAAAAATTACTGAATAGCCATCTAAAGATTGGTCAAGCCCAACCGATCAACCAGCTAATGATTTTCCATCAGCTTAAAATATTTACCATTCCCTTGGGCCAAATTTCATTCCACCAGGAACTGAGGGCCATGCCTAATTGGAGAATAAATCTCAGAAATGCATCATGAGGAGTATAGATTTTATTTTATTTTCTACAAATAATTTGTCATGGAGGTGCCTTGAACTTCAGAGAAAAAATTGGAGTTTTGTAGACAGAAGTGTAAGTAAGATAGAAAAGTATGAACCCTTCCATCTTTTTCTTTTAAACAATTTAAAATTCAAGTTGTATACCCTTCTTTTAAAAGTGCAGACCAGTCTGCAGCTCCAAAGGCCACAAAATGCCATAGAAATAAAAATGGATGCCTAACCTTTGAGGCAGTGCCAAACGGGCCACAGTCACTCTGACCTTCTCCAGCATAATCCTTTTATAACAGGTTTGTCATCCCTTAGATGAAGTGCTATTAAGTATTATATAATAGGCAAAGCATCTTGTTTTAACTATATGTCATTATTTAATGGAACAGTGCAAAGCAGGTGTATATGCTCAGGTAAAATAAATTTATAAAAAGGCTAAATATCAGAGGAAGAAAGTGGATATTAAACATTAAATCAAACTAACATGTGCATTGATTTTATTTTCATATTCAGAAGGAAAAATTCACTAACACATCTATTTTCCATGTCAAAGGAGAGCAATTGACTGCACAGCATGATTCATTCCAAACTATAGTTTCTCTGCATTTTGCTTGTAATTTTTTTTTAATCTTTGGAAACTGGCTTTGTTTCCTTCTCCCATTTAATTTCTCCATTTTATGTAAAGCCTATTGATTTCAAAATTATCTCTGGGTGGGACAAATTAAGGCAAGGCTGTAGAAATCAATGAGCATGGAGATATTCGTAATGTTTGCTTTCTGCTTGAAGCCAGGTCATATAAATTAGAAACCACTGGGATGACTGAAAAATCAACGGGTAGGTTCCTTTATACTTTTTTATTAACATCAGGAATTTTAAAACCTAAGCCATGGCAATGCTTGCTTAAAATTCCAATATAATCTCACTTTGAAGGGAACAATTTTCAGCTCAACTAAATGGGTTTAGAAAAAATAGAAGGTGATTTGAAAAGGAACTTAATTGGTCATGAGTAGTAAAAAATATTTTAATAAATATTATATTTTTCTTATTTTTAAAAAGTGGCAGTGGCCCATAGCCATATCAAGAATTTTTTTAAAATTGTAAATCCATAAAGAGGCCTCTAATTCTAATCCAACCCCACATAGACCTTCTCTACTTTCCCTCATTTAGCATTTGTGTCTTTCTCCCACAGTAAAAACCTATGCATTCAACATCAATATATTAATTAATTAGTTCCATCCTGCAATGTACCACAACAACAAACCTATTCAGTTAATATTTCTTGATGGTTCTGTGTCAAGATGTTTGATGTCGGGATATTATATTTTGAAGCTGAAAAGATTGCTAAATTGGCAGTTTTCATCAGAAATTGATCTGGAGAAAGCACATAGTTCTTTTTACTTCCTGATTCATTTTATTAACAAAGCTGCATGTTTCCTTCTTTTGGCTTGTCTTTTGTCTTTCTGTAATAACAATTTAATGAAGAAAGTCAGAATAATTGGAAAAAATATATAGTATGTTTATTCATGTATCTCTTACATATAGTATTCTGTGTGCTGCTAATAAACAAATTATTCACAGCCAATTACTATATTTGGTAAATACTAAATTAAGTGTATTTATAGTTACTGTAGAGATTCTAGGGTCTCTTAATATGTTGACATAATAATAAGGGGAAGTAGAAAGGTGTGCATATGAAGTCCCCAGACTTATTTCCTCATGAAATTTCCATCAAAACACATAGCGATTATTATAGTGTGTGGTTTCACATTTATACAATCATTTAATGACTACCCCGTCCACTAAATGACTGCTCTTGCAGGGCAAGAACCTTGTCTATTGTTCCTTGTCATTTTATGTCCAATGCCCAGCATAGTGCAGGACACATGTGCTTTCGATGACTTCATGATAGAGTTTTACAATACCCACCCGTGTCCACACCAGGGCTCTCTTTACCCCTCTTCTCTATGTTTTATTTTCCTTTATTGTACTTAAGATAATCTAAGATTTATATTATCTAGGTAATTGTTCATTTTTTGTCAGCTGTATTCATTCTGCCAGCTAGCATTAAATCAGAGCCTGGCGTGTAGTAGGTCCTCAATAAATATTTATTTGGTTAATGGTACACTATCAGTTTTCATTCATTTGATCAGAAAAAGAACCTTAAAAATTAGCAATATTCTCTTCATTCTTTTTTTAATATTAAACAATTGCTCTCATTGACCAGAAAACATTCCAATCTGAGACCAAAAAAAAAAAAATTAAAAAAATGATGTTTAGTTCTAGTTATGGTTTGGGGTCAATAAGTATCAGACCTAAAAAACTGTAAATATATCCATTTGTGGTATGTATGTATGTGTGATTGTCAGGTTCTTTAGGTATAATTTACATATGATACTGTTTGACCTTTTTTAAAGCATAGTTTGGTAAGTTTTGGCAAAACCTATATAATTATGTAGTCGTCACCATAATCTAGCTATAGGTATATTTCCAATCACCCCCAAAATTGCCTTATACTCCTTTACCATTCAACTCTTCCTCCTCCCCTCCATTGTTCCTGCCAGACAAATGACCAATATTTGACTTGTCCTTATGGTCTTGCCTTTTCTAGAATGATCATATAAATGAAACCATACAGTGTGTAGCCTTTTGGCTTCTGTCTTCTAGCATATTGCACTTGAGGTTTACCCATGTTTACTGCATGTATCAGCAGTATATCATTTTTTATTGCTGAGTAGTAATCCTGTATGAATGTACAAATATTTGTTTATCCCTTTAAATGTTAAAAACATTTGAATCCTTCCAGTGTTTTTGGAAATTATGAATGAAGCTACTATAGATATCTGTGTACAGGTTTTATGTGGGTGTATATCTTCATTTCTCTTGGATAAATACCTGGAAGTAGAATGGCTGGGCCATATAAGTGTATGCTTCACTTTTTAAATAAACTACCCAACCATTTTCTGATGTGGCTCTACTGCTGTATATTCCCACCACTAGCAATGCATGGAATTTCTAGTTGCTCTGCATCCCTGTCAGAATTTTTATTTTTAAGCATTCTAATAGGTGTGTGATGGTATATTATGATTTTAAACTTGTATTCCTATAGGGACTGATGATTTTGAATAACTTTTCATGTTTTTTTTCTCTATTTGCATCTATTCTTTGTGAAGTTTCTATTTAATATATTTGCCCACATTGTAAAAATTAGGATGGTTGTTTTCTTATGAATATTTGAAAGTTCTTTATATATTCTGATGAGCAATTCTTTATCATATATCTGATTTCCAAATATTTTCTCCCTGTCTATGGCTTGTCTTTTTATTCTCTTAACAATACGCATTGAGCTTTTGACGCCAAATGCTTTTTCTAACAGAGTATCCTCTTGTGAATTGGAGATAGCAGATTAAAGCTCTTTTAGTGGAGGTAACCCTTTGTACATCAATATACATATTGATTCCATGTTAACTCTGCTCAAGTCTATGAGGGACAGAGTTAAGATAGCTGCTTTTACAATCATCCATTTTATTTAAAAATTTGACTTACTGTATCATTCAATCAAAAACAGATTGCATCTCTATCTCATATCCTAAACCTAAGTGGATATGTGGCCTATTTATTAAGATGTAAACTTTGAAAATGGACAAACCTGGCCTTCAGATTTCATCTGGATCTACAATTACCAGCAGGATTCATCTAAAAGTAGAGGCCCAATATACATGAAATTTGTGCACTGGTAGGATCCCTAGCAGCAACCTGATGCCACCTGGGGCCTCCCTTTCCCAGCTACTGGCTGTTGGCTGCTGACCAGGGCCTCTCTTCATTCTCTGCTACCCCCTGGTGGTCAATACACGTCATACTGAGTGATTGAACTCCACTCCTAAGGGGACACTTAGCATATTAGGTTTTTATATATATATAGATGGTACAAATAAAGAAAAACTGGCTAGTGGGTTTTTAAATCCTCATTTTAAGAATTCATTCAAAATTTCCTTGTATTACTAATATCACTGAACTAGATAAATATATGAGGGAGGGTAACAGGACAAATAATTAAACTTTGTGAGACTTTGGTATTAAGTAACTATGCTTTCAACTTTATTGTATTAACTGTAAAGAGTAGGGTGATAATCTTTCATATCAGGGATTTATACATTTCAAATCTCTTAGTGTGGGAAGTTTTATTTGTTCTGAAAAAATTACTTGGATAGTGCTAAGTGGTATAGAAGGAAATGCACAAGGTGAGGAGACAAGAAGCCAATAACTAAGGTAAGATTAATATAACAATTGTTAATGTTTGCAGACTACCATGAATCAGACATAAAAGAAGTGAAAATAACTTCTGTGAATAACATTATATACTCAGCAGATGATGGATTGGCGCAGAAATATATTATGATTTCTTAAAAGGCAAACGGTCTTCCCAGATGTGACTTCCTAGTAACCATATTGAATGTGAACATATCTAATCACTGAGAAGAGAGAATTGCTCATCTTGTAACATCCAAGAGACAGGACATTTTGGGTGGTGGAGCTTCATTGTGAAGGTCCCATTGGCAAGCCCGGGTATGTTCTGGGTATATTTGACTTGAAGTTATGAAACCTAAGAATAATTTAAATAACATTTCTTTTTTTAATTTTTAGGTTTACATACAGCAGGAAATTTACTTGTCACATAGATCAACTAGATGAGAGTTCCAGTGCACACACTTTTATTCCTCCTCATGTCAATCAGTAAATGAACACTGGTTTCATACATGAATTAAGATAATATGAGTTTACCCTGAAAGACCTAGACTTCTATTCCTCCAAGGAGTCATTTATTCTCAATAATCATGTTTGTTTGTTTTGGGGTGTTTCTTTTCCCCCCTAATTTAAGCTATCTTATCCTTTTATCAACATTTCTTTAAATTGACTGTAAAGTAACTCACCTTTGTTTGTTTTTTATTTTAATAAATCTTTATTGTTCAGATTATTACAATTGTTCCTCTTTTTCCCCATATCTTCCCTCCACCTGGTTCCCTCCCCACCCTCTGCCCTTACCTCCCCCCCATTGTCCTCATCCATAGGTGTATGATTTTTGTCCAGTCTCTCCCTGCACCCCCCTCACATCTTTCCCCCTGATAATTATCAGTCCACTCCCTTTCTATGCCCATAATTCTATTATATTCACCAAGTCATCATCAGAATATCATATTTTGTTCATCAGATTTTCAATTCACTTGATTTTTAGATTCACTTGTTGATAGATATATATTTGTTGTTCGTAATTTTTACTTTTACCATTTTCTTCTTCCTCTTCTTAAAGAATACCTTTCAGCATTTCATAAAATACTGGTTTGATATTGATGAACTCCTTTAGTTTTTTCTTATCTGTGAAGCTCTTTATCTGCCCATCAATTCTGAATGGTAGCTTGCTATTCATCACTTTGAATATTTCTTGCCACTCCCGTCTGGCCTGCATAGTTTCTGTTGAGAAATCAGCTGACAGTCATACGGGTGCTCCCCTGTGGGTAATTAACTGTTTTTCTCTTGCTTCTTTTAATATTCTCTCTCTTTTGCTCTTGGTATTTTAATTATGATGTGTCTTGGTGTGGTCTTCTTTGGATTCCTTTTATATAAGGTTCTGTGTGCTTCCTGGACTTGTAAGTCTATTTCTTTCACCAGTGGGGGAAGTTTTCAGTCATTATTTCTTCAAATAGGTGTCAGTATCTTGTTCTGTCCCTTCTTCTGGCACCCCCATAATTCTGATGTTGGTATGCTTGAAGTTGTCCCAGAAGATCCTTACACTATCTTCACATTTTTTTATTCTTTTTTCTTTTTGCTTTTCCAGTGGAGTGTTTATCGCTTTGTATTTCAAATCTTTGACTTGATTCTTGTGATCCTCTAGTCTGCTTTAGGTTTCTGTATGATAATTTTTATTTCAGTCAGTGTATGTTTAATTTCTAGTTAGTTCTTTTTCATCTCCTCTTGGGTCTCACTAAATTTATCCATCTTTTTTAGGAAATTCTTGAAAATCCTTATAACCGTGGTTTTGAATTCTATATCTAGATGTTTGTTTTCCTCCATTACTTTTGTTTGTGATCTGTTCCTATGTCTCCGCATTTTCACTATGCCGGGAGAACTTCTGTGTTAGAATCAGCCCTATAATACAAGACTTGCAAAACTGGAAAAGCCTCTCTGTTGATCTTAGATGGGTGGAGTCTCAGAGCGCCTTGGCTTTCAGTCAACCCCACCCTACGCAGCCCCTGGGTCTCAAGTGACTCTTGGTAATCGCTGGAGCCTTCTTGTGCACACACAGGAGTGCCTTTAGACTGCTGCCTTTCCAACTCCCCTACGCTCCAGGACCCGTATGAGTCTGGGTCCCCAGGGTCTCACCCGAGACTGGGGTTCAGTGGAGTTAGAAGTGGTGCCATTGGAAGGCTCTGTCTCCCGCCCACTTGAGAAAGCCAGTGGCACACTCAGCAGTCCGTCTTCTGGGCCCCATGGCGTGTGCGTACCCAGACCTCTGCCCTTTCATGGCTCCCCAAAATTTTCGGCACTCCTCCATTTTCACTGTCCAGACTCCCATTGTATGAGTCTTGCCCGGACCTGGGGTTCAGTGCTGTACAATAAGGGGTCAGTGCAGTTGGGAGTCTCATCTTTCTCCCATCAGAGGAAGCCAGCTTGTTACTCCGCTGCCTGCTCTCTCCATCCGTGCCTCTCCGTACCTCAGCTTTTTGCCATTCCTGAGTCTCTGTGAGCCCTTCTCTTTCCTTCTAGTTGTAGAATTTCCACTCAGCCAACTCTCCTGTGGTTCTGGATGGTAGCTGTTCTGTCTTTTAGTTGTAGTTTCGAAATTATTGTGTGAGGCAGCAGCTTAGGTGTTCCCCTATGCCGCCATCTTGATTTCTCCCTCACCTTTGTTTTTTACTTTCTCAGGCTAGAGACTGATTCCTGAGGTTAGCATACTAGTTATATTATTTCCCTAAGATGCACTAAAATAAATAACTGTGAAAATAAAATTTGTTTGTGCATGGACCTACAATTACCTGGCAAACTACACTTTGTAAATACTGCTCTGTGCCTTGGCAGCTTTAAAAATTTAATGCCACCCTTGGAAAAGCCAGCTGACCTTCCCCAGGGGCTCAACCTCATTAAGTGCTTTTTACATTAGAAAATTATGTATTAAGTAATAACATTACAAGGCATGTCACACAACTAGTCTCTCAGGGCCTCTTTTTCTTCTGTGGAAAATTAAGCCTTTTCCAACTCGAAATGATACATACTTTACTAGAAAGAACTATGTGTGATATATATATATGAAGAACAGGGAAAAAAACAAAAACTGCAGACAATCTGTGACCTTATAGAATTGAGTTAATCTCTTTAACCTCCATTTTCTTATTAGTAAAATAGATGGACTCATTAATGTCTTAGGGTTGTTGTAAGGAGACTGGAAGTACTAGAGTGATGGGAGAAAAATCAGATGTTCCAATAGCAGTTGAGTATAGTGGCCAAGAAGGAGTAATAAACATTGTCTGATGCTACTGAGAAGGACCCAAGTGACCATGGGTTAATGATATGGCAGTCATGGATTATTGATTTAAGTTGGAATGCACTGGACTGAAAAGTGAGAGAGAGGTGGAAAAGTCACTATAGAGATCTTGAAGAGACTTGGCAGAAAAGAGGAATTGAAAGAAGAGACTACTTGGTAGGGTGTAAGGGGTGAAGTGAGGTTGGCTTGCCTTGTTTATTTTTAAGAAAGCAGAGTCTTTGAGATGTTCAAAGGTTGACAGGAAGGGACCAATAGAAAAGGACCAAAAAAGAAAGGAAATAATCAATATAGTGAAATCCCAAAAGGGGGCAGGATTAGCCTTAGAGAGGAGGGGGACATCTTTTCTATTAAAACATAAATAAAGGAACAAAAATATCAAAAATAAATCACATTTCTCTTGGGATATTGTTTCTTGGCCATCTATGTTGAGCAGCAGTTTGAAAAACTACAAGTGTTCTTAAGCTTTTCTTCCGCTTTCTCTCTTTCACACCTCTCCTTTCCTGAAGCAATTGAAAAAGAAATTGAATTGATCTATACAGTAATGGGAAGACTAAGAGCAACTTTATCAGGAGCTGAAGAGATTAACACTCTCAGGAAATATGAACCTTCCATCACAGGTTCTTGTCTGCTGTGAGCATGGCAAGGCAGGAGCACACACTGTCTGGGAGCGAAGTAAAGAGGTTTGCTTAGTTTAGTGCAAACTAGAAACCAGAGAGGACCTTCTTCATACCACACTGAAAAGATTATCTGTGGCAATGCCCACTCACTTTTCATATCCAGTCGTTCCAGTTTGTAAGATATTTTGAACTATCCTGCTATCTGCAAAAATGAATAGAAAGAACGTAATCAGACTCACACATATTAAATCAAGGATTTCTGTTCCTCCCACTTTAGTTTGTGAGGCATAGGGCTTTTTGAGTTGCAAAGAGGGGCTTGAAATTGCTCTGCTACTCTTTTGGAGACTAAAACATTATGGAGATTCTTCTATCACCAGTATCCTGATTGCCCCAGGCACCACCAACACCATACTGGTGCTCAGAACAATCTGATACCTTCACCTTTGATTCATTCCTAGTTTGCATGCCTACTCTTTATCTCCCTTTCGAAAATCCCTGCCAAAAATGAAAGTAAATTAGAAGATAAATCAATGAGTGGCAATGGTTTCCAAGTCAGGAAGTCAGAATCAGGCAAGCTGCTTCCTTTGTCAACTTGTGGCAAGTATTTGTTATGTACCGGTTACTATATAATACTTCTTTGCATACAAAATAAGAGCAGTAAATGGTATATCTGTAAATTCCAGACCTACAGGTGTGCTCTTGAAAGGGGTCCATGGATAGAGCAACCGGCAGAATCTAATTTAATCAACTTAAAAATTAAGCTTGGGATCAATAATTTCAAAAATATTTTAATAAAATAAAGATAAAATATGTAGTGTGCTATTGAATTATAATGAGACATTTTTACATCACCACTGATAAAATAAAATAGCATTGGCATGGCAGTCATAGTTCATAAGTGAAAACACCGTTTAATGAAATGGCATGTTATGAACTATAGCATATTGATTTGTTGACAATTTTATTTAAAGCAAGTCGCCATGCTCTTTGGCTTTTCATAGTCAGCAGCTGTCTTATTTTATGTTTCACTGAACGATGCAGTGAGATTTGTGTTTGAAGCCTCATAAGTCAAAAAGAGAGGGAAGGACATGAGGCAACATATATGTGAATGGCTCCGGAACATGACATGGTTGTTAGGACTCAGGGTAGAATAAACTTGCTATCTTCCAAAGTTTAGGATGTAAGATTAAGTTTTATGAATTTATTGTGTATATTTGTGCCTTTATTGAAGAGACTTCATGCTAATATTCATAGCAAATAGAATTTTAAAATTAGAATCTTATTTATAGTTTTAATTTCCAGTTTAAAATTCTGTTCTAACATTTTATGATAACATTAAAAATGACTGATTGATTGATTTTAGAGAGAGAAGAAGGAAGAGAGAGGAAGAGAGAAACCAATATTGATTTGTTGTTCCACAAATTGATGCATTCATTGTTTGCTTCTTGTATGTGCCTTGACCAAGGATCAAACCTGCAACCTTGGTGTATTGGTATAATTCCCTATCTCACTGAGATACCAGGCCTGGGCTATGATTAGAGTAAGGAGCTATGGCTAGTTAATATTCTCACAAGTTTAAACAGCTAATTAAAATATACGTTTTTCATATGCTTAATGATAAGAGGTAAGAAATATTCATAGGAACCCAATAGAAATCTGTGTGTATTCCTTCTTTCCAGGATATGTATGATCTTTTAGAGAGATAAAGATAAAATGTTACACATTGTAAACTTTGATGGGGTTATTGTATAGCATATTAGACCTGAGATATGTCATGTTACAAATATGATTTCATGGTACTGTACTAGGTACCTAATACCTACTTTATTTGTGATTTGAGAATCAATCTATATTTTAAAATGAAGCTTGCATTCCTAATTTGAATTTT
>JAAGEH010000393.1:19089573-19116106 GCA_011751065.1 Lasiurus cinereus | reverse complement strand
TAATGTGTTTTTGTTTTGACAGAATAATATTTACAGGGTTATTAGTTTATATTTAAGGATAAATAAATTCAAAGAGCCTCAAAATTCAAATTAGGAATGCAAGCTTCATTTTAAAATATAGATTGATTCTCAAATCACAAATAAAGTAGGTATTAGGTACCTAGTACAGTACCATGAAATCATATTTGTAACATGACATATCTCAGGTCTAATATGCTATACAATAACCCCATCAAAGTTTACAATGTGTAACATTTTATCTTTCTCTCTCTAAAAGATCATACATATATAATAACAATATATAATAACACGCCTCCTCTGTAAAACTACGACAGTATCCGCACCCATCATGTACATTATGTGGGATAATCCACGTGAGGATGGATCTGATGGGATACCTTGAGGATTGTAGTGTAATCCATGTAAACCTTTAAAACAATGTTTGTAAGATAATAAAGGTACAGCACATAGTTGTTATTGTTATTATTAATTATACATTACTACTATTACTAGTTATTCTGGCACCAGTATTTGACACAAATGCACATTCCCTCCTTCTTGAAACACTTTCTGCCCTGGTTTGCCATTTCCGATATCACACTCTCCGCGTTTCCGTGTAATGTGACTGGCCCTGGTTTTCTTTTCTGGCTTTTCCTTGTGAGGTACGCAAATAACTAAAGGGCCTCAAGGCTTGATACAGGGCCTCCTTCTCTTTTCTGTCTATTCTCTCTCTCCATAGTAATCATATCTATTATGTGGCTTTAGATGCCATCTTTGTTCTTATGACTATAAAATTTATATCTCCATCCTAGACTTTTTCCCTAAACCCCAGGCTTGCATATCCAAGTACCTCCTCCATATATCTGTTAGGCATCTCCAATTTGAACTCCTGATTCCTTTCACATTTTGACTCTTCTTCCCATTTTGACTTTCTCCAGAGAGTCCATTCTCCACAAAGTAGCAGAATTACTTTTTTTTTTTTTAAGATTCAAGTTGCTCAATGCATTTCTCTTGGTTGACTGATTGCTGTGAGCACCATCTATTTGCTGACATTTCTGCTGAGGTGTGACAGCTGCTTACTCTTACTGCATCTTTGGGGAGATAGAATTCAACAGCACTCACGGTTTCCAACTACTCTCTGAGTTTATAATTTGCTGCTGAAATTCTAGAAGATAAAAGAATTGTAATCACCAAAGGTGATTGACTATCAGGGGCTCCAGCGAGTGGTTTTATTTGTAAAGTCCATCTGAATTGACTATATCTGTTAACAGCAAATCTAAGGCTATAACTTACTTTGTATTCACGTACCATAAAGCTGCTGATGTAAAGAGTAAAAAACTCAGACAATGAACTGCTTGTTTTGTCAATGTTTATTAGACCAAATAGTTGATTTAATTTTATTTTCTGATTGCCTTGTAGAATTAGTATTGTGTAAATACAACCTATCAGAAGACTAAACCTTCTTCCAGTGATTCTCAAACCTGTCCTTCCTGAGACCTTTCAAGACTCTGTGATAAGTAAGTATGAATATGCATAAATAAATTAGTCCTGTTAAGGTGTAAAACGTATAATCAAATGAGTACTCTCATAGGGCTCATCCTGCATCATTTCTCCATAAAAATCTAAGACTGTATTATGTGTAAGAATGTAAGGAACCTACTTATTATAGAGTTGGTTGGGGATGTATTGTACTTCACAGTATTTTTAAAATATAGCTTATAATCATGGAATGGGTTGTGTTATATGATAATAATTCTTCAAATAGTAAGCTTTGTGCATATATCATTTCTAAAATTCTCAGTTAAAAGAAAATAAAAGTAATGTACATGAAATCTGTCTTTGATATTTTGGGGGAAATGATTTGTCTACATTAAGAAGAAAAATCCAAAGCCTGTTTTTTATTCTTTATTGATAACTCAAATATTATTGGTATACTTTCTCTTTTTATCATTGCTGTAATTAATCACACTTATAAATGGTATGTAATACAGATTAAGATTGGATCAAAACCCCTGACATCCATGGTATATAGCATTGTGCATCTGTTGTTCTTGCTAGCCATGGAGGTGCACGGCCAGATGAGCAAGCTCATGTCCCCTTCTCTGTGAAATGGTAGAGGCAAGAAAAAAAAAAGCATAAAACTAAAGTTGTCTGTGGAGAATTGAGGTGATCATACTAAAACCTGAATTTGGAAACTGATGAGAAAAAGAGAGAAAAAAGGCAATAATTTTATACTCCTCAGGATTCACACACATGTGCCAATAAACCTCTCTCCCATAGTTATCATGCTGATTGGGAAAGATTCTCACACATACCTAACTCTTTCAAATATGACACGTTTTCCCTTTTGTGAAGGGAATTGACTATATCTGTTTACAAATGTACAAGTTGTGGATAACTGGTAATCTGATTTACATAGGTCTGAGAACATCAGGGACCATGTGCTGAGTGGTCTATATTATCTTAGGAGTTATTTTATGGCTCTAATTCTTTGTGCAAACTGAACTAGAGAACTGAAGCTGTTATTTCGAATTGTCTTGTCATTACCACCATCTCTCATGTATAGACTCTGTCAATGTCTGTAAAATGGTTGGGTTGTCTCTTTGGGAAAAAGAGAGGAGCAAAATACAACCTAAAACCAAAGTGTAAAGGTAAAAGAGTACAGAATAGCCATTCAGGCCCATGGTTCGGTTCTAAAAATGGTGTTTAGAATTGTTTGCAATAATTATTTTTTATTGTGAGGATTTTTTTCTTTTGACATTGAAAGATGTGGACAGTTGTTGGAATGGCAACTTTGTATTGAGTGGTCAAAAGTCTTTAAGTTGTAAAGTAAGAATGTGTATGAATGAATTTACATGATATGTTTCAGATAAGACAAAACAAGATCTTTCTTGTAGAAAACAAACCCAAAAAAAGCCCATTTCGTTTAGTTCAAAAAAGGAAGAGGCTATTTTCTAGAGGGCTTGAAAGTTGTGCCACTATTGTTCTGACATATCATTCTCCAGTAAAAGCTGTGAAGACCCTATATTCAGAATAGCTAAAAGAAATATCTTCAAGCTCACCTTTTAAAGTGATCTTAAAAATATTTTACCAGCTTTTATTCTGAGCAATATATTCTTAAGAAGTTTTCCTTTGCACTTCCAAACCAGAGACTTCTTTTCATAATGTACCATATTGACTTTGTTATCTAAGCTCAGCACCATTCAGACTCAGAGGCCTGCTTATCTAAAGGGCTTAATTACAACTGAATATTTACTTGGAGAGAGTTTGAAACTTCACTTTCAAAATATTGTCCAATATGTTTTCCATTTTTTCTGAGTAAAATACTACAGAGAGTACCAGGCCAAGAGCTTTCTTTATCTCCCACCATAATCTACTCCTCTTGCTCTATTTAAGTATTACTTCTATTGAAGGAGGCAAGGCTAACAGGACTAACTTGAATCAGACTCAGCCATCCACTGCTATTTAGGAAAAGCTAGGCTGCCTGCAACATGGACCACTGTATGCTCATCCCCCTGATGTATTCTTTATTAACTCTTCTGGATCTTTTTTGCAATATTTTTTTAAAGAAAGAGGAATTACTATAATTAAACATATTAAAATTCTTAGCAATGTTTTGCATATATTCTTCTCTAAAATGTCACTATCAGCTTTTTGGAGAAACAGAGTGATGCACACAAGATATAATATTTAAGTATCAAATTATTAAATCAGAAGAGGAAATCTGCAGACGTTATCAGAGATAACAGGGACTGTTACTCTGAGCTCTAAGATGTCAACAAGTTTCTTAATGCTTCAGGGGTTTTAGAAGTATTTGCTCTTGTTCTGCCTTTAGCCCCTACCAATATAATTTACAATTGGAGGCTTGTTGCAGTTATGAAATATCTGTAAGTTTATCATCAAGAGAATGACTTCAAAAACTCTGAATGGAAAGGTAGATGTGCCTTGTGAGTAAACTGCATCTGCCTGAATTCCCTTTCTTAGTGAACAGTTTTCAGTACCTCTTCTGAAATCATGGAAGGTTGAAGTTGGAAGAAAGCCTTGAAATTATTATTTTTTTTACATCTTCCTTTTACAGGAAGGCACCTACAGCTTGGTGAAAAGAAATGGGTAGATATAAAGAGTGATTTAATCTCCCAAAGGTAAATTGTGAAAGACTACTGCAACTTCAATAGTTCATCACAGGTATAATAAAGACCTGACAGTAGTTCTATGTAGACCAGACAAGTTGGGTAAAGAAGTAGACTTCCTTGTGTTACACTCTTTGGTCTCTCAGGGGAAAGACTTAAGTTTCTGCCAAACTCACCTCAATCTACCGGTGAAAAGAGCGAGAGGGAACTATTTTGTTATTCCCCAGTTCCTCCCCATTCTCTCACCTTCTGATAGTCTCTGACCATCTAGCAAT
This sequence comes from Lasiurus cinereus, assembly GCA_011751065.1. NCBI lineage: Eukaryota > Metazoa > Chordata > Mammalia > Chiroptera > Vespertilionidae > Lasiurus > Lasiurus cinereus. Next base: position 19,111,701 of record JAAGEH010000393.1, on the reverse strand, counting down.
CCTTCTCTAACCCCTCAGTATAGCAGTTGACACAGCAAAAGTTGCCTTTTTGTGAGTTTCTGGTTGCTATCTTTTACTTTGTTTCTTACCTCAACCTCATCCATCATCACATATCCAATTAGACTCATAGCTTCAACAGTGGGAAATTTTGTAAAATGCATTCAGCAAACAAATCTGTGTTAGTGCAGTTCTGAAGGCATCCATTCACTGAGGTGGGTGAGAACCCACTCAGCCTTGTGAAAAGAAAAAGAAAAAAAAATGTCAAGGAAAGAAAGGAATAGCATCAGAGAGGTCAGTGATTATGTGTTAGCTTTTAAATGTAACATTTTTGGTAATGACTTTTGAAAGGAAATGGGTTATATCAACAGATTTTTGTGGGAAGAAAGATGTTTCTCCTTTGCAAAGTAAATCTAAATGGAAATACATTAAGCCACTTTCTTCATTAAAACTAGCTGAGACAAGAAAATATCTCTACCTTCCATATAATAAGGGGCCATTAATTATGTGTTTACCATATTTTGAAGCAAAATTGCTATGGAAAGCTGGTGTTAGGTTTGATCTCTCAAAGTCTTTTCTAGATCTACTTTTATTTTTCAGAAAAGTAAATTGTCCTGAGAGTGTGAGAAAAGTATTCTTTGTGTTTTATGTAGTGAACTTTTGCTAGGGAACTCATTCCAATCTTTCTCTTGTCATGTTGCTTCTCAGAAGAATTGCATATCAGCTTTATATGTCTATCCAAATAGATTTCTAGAAGACCAGAAAAGGGGAGTATGTGAGAGGGGAAGAGGGAAAGAGAGAGATATAAAGAGTAAAATAGTCACTTTATTTGTGATTATTAGTTGCTCTGAAAGAAGGTAGAATTTAGTCAAGATAATATTACCTATACCCCAAAATGTCTTCTAGTCAAACCTGGATCATCATTACTTTTCTTATATATCCATTACCTCTTATAATCTGAATAACCAAAATGATCTTATAGTTTTTGCAGGCAGCCTAGATAATGATGCTTTTCCATTTGGGGAGAAAAGAGCTACCTGCTGAAACACACACACACACACACACACACACACACACACACTTGCTTCTCCAAGTTCAGTTATTTAATAAACACTTATCAAACACCTACTATGTGTGATACATGTATTATATTGGACTTCAATTGTTCAGTGTGAACAAAACATGCATGTTTTGTCAAAGATTCAGGTCATAATTCCTTTTGTCAAAGATCTAGTTCATGAGAATCCTGTTTTTATCACAGGCAGAGTTCAGTAGTGCAGTTGAACAAAACAGTTGAAGGCTCACATACCAGTGGAAGTTAAATGACAATTCAGCAGTGACCCTGAGCTTCTGCTGCCTGGAAACATTTAATGGTGTTACCCAGGAAATAGCATGACACTGGACAAAGGGGCATCTGTTTGCAACTCTAACCTCCACAAAGAAGCAATTCTTCTTGCCAAAGGGAGTAGAATAAATCCCTTCCCTTTGCCCCAGCATGCCCCACACCATTGATCTGGCAGAGATGCCGAATGCTAACAATAGACAGAAGACTGCAAGGTCAACCAAACCAACAAGAGTCACACCAGGGGTTAACAAGGAAAGCAGGAAGCCAACACTTTGCTGAGCATATTGGGCAGAAGAAAAACGCTGGAGTCATTGATAGAGGCAGTACCCAACACAATCTCAGCAGCCGAGAGTAAAATAATCTACCACTAACTCAGATCGCAGAAAGGATGAGGCAACCATCTCACTCAGGACAGCCTGGGAAAGGAGTGGCCCTGGCCACAAAAAGGAGGATCAGCAGAGCCACGGCCGGACAAACTGTTCTTGCTTTAGTGGTGTGGAATTGTGGCTAGGCTGAATTCCAGTGCTGTCACTGTCCCGCTGTGACATTGTGAAAGTCACTGAACCCCCCTGAAACTTGGGATTTTTTGCCTGTAAAACAAGCTTACAAGATCGTGAGAATTAGAGAAAGTGAATATAAATAAGCTATTCAATAAATGGCAGCCACTTTTATTTTGAAACGTGTATTCAATCATCACATGAATCCCATGGTAATCTTCTTAAAGTCCCAACATGTCTTTGCTGCTAAGGTGTCAAATGAGAATGCCTGCCTTACAGATGTCTTTAAATGGCTTATTTGTGCCTAACTGTGGTAAACCTGATGATGCCCCTTATTATATACTAACAGTTGACCCTTGAACAACACAGGTTTGAACTGTGGGTTCCCACTTTTACATAGTTTTGATTCAATAAATACATACAGTACTATAAATGTATTTTCTCTAATGATTTTCTTAATAAAATTTTCTTTTCTCTAGCTTTCTTTATTGTAAGAACATATAGACAAAAGAGTGGTGAAGGCCTGGGAGAGGCAGGTGCAGGGTGAAGGAAGTCAATGGGAAAAAACAAACAAAGGGAACATCTGTTATACTTTCAACAATAAAGATAAATTTTAAAAAGTAAATGTTTGGTAAAAATAAAATAAATGAAAAGAATATAGTATATAATACATATAGTATATAAAATATGCATTTATATTATCAATAAAGCTTTCCAGCAACAGGAGGATATTATTAGGTAAGTTTTGGGGGAGTCAGAAGTTCTATGTGGATTCTCAACTGTGAGAGCATTGGCACCCCTGTTGTTCAAGAGTCAACTAAAGTTATATGTTTATCTGTCTCCCGCCCATCTCTGATCTCTGCTCCCTCCATACCAGAAGCTCATTAGGTTTAGACCAATGCATCATTCATCTTTGCCCCCAGAGACTATCATAGTTTCTATGTAAAGTAGGTACTAAGTGAAATTTAATTCTTTGTAGGCCTTTCTTTTATTACTTTGTTCTACATTTTCATCCATTTTTGACTGGAAAAATCAGGCCACAAGAAAAGTGAAGTGTTTTACGTGTGTATAAATGTGTGTATGTGTATGTGTTTGTGTGTATATGTGTGTGTGTGTTTGTGTATAGAAAATAGGCAACCACCTCACTATTAAGGTCTAGGGTCTACACATGCTAAGGATTTGTGGATAGTATCTTTCTACTTGTTGAAGGGAATACCTACCAATGAAACCTTTGCAGATGTTTCTATATATTAAATGCTAATAATAGTAAACGTTGAACTATACTCCCTTGCTGTGCTTCAACAATAAAATGTAGTCATTTAATCTGCGTGACTCTTTGTGTATTTATAAACAAAATCTCAATGTATTTAAAACAAGAAAGTTTGAAAAGGTTATGATTGCAAATATGAGGTGTAAACCCAGTTTTGACCAATGTGGGTGTTAACCCATGTGCCTCATTTCCTAGTCATTGTTTCTAATTTTTGTCTCCAGGCTTATATATAGAAGTTTTAAAACACTGAAAATTGCATGAGCTTCTCTGTTAAGATCCAGCTACTTACCTGATGAATTCACTGTCAATTATCCTATCTAATAAAAGAGTAATATGCAAATTGACTGTCATTCTAACACACAAGATGGTTGCGCCCATGTGGAACCAAGATGGTTGCCACAAGATGGCCAGCAGGGGAGGGAAGTTGGGAGGGACCAGGCCTGCAAGGGAGGGAAGTTGTGGGCAATCAGGCCAGCAGGGGAGGGCAGTTGGGAGGGACAAGACCTGCAATGGAGGACAGTTGGGGGTGATCAAGCCTACAGGGGAGGTCAGTTGGCCGTGACCAGGCCAGTAGAGGATGGAAGTTGGGGGTGACTGGTCCTTCAGGGGAGGGCAGTTAAGGGTGACCAGGCCTGGAGGAGAGGGCAGTTAGGGGCAAACAGGCTGGCAGTGGAGCAGTTAGGCATCAATCAGGCTGGCAGGGGAGTGGTTAGTGGGTGATCAGGCTGGTAGGCAGAAACAGGTAGGGCCAATCAGGAAGGCAGGCAGGCAAGCAGTTGGGAGCCAGCAGTCCTAGACTGGAGAGGGTGCAAGCTGGGCTGAGGGACACACACCCTCTTGCACGAATTTCATGCACCACGCCTCTAGTTTTTTAAAAAGGAGCTTTACTGCAGCATCCCAAAATTGACTTGAGCTGCCAACATTCAAAGATAGAAACTGTAGAAAGAGTAGAAATATCTCCCTGCATGCAGGAGCTTCAGAGTTCAGCAGGCTCAGCTTCCCTCCTATGCCCTGACACTTCCCCCTGGTTATTTATCAGGGCATGTGGCCAGCTCAATCTCCTCATCTGTCCCATTTGCTAAGCAGTGCTTGCACCTAGCCTGTGTGTCAGTCTCCTTGAAACTGTAAGAATTAAAGTATCAAATCTCATTTAGTAGACAAAAGTTGTGTGTGCCATTGCTGCCATACACCTGGTGGGAGGTCATCAGTTGGCTGGCTCCCTCTTTGCCCATTTCACCCCCACTTCCAGCTGTCCAACATACCACTGTGCATTTGGGGAGCTTTTGGGAAATCACCCTGGGTTGTTTAAATGAAAACTATCTATACACACTAACGTGTGTATTGTGTGTGGCCTCTGCAGTAAGACTGACTGGTTGACATCCTGGCTTCAGCATTTATTAATTGTGTGGCCTTGAGCATGGCTCTTTTTGTACCTCTGTTTCCATTCTATAAAATGCCGATAATAATAGTGCTTGTTATAGGATTTTTGTAAGGATTAAATGAATTAATACTCAGCACACTTGGACTGCGTGGCATTTAGGATATACTTAATAAAAATTCTAGCTACATTAATTTCATCAAATGGAACTAAGGTCAACGATATAGCTCCTTGTTACCAACTTCTGCTCTGATGGCAGGCTGTGATGCTGCCTATTCAGGCTGAACTCTGTGGTCTTTTCTAGACTTTCTCCTTCCACCTCTCCCAGCTCAGAAATGAATTAGAAGTGTGAGCTTAAAAACTTACAAGTCTATATCAGAATCTTCTCTCGTCTATTTAAACCAACTCTTTGTTGTTTTTAACCTAAGTCTTGGTCATTTTTGACTCTTGGGTTTTGTAATGACACCACTCATATCTCTCCTACCCCAGGTAATTAGTACCTCTGTTGAATTGGGAACAATAGAGAAGGTCTCTGTTATAGAAGTGATCACCAAATTCCATGAGCAAAGGGAGGCAAAGTGAATTGAGTCTTGGAAATAGTATTCTTTCATAATAATCAGAAACTATACTTCTTACCTATAGATTTATACTAATATCTTATTCAAACCTACTTAATCCTTATTTTTTCTTTTACCATACTCAATGGAAAACACAAATCCCACTTGAATGCTGGCAAAATGATTGATTATAAATGTTTCAAAACTGGAGTTAAAAAAAGCAAGATGATTAACAAAACAGCTTAGCTCTGTAATCTACAATCTCAATTTAACCAACATGCAAGTCTAAGACAGGCTGGTATGTATTGTGATTCCATAATATAACTCAGGAGAGTAAAAATTATAAACTGAATGGGAGAAGGTGAGCATTCAAGAATTCAGAAAAAAAGTAAAATTGAAGAAATATTCCATTGACCTGACCAAATCACTGTCTTTTCTTTCTCAACCACAAACAACGCTGAATAAATCTAATTATGCAGTCTTAAAAAATAGTAACTTAGGTCCTGAAAAATCAGCATATTGTAATGGATACATAGAAAATAGTATCCTAGTAAGGGAGCTCAGAAAAATATTTTGGGCGATAGAATTTTATTTTAAGATGAGAATATGAGCATACATTTAAAATTATTTATTGACAGTTGGTAAATTATTTTTTCTGCATTTTTCTCTCTGTGGTACAGATGGAAGGCTAAAGTCTTCCAAATTTATTTCTGTGTTATACATATGTATACATTAGCTTGTGAAAATTACAAGTTTCCTTTGTGTGATTATTAAATCTGTCAAAGCTGTTATTAGGACTTATTTTATATTGTCTGGTAGCTGAAAATTGACAATGTAAGTTTGTGGGTTAGTCATTCCAAAAGATTTTAAATATCTGGTCAAATGTCCAAAAACTCATGAAAATGCCTGAGTGTATAAATATTCATGCTTATACCACTGACATTTTCCATCATATAAATTTAGTACTCAATTTAGAAAGATTCAATTTCCCTACATTGGCCCAGCCATTTTGGAGCTTCTTTCCTCCTGCTAGCACAGACAGTGAGTTTCATGTTAGCTTAAATGTCAGTCTAGTAGACTCAGATGTGCTCTGCTCCCATTCCATACACGCCTTCTAGATTTATGTGAGTAAAGAATGTTAGGTTTCCTGAGACAGTAGAAATTGAAGACCATTCGTTTCTCTTTCTCCTGCTTATAATTTCCATATTCAAATGGTATCTTCCAACACTCCCCTGGTTATAGAGCCCAGTTTCAATGTAAGAAATTTATCATTCTTAGACCTTTCCCATGGTTCATCACTCAGGTCTAATAACATAATAGCTTCATGGAGACAATGACAAAGAGCAAAAACAAGCAAGTAACAATAACAAGTTCAAGCATAAACCTCATTGTTGAATAAATTTTCAGGGTCTTATTTTTTTCATTTATTTTGAAATTGTACTTGGCGAGTTCATTTTTTTTTCAAAGTGTTATTTTTTTTAATTCTCTTATAAATGCATTTCCCTTAAAATTCTGAGGCATCTAAATTTAAACCATTATAATTTTAAAGAAAAGGAATTGTGTGTCAGTGTGTTGTACTAAGAGCATGCAGTTGAAAAGAAAAATGCTTCAAAAATGAGAATAATGGCAAGGCATATTTGAAAGTTGTGACTTATATTGAATTAGGCATCCTATAGTTTATTGTTGATGCAGCAAAGGAAAAACTGATTAGTGTTATAATCTATACAGACTTTGGCCACATTTACTTAATAAATACTCCATTTAGGCATTTCCTTAATAGATGTAGTGTCTGGATTTGGAGAGGGTGAAAACCTAAAAGAATCCATGGATCTTTTCTCTCATACCTTAGAGCAGTGGTTCTCAACCTTTCTAATGTCGTGACCCTTTAATACAATTCTTCATGTTGTGGTGACCCCCAACCATAAAATTATTTTTGTTGCTACTTCATAACTGTAATTTTGCAACTGTTATGAATCGTATCTGTGTTTTCCAATGGTCTTAGGCGACCCCTGTGAAGGGGTCGCGACCCACAGGTTGAGAACCACTGCCTTAGAGGAAAACAAGTTTGCATAAATACTTACTAAGAGCCTTATTTAAATACAGTGCTGGGTTGGGGAGATCCTGCAGTGAAGGAGATAAGAGTCCACCCTCTAGTGAGGGACACAATAAGGAAAGAGGCAACTCAGAAAGATTGTGATAAAGGTCTGTGGGAGGGGGAAATTGTTTTTCAACTGGATGGAGAAGTACTATTCTCTGAGACAGGCAAAGTTGGCAGATAAAAGTGTGCTTTATGGCAAGTGGAGGAAGATATGTTCATTTTGGCATCTGTCCTTTTGAGGTATCTGGGATATTCAAATGGAGATGCCTGGTGAACAGTTGAATATGTAAATTTTGAAGTTCAAGAGAGATATTTGGCTGGAGAATAAAATCTGGGGAATTGTTAGGTTTTGATGAGAAACCTCAGGACTGATTGAAAGTAATAGGGGAGAGTAAATAGAGAAAAAAGGAGAGAGTCCAAAGGAGGGGTGAGCTGGGTCAGGGAAGTCTGACCAAAATCCTGAGAGGGGCAGTATCAATGCTGAAAGATACAAGCTAGAGTGTGTCCACAGCAAGAAGGGAGTATGGGTCATGTTAATGAATTATGTTTCCTCTGTAACCAAAAATGTTTAGGAAAGATCATCTGCTTGGAATTCATATAAAATTTTATCCATTAAATTTTAAAAAGCCTGTAATTCTGTGATGTAAACTTGATTGTAATTTTGAACAATAAAAGAACCAAATTAGAGATAGAGATAAGAAGTATATCCAAATGTTTGAAATTGTGGAAATAGTATAAAAACTTGAATTGTAAAGAGCATCTTGGGTTAGTTACATATATTTTTTGTTGGTAACTTTTTAAAATATTTTAATCTTTGGCTATTATGCGCAGTTGTTCTGTTTTTGACTCAAAGTGGCAATGCAAGTACTACAGGGTATATTTGGTATATATGTGTATAAACAGAAGGCTTTTGGCAAGTGATTGGTCAGATGAAAACTTCAGTCCTGAAATTTTACTAGATAAAAGCATTGACATTTTACCTTATTAAATAAACCATAAGGGAAACTTCAATAAGTGACATTATGCAAATTAGAAATTTTTTCTGCCATAATGTGCAATATTTATTTTAATTATTATTGCTTTAACACTGTCTAGATGACCTTGGTTCCTCAGACATTTATATAAATTGTACAGATGTAGAAAAAAGTTATAAAGCAAAATAATGTTTTCAGGGGATTGTGGGCAGTGATACAAATACTCAAATTAATCTACCTATGGTAGGTTCTCTCTTCTTGCTCCTTTGGTAAAGTCAGACGGTCATTTCTGAATAGATCATTTCAACTGCTCCAGTTGTAAAGTACTTCTGTAATATTATGTGGATTTGTTGTGGGAAGGAGACACTAAGCAGTTAATATCCATACCAGATCACTATGAAGTGAGTCTGAGGGCATTTCAGAGAGAGAAACTCCTCCCTCCTTCCTAAAGCAGAGAAAAAAAATTCACTTCCACCCTGGAACCAGAGCCTCAGCTGCTCCTTCTAGTGACTGAAGACTAAGAATGATGGTTCCCCAATTTCAGGAGAGAGTGGTGCCCAGCCCTAATTTCTATTTCTGTTTCAGCAGGTCTCTCTAGCTCTGAGTCTGGTTTCCCACAAGAAGGTTATTTCCTAGAAAGAGTCCTTGACTCAAAATACCACTCTCTTTTTTTATCAATGGACTAAGTCCAGATGGGCCTCCTCATTTGTAAACTAAGTAACATTTCATAAACATAGCATTGCTCTTTGGCAGGAAAATTTGAAGTGTATGCAGTACATTTGATAAGTGGATATTGTCACTTGAGTCTTTAGAGCTCTTCTAAATCATAACAAAGATGCAAACCCTGGAGACTGCCTCAAGTTGTTCTTTGGCCCTCTCTCCTGCTTGAGGGGCCCTCTACTTTATGGACATGGGAATAGTGGTGGGTACTGCAGTGCATACCTGGCCTGTGCTTTCAGGAACTAGAAACAGTGCAGTAAGTCAAGAATGTTGGTGAAGTTCAGAAATCCTCAAGTGAAATTCATGAGATGGAACAGGCTTGCTATTCTCTCTGATTCCTTAGGTATCTTGAGAGTAGGTTCTATGATTGTAATTTGGCTTTTTAGGTCCCAGAGGCCTGTGGGTATCCATATTCTAATTGCTTGCGTACTATTTCTAGAATAACTCATGAAAGGATTGTGTGAAATAATATCTGTTAAGAATATTTCAAAATATTATTTTTAAGGGCATGAATCCTCCTTTCATTATTCAAGTGAGTCTCACTGTGGCTGGAAGGTATTGGGTACCCCTCTGTTCACAGAATTCTAGGGAATTACCCTTATTTTATCGAATGAAAGATATACTGATGGTGACATTCTTTATCTCATCAGAAGGTTTTCACATAACTGAAACATTCCTGCTACCTGGCTGACAGTGATTGCATGATGCATTGCATTGTAAGATAAACCTAATTTCAGAAAAGTTAAAAAATGATAATGTATGGTTGAGACCCATCAAATTTACACATTTGACAAATAGCCTTTGAAGAATTGTTCCTGATAGTTTGTCATTCTTAATGAAATTTGTAGTTTTCAGATATATGTTTGAACAACTGGAAGAAAAAAAAAAGGATAGACTATAATCTCTATATTTTCTTAAAACATTCTTCAATAGAGCTTAAATCTTCATCACTCAGTCTACAAAATAAATTAATTGAATAACTGGGAAAATATTTCTTTAAATTTGGGAAGCAAGGCTGTCTCTCTCTTATCCCCCAATTACAATGGGTAGGTAATATCTTGTTACTATTTTATTGAAATTGCTTTTGTAGCTCTTTGTGTTTCATTAAATCCCAAAGCAATGTCTACAATAAACTACGGCAGGTGCTGAACTGCTGCTTGAATTCCTCAATGGCAGTGGTCGGCAAACTCATTAGTCAATGGAGCCAAATATCAACAGTACAACAATTGAAATTTCGTTTGAGAGCCAAATTTTTTAAACTTAAACTTCTTCTAACTGACATTGGAAGAAATTTAAACTTCTTCTGACGTTCTTCAAAATAGACTCGCCCAGGCCATGGTTTTTTGTGGAAGAGCCACACTCAAGCGGCCAAAGAGCCCCATGTGCCTCGCAAGTCGTACTTTGCCGACCACTGCTCTATGGAAATGTCGCTATGGAGGAACATCAACTCACTCTAACCCCAGGAGGACCAATCTATACAGTTCGATTTCTTCAGTTTGATAAAAAGTTGTATCTGCTTGGAATGCCTTCCACCCCATTCAAGTGCCTCTAAGATGTTCTACAATAGCGTTTTGCAGTCTCACTACTAATGACATTTGGGAGTAGAAAAATCTATGTTGAAGGGAGCAGTCCAGTGCCCTGTAGAATGTTTGGAAGATTCCTAGCTGCCAGATGCTAGAACCTCCTGTTCCTAAAAGGTGACAATCAGAAACATTCCCCAGACACAACATTACCTTGGTTGAGGACCATTGTTCTACGGTACTCTTTCTCAAGCCCTGGAAGGACAAGAATAAGATACTTCACGAATTGGTTTTTATCCATCTTATGATGATGATCAAATGCAAAGCCAAACGATGAATTAGACAGGAATTGTAAAAGCCATAAAAGCAGGAAAAACAGATGCTGTCCGCTTATAGACGCAATATTGCAACGTGAAGCTGCACTATGAGATAAGTTTGTGTCAAGGTGGTTTTGAAAACAAAGGATGGCATACACTTTTCAACCTCTCACACAATTTCTGTAAAGAAAAAAACTAAAACTTTCAGAAATGTTTAGAAACTGTCAAAAGCACACAAAATCAGCTCTATAGTAGACTGTGTCTTGATCCGATATATATATTTTTAAAGAAACAGTAAAAAATACTATCATTTTTTTCTTAAAGTTAATGAAAACAAAAATGACAAAGTGTATGGTACAATTAAATGAAAATGTTATTATAATAACACTACTCCCACCCATTCATGCTTTGCCTAGCCACATGAAAATATTTGTCACCTACATGCTTGCCCAGAAGTGCATCGTTTTGTATTATAAATGGCATCTTTTTTTAGTTACAGACATGATTGGTTGTAGTTTCTTTTTAAAACAATTATTTTTAAAATATGTTAAAACAAAAAAACGATACTCTTACTTTTCACATACAGAAAAAAAATCTCCAAGAGCTGTCCCACATGCTGTTGTGTGAAAAACTGACTGTCATCATCTGTTGCAATCATGCTCTCTTGGCACCAGTATGGAATGGCATCCTGTTTTACATGGATCATTGTAATACTCATATATATTGTAATACCCAAACATAGCTTAATGCCCATATACATTGTAATACCCGTACATATATAATCAAATGTTTCCACCTTGCCCCTAGAAGTAGATTCTCTCCACTGTAACAGAGGGCCCTATTAAGCATCTTGGAGATCATGTAGATCCTCTGCTCAAAGCCCTTCATTTTTCCTATTAGAATGTAAGGACCGCAGAATGGTCTGCAAAGCCCCACCACTCTGGTTTCATCTTCTGTTCTTCTCCTCCTTGCTCAGGCTTCTCCAATTGCATTGGCCCCCTGGGTGTTTTGAAAACAAGCCAGCCCTACCTCAGGAATTTTGTACCTGCTGTTTATTTTGCCTGTGTTGCTTTCCCAAGGTTATATACATGCATCACTCCATTATCTCCTTCAAGTCAGCTTTAATGTTACCTCTCAATGACGCCTCCTCTGTTTAAAGTAGCTATTTTACTCTCTTCCCCATTCCACTACCCTTCTCTTTCTCCTTATCTTTATTTTTATATCAGTCTAATACAGTAATTCCTTTTTATATCCTCCACTCTTTTGAAGAACAACATTCAATGAAGACAAATATTTTTTTACGGTTTGAATTCCTGTTATATCACAAAGGCTTAATAAAGGCCATTGATGTTTATATTTCTTGAATGGACCTATGGTCACAAAAATAAGCAATAGGTATTATCAAAATTTAATTTCAACATATAAATTAAAAGATCATAAAGATATCTTGATATTCAGGGTTATTGATTTTTAAGACCAAAGTATCAAATTATACTGGATTTCTATTTTTATCCCCATTGCCCTAAGAAACAAAGCAATCAGTGGTGGAGAGGATTAATTCAAAGAATTTCTCATTATGAAATGTTAAATGTATTAAATGTTTTTTAAATAATGGTTTTTAAGAGGATATACATTTTGTGGAGAAATTTCAATGATTAAGTTATTATAATTGGACTTGAATCCAGTTCAGGAAAAAGGGATGAATCTATAACTTATTGTTTTTATTATTTTGTTCATTGAAATATCTATTATGAGAGGGTTACCAGTTTATTTCATCTAGGAATGATATATTTAATATATAATCAAATAATCTTTTAAACATCAATTTAGATAGTGACTCAGAGATTTTATGTTAGTGATTTCAAATTTTTATTTTTATTTAATTTAATTTATATCGTGGGTATTAGGGTTCTCCAGAGAAAGAGAACTAAGAGTTCATAGATATAGATATAGATATAGATATAGATATAGATATAGATATAGATATATACTCTCATAGCTCTCATAGTGATATTTATATTTATGAATAAATTTATTATAAGGAATAATAATTGTCTTTTGCAGTTATGAAGGTTAAGAAGTCTCAAGCTCTATAGTCAACAAACTAGAAACTCAGAAGACTCAATGCTAAAAGTTCTAATTAGAAATCCAGTAAGCTCAAGACCCAAGAAAATTGAGGTTTCATTCAAATTAAAAGGCAGGAAAAGATTAATGTCCTAACTCAAGTTCTCAGACAGGAGAGGTTTCCTCTTACTGGAGAAAAGGCCAGTGTTTTGGTTTTATTCAGTTGGTTGAGTGAGGTCAACCCACATTAGGGAGGGCAATCTGTTTCACTCAGTCTTCATGTTCAAATACTAGAGGCCCCAATGCACGAAATTCATGCAAGGGGTTCAGCCCCTGCCCGCCACTGCCTGGGCCCCTACCTACTGCTGTGGCCACCTCTGCCTCAGCCCTCACCCATGCAGTGGCCACCTCTGCCTTGGCCTCACCCACCACAGCTTCCTCTGGAAGGACGTCTGGCTTAATTAGCATATTATGATTTTATTATTATAGATTATTCTCATCCTCACAGACACACCCAGAGTGTTTGATAAAATATCTAGGCATCCTATGATTTAGTCAGTTTGACACGTGAAATGTACCATCACATTGTGTTCTAAATTTCTTTAAGATTTCCTAAGTAGTAAAGATTATTTTTAATGACTCTGAAATACATCTTAATTGTCTGTAAAAGTAAAGCAATGTGTTCCTAATTATGAGAGAGAAAGATGAATATTTCAAAAACTGTGTGATTTCAAAAATTATTTTTCAAAATCTCTAAAAGTTTTTTGTTTTTTTTAAATTGGAAACCCTCCATTTAAAGAAGAAAACAAATTCTGAGGGGGGAAGAATTATGACTTTAAGAGTGTATTTTTACTTTATTTTAATAACCAGTGGCCCAGTGCATGAAAGTCATACACAAGGGTGGAGTGTGTTGTCCCTCAGCCTGGCCTGCACCCTCTCCAATTTGGGACCCCTCGAAGAATGTCCTATTGCTGTTTTACAGGACTCTGGCCTAAACTGGCAGTCGGACATCCCTCTTGCAATCTGGGATTGCTGGCTCCTAACTATTCACCTGCCTGCCTGCTGGCCTGGTTGCCCCAACTGCCCCCTGCCACTGGTCTGCTTGCCTCCAAATGCCTGCCCCCCGCTGCCAGCCTAATCACCCCCAACTGCCCCTCTGCTGGTCTGCTCACTCCAAACTGCGCATCCCTGCTGTCCTGATCACCTCTGACCCCCGCTAATAGCCTGCTTACCCCCAACTGGCCCTCCTTCTGGTCTCTTTATCCCCAATGGCCCCTCCCCCCACACCAGTCTGATCATCCACAACTGCCATCCCAACCTGGGCTGATCACCCCCAGGTGAACCAAGCTCCTAGCCCCTCCTTTTTCCTTTATTTTTTTTTCAGTGCCTCTTTGAGTGGAGGCCAGATGGGTGTCTGGAAGCAGGTATCTGGGATTTATTTATCTTCTATAATAAAAACTTTGTAGCCTTGAGTGGAGGCCAGGGCCAGCCAGGGTGGGTGGGAAGTTTAGTTTCCTCCATCTCTGTGGGCAAACCAAGCCTCCTGCTTGCTCCAGCTCCATGGCTGCCTCCATCTTAGTTGGATTAATTTGCATACTTGCTCCTTATTGGCTGATGGGTATGGCTTTGGGATATAGCAGAAGTACAGTAAATTTGCATGTTTCTCTTTTGTTAGTGTAGATAGTAGAAGTATAACATTTTATCCAATGAGAGGCTTTTATAATATGAATATTTTAAATATATTTTTATTGATTTTAGAGAAGCAGGAAGGGGGGTAGAGACATAGAAATATCAGTGATGAGAAAGCCATTGATCAGCTGCCTTCTGCATATCCCACATTGGGTTCTGAGCCCACAACATGAACTTGTGCCCCAACCTGGACTTCCTGGTTCATATGTCGACACTCAACCATTGAGCCATGCTGGCATGGCCTTAAATTTTATTTGAATTTTTATACAGGAAATGAATCCTTTCAGAACTACTTTTTATAAAGTGGTGACAGATAATTATATAAAAGAACATAACAGCCTCAAAACAAATATATAGTGAAAAATATTTTTAAATATATGTTTATAAAATTAAGGCCAAAATCTTTATATTAACAAATATTGTTTAACAAATATATTTTACAATACAAAATTGTTTAATTAAAATTCTTAAGAAATATCTAGTTAGACATTTAGAATATAATTACAATATAGTGAGATAATATCATCTAGTTAGTTATCTAGAAAAGCCTTTTGAGGTGAACAGTTTCTAAAGATCTCTAAATAATCAGAAAATTTGTTCCTCTCATTACATCTGTTGAACAGAGATTAAAACGTAATGACTGATTATTGTAATATTTGCTTTGCATGAATAATCCTGATAGATAAATTGGGAGCTAGATCTAAATTAGGTCTGAATTAAGCTTTGCTTTTCTATTTATACACAAAAATTATTGTTTTAATTAAGTATACAACCACAGTGAATGACAAGTGGTCTCAGGATCTCCGTGAACTATCAATTACCGGGATTTAGTAAATATTAGATACAACTAATATTGCAATTAAAAGGGGAAGAAAATTTACATTCATATATAGGGCCTCTAGATCTGTGAACCAAATATTTTTAATTGTTGTTAAGATGGTTCCTGCTAACAAGCTGTTCAGAATGCACACTAGAATTATAAAGAAAGAATTTATCTTAGTTTATTAATGGAAAATTAATAAATGGAGAGCATGTTCTCTGTCTCATTCTCTCTGCTTACTATCTCATTATGGATACATATCTTTTTTTACATATCTTTTTTTTTTCATTTTCTTTTTGGGGGGAATTTAATGAATGTTCCAATTTATTTTCTGTAAGCAAAAGATCAACACTTAGAAATGACTTGTAACATAAAATGACCAGATATTGAGCACATCAAGACTGAAAAACATTTTGAAGCAGCCTCCAGAGAAGCTTCTGTCAAAGGATAATGAGCATGTGAAGTAACCAGATCTTGCATGCTGAGTTTAGTTTGTTCAGAGGTATTTAGACTAAGTAGACTCGAAAGAGTTGACAACATCCTGCTTTGGACAGATGTAAATGATATGCTGCAATACATTACTAATAAACTGGCACAATTTGATGCAAATATTAGGCCAAAAGGATAAAGGACCAAGAGATTAAGGACCAAGGAAGAAAATCAAGATTTGTTTGTTTTTAAAGAAATAGTAAACTTTTTTAAGGATTTCTATTTTGACCATCCTTTTTCTTGTTTTTAATTGAGATAATAACATTATCTTAGATGTACACTATTATCCTTCAGAATCTGTATACACTGTAGTGTGCTCACCACTGAAACTCTCATTTCCATTTGCTTTGATACATTGAATTCCCTTTACTATTTCATGTTCCCTGTATACCCTTTCCTCTCTGGTAACCACCAATCTGTTGTCTGTATCCATGAGTTTGGCTTTGTTTTGCTTGCTTATTTATAAATTTATTTGTGTTATATTTTACGTATGAGGAAATCAAAGTTTTTTGTTCTTTTTTCTGTCTGACATTTCGCTTAGTCTAGTTAGACATTTAGAATATAATTACATTTAGAATATATAATAAAATAGTGTAAAATGTCAATTCAGATCCTTAAGGTACATCTGTGTTGTCACAATGGCTAAGTAGTATTCCATTGTATTTATATACCATACTAGAGGCTCATTGCACAAAATTCGTGCACAGGTGTGGTCCCTAGGCCTGGCTGGCAATCAAAGCAGAAGCTTCAGGCATGGAAGGGCAAGTTCTAGCTGACCTCTGGGCCCTGGGCAGCACCTGGGTCCCAGCACCACCCTCCCCTCCCCACCAGCGTCATGGCATCTGAGTCCCCACATGGAGATGCAGTGAGCACAGCCAGATTCCATGGGCCAGGGCGTAGCATGGGCCTCTGGGCTGCTCAGCGGTGCCACACAGAAGGCAAGTGGGCAGTGCTCTCTCTTCTGGCTGGCCTTGCAGACTGGCTCTTGTGAGAGCCCATGGGGAGCCTGACTGGTTCCTGCGGTCCCAGCAGCTGTGGCCCAGCTCACCTGGAAGAGGCCACACAGGTGCTTCTCTGGCACCTGAGCACAGGGGCTTCTCTTGCACGTGAACCCTAGTTTCCTGGGGGATGTTAGCAGGGGGAGTGAGAGTGAGCTCAGCAGACACCCCGCATTCTCATCTCACCTCTTTACCCATTATCCCGACTCCCAGGTAATGGGTGAGAGGTCGCAGCACATTGCCAAACCTCACCATGTTGCATGCCATCCCTTAGTGGTCAGCACATATCATCATGAGTGGCCAAACTCCCAGTGTTCCAGTTGAATTCCTGGTCAAACGACCACCTGAGGGGACAATTTGTATATTAGGCTTTTATTATATAGGATTTTATTCATTCATCCATCAGTAGCTACTTAGGTTGCTTTCATATCTCTCCTATTCTAAATAATGATACAAGGAATATAGAAGTGCATACATCTTTTCGGATTAGTGTTTTTATATTCTTCAGATAAATATCGAGAAGAGGAATTGCTGTATCATATGGTAGTTCTAGTCATAATTTTTTGAGGAACTTCCATACTGTTCTCCATAGTGGCTGCACAAATTTACAATCCAATAGAGTGTATGAGAGTTCCCTTTACTCCATATCCTCTTCTTCCCAACATCCATTTCTTTCTTTTTTATAATAGTCATTCTGACACGAGATGACATCTCATTGTGATTTTTATTTGCATTTCATAATTGGTAGTGTTGAATATTTTTCCATGTGCCTGCTAGCTGTGTCCTTTTTGGGAGAATGTCTGTTCGGATCCTCTGCCCATTTTTTTAACTGGCTTGTTTGGATTTTTGTTATTGAGCTTTATGAATTCTTCATGTATTTTGGATATTAACCCTTTGTTGGAAGTATCATTTGCAACTACTATCTTCTTCCATTTGTTTGGTTGCTTTTTTGTTTTGTTGATGGTTTCCTTTGCTATACAGAAGCTTTTTAGCTTTATGTTGTCCTGTTTGTTTATTTTTGTTTTCCTTTTCCTTGTTGGAGCCAGATCTACAAAAACATCACTAATACCAGAACCTTAGTGTCTATGTTTCCTTTATGTATTCAATTGTTTCAGCTCTTACATTCAAATTTTTAATTTACTTTGAGTTGATATTTGTGTACAGTATAAGATAGTGATGTCATGACATTCTTTTGCACGTGGCTATCCAGTTTTCCCAATAACTGTTATGGAAGAGATTTTCCTTTCTCCATTGTTTTTCTTGTCTCCTTCACTATAAATTAGTTGTCACTACAGGTATAGGTTTATTCCTGGCCTCTCCTATTCTGTTCTCTTGGTCTATTTGTGTATTTTGACTGTTTTTAAATGCTGATAAATTTGACATTAAAGGCAATGAAAACTTGCATCTGTATGATTGTATATACAAATATATTATCAAATTATTAAAAACAATTTGTCTCCAAAACAAAAAAGCAAAGTTGTAATAGATGAAATTACTTTTGACCGGGTTTCAAGACAAGCAGCTTGCAGAGGACCTGATCCTAGAAGTATGTTTTCCAAAGTTACAAACAGACAATAACCTCCAGCATTTTGACAAGCACTGTGGTCTGCCCTGCCAGATGAATCCCTCTGCACCTTGGTGGCTGGGCCCTTGTGTGACACACACCAAGGGTCTTTTTGCTTTAGGCATGCTTTATCAGTCTCCATTTTCTGCAGCATGTGAGCAAAAATGGCTTCTGATTGGAGAAGTTAAAGTAAATTAAAAAAATGAACCAGATTCCCAATCCACCAAGATACAAAACAAACAAACAAACAAACAAAAAAGAACAAACAAAAAAACTGAATGGTTTGAAATGCTTTTGTATTGCTTTGACATATTGGCTTTCAACCCATTTTTCAAGTCCTATTTTTATAGCAAATATTTTATGAGACATCTTTATTCTCCTCAAAGAAATTCCAAGATAACCTACCTGCACAGACTATTTCAGAAAAATAAATACAATGCCTTCCATGTAATATAAAGGCAAAAAAATAAGTTATATATATATATATATATATATATATATATATATATATGTTCTAGATGTGACTGTAGTAGCTGACATAATGAAGTAATCAGATATGTGTGTCTATCCCAGGTAGACTCACCATAGGCTATCAGTAAATGTGTCAGCTGAGTATTGGGAACGCAAATGTCTTGAGTAGTGTTATTGCCTGTTATTTTCCAAAGCAGTGACCAACTCCTGGAAAACAAACAAAAAATACCTGAAGTTATAAATGCAATCTTTTCTTCATTTACACAGTACCTCCATTTTTGATATATTTGCTATGTATTAAAACCGTGCTCAAAGCACTAATATATTTGGTAGTTATTAAAACCATGCCAAAGTGTGTATGTTTCTATATTAAAAAAAAATTGTTACAGTTTTCTGTAGTTTCACCCAGTCTAAATTTCATGTGCATGTGAAAACTGTGCAGGATGGGGAACTACTCTATACACTACAGGATGTCTGCATCCCTGGCCCCCACTCACTCACTGCCAGTATCACCTTCTTGGTTTTGAAGGCAACCAAAACCATCTTAAGAGATTCCAAAAACACTCCCTAGTACTGTTGAGAGGCACACCTGTTTGCACCATGACCCATGATCGTCCATCTCTCCTGCCCCATCCCAGTTCTGGTAAAGTCAGAACTGTGCCCAGACTGACTTCCTGTCTATTAGAATGATTTCTCCCACGTCTAACACGCAAATTAATGTGAAACTTTAGTACCCCACATATTTTTAAATGTTTTTTCCTCACAACTATATGCAAAAAGTGTAAGGTTTAAAAGAAGCAGAAAGTACTAATACTGAAGAACTTATATTTTAAATGATTATGTAGTACTAGTAAAGACTCTCAGAACTAATGGTACACCTCATGAGTTGTTGGAGAAATTCCTTGTCCTATTTTTTCACCTCCTAATATTTCAACTTCCATTTGTTAATATTTATAAAATGTTTAGAATAGCCCCTGGGCATGTTATAAGTGCTATAGATGATCTTTGATAAATAACTAAAAAAAGTACTCCCAAAGTCATCATTCTAAAATTTTAATCTGATCATATTTCTTCCTTAATAGGAATCTTCAGTGTACCTTTATTTTAAATTTAAATATTTTTAAGAAGTAGATCCTTTACTTCAAATAAAAATCTTATGTGAATATATGATGTATGAAAGGGATAAAAGCAGCTTTGCTTTTGTTAGAACTAGAAAGGTGGCCCAGTGCCATACCCACCAAGCCTCTCCTGGACAGTGTCTGAAGCAAGCCCATAAAGCCCCCATCACATGCCTCTACAAACACTGTTAAAAAGGCACCAATGTACACAATTCATGACCAATTGTTAGTATAGCCCTAGAAGGCCTCCAGGCTATGGCCCTACATCCCCTGCATTACCATAATCACCCTCACACAGCTACTATATTCTTTTAGCATCAGTACACTACCTGCCTCCAAAATATCTTCTGCCTTTCTTTCTTTGATTTTACTGCTCCTTTTCCCTTGGACCTCTCTTATCACTAACCACCCAGGTAGATGTCTATCTGACCTGATGCTCTTTTCTCTCTGAGATGTTTTTCCTAACAAAGCTAGATGACCCAGTTCTTCATCTTTTGTGTTCTTATCCCACTTAATTCTACCATCTATCACAGGTTTAATAATGGCAGCTGGCATGAACCAATTGCTTGCAATGTATCAGTGGCTTTTCTAACCCCTTTCCTATTTTAACAAAAGTCTACCTTATAATAATCGTGTGATAAAGGTATCAATAGGGTCCCCATTTTATAGCTCAGGAAACTGAGGCCCAGAAAAGCTAAACAACTTTCCCACAGTTATTCATGACTAAGAAATAGAGGTAGTCTGCTTGATCAGATTATTATGCCTAATTTTTTTGTTAGCATTCTCTATTTTCTCCACACAGGAAACTTTTGAAGCCTCAGTCACATCTTCCTCATCTTCCTGTACCCAGTTGCTCAATAAGCATCAAAATGTGCTGTTGCAAGAATCAAAAGGAAAGCTTTCTTCATAGGCTCAACCTAGTGAGAGACTTTAACTCAAAAATTCAGATAATCCTTTTTTGGCCTTCCTATAATGATTTCTCCTTTTCCTGCTTTTACTACTTCTTATAAGCAGATAAAACTAACAATATTAGATCACAGTGCAGCAACACGCAGCTCATATGGTAATAGAAATTGAAAATATTTAACAGTAAATTTAATTAATAGATAATATAACTGTTTTCTGAGCAAACTGTTAATATGTTAAACATGCTTATTCAACATGGAATTGTTCTGTGCAGGATGTATTTTTTCATGTTGCTATATCAAATGGGTTATTTTCCTATAATTTATCCTAAAATAAGAAATGGATATATAGTTCCAAAGATTGATTTTATATTTATTAATTGTATGTAAATTCAGCCTTTTTACACTTATCCTATTACTCCTTTTGGCAATTTCATTTCTTTTGTTCCAGCATATTCAGACCTTTGTAGATCTCTTTAAGAAGTTTTTAGATCTTGAGAGTTCAGAATGTCAGTAGTTAAGACTGTGGGTTCAGAATCCTTCAGCCTCTGTCTGGCTCTGCCTTTCACCAGCTGAATGACATTGAAAAATGTTTACCCTTTGACTCTGAGCATCAGTTTTTCTCATCTGTGAACCTGGATTAGAATTGTCCCTACCTCAATGTCTTTAAAATCCTCAACTCCATGAGTGGCTCACATGGTATGCCCAATAATGGTAATTACTTTTACTTTCATGTTTATCTTGGAGAGAGAGGCTGCTTTTAAAATATAAGTGTCTCAGATCTCTGTTAGACTGTCTGAAAGGCCCTTATCTCTTTTCTTATGGCAAATAGCCTAAATTTCCTTCTTATTTAATTCTTTATTGATAGAATGTGTTATCTGATAATAGTCTTGCTAATCCATAAACATGTGAATTCTTTCTACTTAACAAACCATATCAGTGTCTAAATTGCTTTTTTATTTTTTGCTCTTTGGTGGAACCTTGGAGCCTGGCATTTTCTAAATGCTAATTGCTTACTTTTCTCACGTTCATTATGTATTCCAAACATATGCTCTTGATGAAGGATTAGTTCTAAATAAATATTTTGTGAATGAAATCATCGTGGAAAGTTGAACCTTCGTTTTGGGTGTAGGGAACAGATCCATACATATGCAACAGTGATTTCCAGCCACTGTGTTCTCAGCGACCCAGGAAGGAGGCATTTCTGCTTCTTTAGTCTGGGGAGCTGATATGTACAAAGTTATTAACAAGTCAACGTGTTAACATGTTTAAAGTCCAGAAGTAAAATATTCTCTCTCTCTCTCTCTCTCTCTCTCTCTCTCTCTCTCTCTCTCTCT
>JAAGEH010000393.1:18892731-19089563 GCA_011751065.1 Lasiurus cinereus | reverse complement strand
TCTCTCTCTCTCTCTCTCTCTCTCTCTCTCTCTCTCTCTCTCTCTCTCTATGTATCTATCTATCTATCTCTCTCTCAACACACACACACACACACACACACACACACACACACACACACACAGATGATGGTACTTTTTATGTACTTTGCTGGTGGTTTCCATGATGCAGATATTGGTGCGAAGTCAAGCTTTCTAATAAAATCACTGAATAATCACGTCTCCAAAATAGGTCACTGGATGAGGAATTTTTTTACGGGGAGAAGATTAAAAGCCTATTTTCTCCTACTTTTAACTTAAATGTTTATGTAGTACACATATTTTCCCAGTATTTCCTAAGTTCATAGATTTTGATTTATGATTCATATGGTTTTCAGTGAGTGAAATAGATACCCCAGCAATTGAGGAATTTGCCTAAGCCCAGGCTGCAGAAAATGTCAGGGGCAGAGCTAAAGACATTTCTCTTATTTTCCCTGACTATTTGTGCAGAATTTGCTTTTTTTTTTTTTAAAGAACTGAAGCCACTAAGACATTTTTTTCACTTACTTCTGATAAAATAAAATATATAGAGTAAAATGAAATATCATACAAAGTAAGTTGCAGATATTTGCAAAATCAGATTGAAAATATATAAATGAAATATTTTTATTTTTCTATGAAAGTTTCATATTTTAAAAAGTCTAAAAGCAAACAATTATTCTTTTAAATTGATAATTGCAAGGTTATTGCTGCTGTCCTTTAACCTGAAGGCATAAAATAATGACCACAAAGGCCATGATAAGGAGCACAGCATATTCAAAGTGAGGTTGGATAGGGGATGGAAGGAAAATGAGGAGAGGAGGTTGACTGGACCACTCTGTGGCAAGCTTGGAAGAGGGTCACATGATGTGGAACTTTTAACCTGGATCATAGCTTCTTGCTTTTAAGGAGTGAAGTTGAAGCTACTAGATATGACCTTTTTCCATCTGTCCCAAAATGTCTGTTTTACATTGGCATTTTCTGCTAGATAAAGCAGAGAATTTGAGTGGAACCATTTTTTCCTATCTCTATTGTAATGACCCAAATAATCTGTGAAACCATCCCATTGTACAATACCTCTCAGCCTTCTCACTCTCAGTGAACCTTGCCTACCCTCTGAGAGAAGATTCACATAGCAGCCCTTCAGCTTCACAGGAATTTCCATAAAGAATCTATGGTTCCAGACTACCAGCCAAGCTCTGTGGCTTTATAGTGCTGTGATCACAGCATATTATTTAATATTTTTGAGCATCAGTTTATTAATGTGTAAAGTGAGTATAACCTTACTTACCTTATATGACCACCATAAGGACCAAATACAGAGATATGAGTGAGAGGCTTAGCACTGTTACCCACATCTAAACTCGTGGTAGCTACAAATGCTTTTCACTAAATCAAGATCAGACCCACTGAGAAGTTATTTTCATTGTGTGTACCATGCACATAATTGATTTACATAGAAATGGACTTGGTGTTCAACAAATAACCAATAATGATATTTATATTAGAGTCACTTCATTTGACTGAATTTTGTTAATTACCAATCATGGAGAAAATAAAGAGAGGGGAGCATCAACGAAATAGAAAGAATTTAAGAAGAAATGGGCAAAAGATATAAATGAAACAATAGTAGAAGCACTTATTCAAAATAAACTTAAAACCACAATCCTTCTGTTGGACAAACTACCTCAAGATCTGGATTCTAAACCTCTGCACCCGTGAGTCACAGACTGTACAAATCTCACCCAGCTTGGGTGGGTCTTTGTGTCCTGATTCCTAAGATAAGGATTGGACTCAATCACCTCATAGGTAACATTTTAGAATTGTCTCTAATTGGAGAATGTTAGCAGCTGAAATCACATAAGCAAATCCAAAGCTTTAAAAAATTCCTATTATTTTTTCAAGTTCTATTAAGTAACTCTAATTGTAATCTTTACAAATAGCAATGTGTTCATTCTTTAATGCAGAAGCTTTACAGAATTCAATCTGAAAGACCCTGGGTAAACCCAGGTCATTTCTGCAAAGTCAAACTGATGCCAACTGTTAATCAGGAAAAACATCTGGGAAGCCATCTGCTATGGTTCATGCAGGGGCCTTCTGACTCAAAATATTCCCTGATAGGACATACAGTGTCCTAACTAACTGTCTGACTCACCAGAGCACCTTTGGTTTGACTTTTCCAGTACCTGAACACTGCCAGAGGACAATGTGTCAACGCAAGCCATGTTGGAAAGGAGAAGCATGCACTTAAGGGTCTTTGGAACTTATTTTAAGCAAAAACGTGCTTGCAATCAGCTCCATAATTAATTAGTTTGTGTGCTAAGTATGGGAGCCTGTGTTGTGGGAATCACTGTGGCAATAGAAGAAGAGAGTGGTTCTTATTACGGAAGTGCTCATAGCACAGAGCAAGAGGCAAGCATACAATTGCAACATGCTGTGGTGAGGCCCAAAGCAGAGGAGCACCTTAAATCCAAAGACAATGCACAGACTCTGTGTTATCAGTGCAGGTTGTTTTCAGAACAGTGAAGAAAGAAGCTCAGCGATACTTTCTTTTGACCTGCTGTGTCCATTGAACCACTTCCATCAAGTGGTCTTGTTCAGGCATATTGAATCAGTTCCATATTTCAACAATTACAAAATAATACATTTTATCTTTAAAAAGTCACAGCTATTTTTGCTTCTTGTCTTTCCAGCCAATTGAAGACCAAACCTTTTAAATTTTTTCTGGACTTCCTTTACCTGTCTCCCTTCTCCACATCCTGTTTCTTTTGCCGCAGACTTGTCATCCTTTGTCTCTAATTTTGACTGTTGTGCCCTCCCAGTCTCTATGCTTGCCTCACTCCAAGTTATCGTTCCTTTTGCACCTGATATTTTAACGAAGGCATCTCGACCCAATGGTATATGCTTTTTACAAAGAGACTAAATAAAATATTAAACTTTCAGCTAATTAAAATTATCAAATTAGCCTAGCCAGCATGGCTCAGTAATTGAGCATCAACCTATAAATCAAGAGGTCAAGGTTAGATTCCTGGTCAGGTCATATGCCCGGGTTGTGTGTGTGGGCCATGCAAGAGGCAGCCAATCAGTGATTCTCTCTCATTGTTGATGTTTCTATTTTTCCCTCCCTCTCCTTTCATCTCTGAAATCAATAAAAATATATTTTAAAATAAAAATAACAAAATTATCAAATTAAGTCTATAATTCTTCACCCAAGTTCTAAATATTATTCATCTCTTTGCATCGCCTCACCCTTCACCCCATAATTGATGCTATGTTATCAAATGGTACAGTTTGCATTGCAAAATTAAAATGTCTGCCCTTCCTCTACAAAGCTAGCAGAGCACTTCTAAACATTTAACCCTTCACTCTTCTCTTCTGCTTAAAACTCTTCAGTGACCTCCTCTTGCCAAAGCATAGTTTCTCAAACTTGAATATGTGTGGGAATAGCCTGGAGAGTCTGGAAAGTCTTGTTTTTTTAGTGGGTTTTTTTATGGAAAATCTCAAGGCCAAACCACCCTGAAATTTTATTTCTATAGTTCTGAGGTATAGAGGCTACAGGATCCAATCCATCATAATGGGGATGCCTTTTTTCCTGGCATCTCCTCCACATCATCTCTCCCACCCCACCCCTTATTCTCTCTATTGCTGTAAATTCTTTGCACATAGGAAACTGATTATGTTGCTAGTACCTAGCAGAGTATGGCTCATCATCATACTTTTCAATGAAGGAAAGAAGCAATATATATGTACAGAATTATTCATCCTGATTTGATACAACTAGACACATGAGGTTTTGACAAATATATGAAATGAATGTATCAGTTGGTAAAAGATTGATAGAAACCATATGGAGCATTCAGCTTTGGTTTTGATTAACATCTATTTCTGATTATCCTGAGAGGAGAAAATTGTAATTTATGACTATTATAATTATTCTGAAGATGATTTATAAACATGTAGATTTTTATAAACATAATTCACTTGCTTTTAATTTTCAGGTTTGTTAATTTACAAAGGCACAGATTCCCTAAATGCTTTAAGGCAGTTAGAGAAAGAGTAAAATTATGTTGCTCATTTGTGACAATGTATTAATATCGTCAGGCACAGTGAGTGCTTCCTTAATGTGTTTATTTTAAATAGTGATGGTAGGTACCAAAGGCTTTCTGAGAAAGGTATGGCATAATCTAGATAAATGTGAACCTTCTTCAAAGGTGTGGTATATTCTAGATAAATGTGAACCTTCTTCAAAGTTTATAAAGCCCTGTCCCTCTACAATTGCAGCCAGTGAATTCTTGCTATAGCCAGGGTATTGAATACATTATTCCCAAGATGATATGATCCTATGTGTGGTTCTTCACAAGAAACTGCGGTTCAGAAGATCACAGAAGGATAAGAATAAGTGTTATTTTGTTTTTGTGTCTTGGCCATGGTGGATGGGAAGACACACTAATGCATCCACATTGACATGCATGCGCTCTTCTCTCCCTGGAACATTTCCCTCTTCACATACCTATTTCTTCAGATCTCATCTTGGAAACCATATTCTCCCAGAATACTTCCTGGCTACCACCACCAGGGTTAGCTGCCACATCTCTGTGTTTCCCAGTTTATTTATCACAGCATCTAATGCAGTCTGTAGAACTTACTAACACCTTTACTGGTTGATCTCCCCATTTCACCATGAGACAGAAATGCTATCATATTTTTCATTTTTCCACCAGGGCCCAGAATACTTCTTACAGTAAAATAGACATGGAATAAACATTTGTCAAGTGAATCAATGATTTATGTGTATGTATTCAATATACACCTCTGAGTGTCATCACAACCTAAAAATTGCCTAAATTTTTAACTTGTTCTCCTTATTTTCTTACCTTAAAGTTCTGAAAATTGCCTGTTGTCTGATTTAATTTCAAAAGAGTCATGAATTGTATGGACTGGAAGGGCAACAATTTTGTGTTCAGTCCAGTCCTCTCTCTAGCTGAGGGATCTTTTATAAATCTCTGTGTCTTTCTGTTCCTTATTTTTCTTACCTAGAAGAGCTCATTTCCAACCCAAAGATTCCAAGAGTCCAAGAAGAAAATCTTTATATTTCATGCTTTAGCCAGTCTGGCTTATCAGATAGTGTGCCTATGGACTGAAGCGTTGTGGATTCTATATATTTCAGTTAAAATAGCTATTACAATGGTAAGTATAAGCCTTCTTGTTCTTCTAGGGCAGTGGTTGGCAAACTCATTAGTCAACAGAGCCAAATATCAAGAGTACAACAATTGAAATTTCTTTTGAGAGCCAAATTTTTTAAACTTAAACTTCTTCTAATGCCACTTTTTCAAAATAGACTCGCGCAGGCCATGGCATTTTGTGGAAGAGCCACACTCAAGGGGCCAAAGAGCCGCATGTGGCTCTTGCGCTACAGTTTGCCGACCACGGTTTTAGGGTATGGTAGGAGATTTTGTGATGATGTTTTGTAACACTAATACAGATCTGATGATGTTTAGTACATAGTATTTTTCCGTTTATTTAAGCAGAATTTGTATTAAAGAAGAAAGAGATGACTTTGTGTACAGTGGTGATAGCAACAGATTGGTGGTCAGATCAGATAGCACTGATGTCACATGGGGTAGATTGGTTAACACACCAACCTATAATACATGTGTTGCTGTCCCATCACTTAATCTTAGCCATCTGAGGCTCATGAAAAGCGGACAGACAGCAGTGAAGAGCATGAAATCAATATCAACCACACCACTTAGATCTGGATATGAGCCACTTCCTACTCTAAACTG
Organism: Lasiurus cinereus; assembly: GCA_011751065.1. Lineage (NCBI taxonomy): Eukaryota > Metazoa > Chordata > Mammalia > Chiroptera > Vespertilionidae > Lasiurus > Lasiurus cinereus. The sequence goes on along the minus strand of JAAGEH010000393.1, from coordinate 19,083,762 downwards.
TATAAATTAAAATAACATCACCTCCCCTTAATTTTCTCTCAGATTATAGAAAGGTCTAAGAATATAACAATATCTTATAAATAGAAATCCTGGTAAGTTAGAAGATTATGATGCATATATTAGTTATTAGACTGCCACAGGACCTACTTTTGATACAACCTGAAGGTCAGTCAGTCTATAAATGTGTGTTCAGCACATATTATGTGTCAGACCCAGTTCTAAACATTGTTCTAAAAAAAAACTTAGGCATTTTTTTTTTTGGTTAGAAAACAAACACACACAAAAATTTGAAAATACAAACTAATAAAATAATATTCATAACACCTGACAGGGCCACTTTAGTGATGAAACACAGGAAAGAACTGAAAGATACCATTTGGTTTGAGAGCCATGGAGATCCGAGGAAGAACATCCTAAGCAGATACAAAGACCCTGAGTTAGGAATGTGCTTAATGTGTTAAGGAATGGAAATAGATTGTTAAAGACTATAAAATAGAGAATGATTTGAAACAGATGGAATGTGAGTCAGAGAGAGAAGCAGAGGCCAAGGGCAAGAGTTTAGGTTTTATTCCATGTAGTGGAACACTGAAAATTATAAAGCAGTGTAGTATGTGTTCAGTAGCCTCAAACTACTGCCCTTTAAGCCATTTTTTCCCCCTTTAGAAGAAAGTGCTAAGTAGACAAACAGTCTCTCAGGCAAGTTGAAACCAACTTAAACACACACTTTTGTTTGCTTTCTTAAACCTATTAAATATTTTACTCCACCTGATTCACTGAAATGAGAAGGTCACTTTAATTTATTTATTATTGGTTTGTTTTACTGAAAACCAAAATAAGTTCTGGAGTCATTCACAATAAGTCATGACTGTCAGTCCACGATTCTAAAATTCAAAATGAAGAATTATTAGAATTCATTCCCTGCTTTGACTTGATATTTTTAATATTCTGTTTTAAAAAAAACTGGAGGTTGGAAGATACATTAGAATTTATGAACAGCTCATTTTAATAAAAACTCTTAATACTTTATACAAAATTAGGTTTACTAATAGAATTAAGTGTTGAGTGTTATCCTAATATCCCTGTACATTTATCTATAATTATTTACTGGGCCTTAGAGTTTTATGGTTATTAGCATTAGATCTTTTAGTTTTCACCTAGGCCAAAATCTCATCATTTTAAATTAAGATTTTTAAATAGTCAAAGAATAAAACATGATATTAGAAAATTTAACATATCTTATTAGTTCATGTGCATTTCTGAGTAGCCATTGGAAGAATCTAAATATATTTGCTGCATTGTAATTCCATAACATTTAAAGAATTATCCTTTTAAAAATAAAATCTAAAGAGTTATCAGGATCAAACCAATTATTTCTTTTTATTATATTGTTACTTATTTAAAGAGGTTTTTTTTTTCAGTTGGAGAAAACAATATTTAGCTGAGATTAAAGCAACCTGCTAGTGCAAAATTACATGCTGTTTTATACCTTGCACATTCCAATATGCCTATACAACACACACACACACACACACCACTAAATTCATATCTTCACTCTAATCAGTGAGGCTCCCAGAAATGACTGGACAAGTATAAACTTTTTGGTGCTGACCATTTTTCATTTAGGATCTCTGCTTTCACTCTCTGCAAAGCTCACCCTTGATTAATCGAGTCAGTGTGGGATGGCTGCAATGTACAACAATCACACCTTCACACAGAGAAGGGTGAAAGGGGAGCTGTGTCTAGACAGACTTTTTGAAATCAGCCAAGAAGAGACCTTTGTTGCCATTTTAGGGTTCTTCAGTATTCTGGGGTGGGTGTGTGGGTGTATCTAAGTCTCAGTATCATTCCAGACATCTTATAATTTGGGAGAAGCATTCTGATTTATTTCATGACATTCATAAATTTTGCTGTATACCTGAATGACAGATACCTATTCAGAATGTGAAATGCTCTCTTAACAAGTGTTGGCCATTTTTTGAAAAATACTTTTGGGAGAATTATGACCATAATAAATGTTCTATAGACAGCAACACTCTGGCACTGTTCTCATTGAAAGAGTGAACTTGAGAGGTCAGATAACCAATGTTTTAAACAAAAATTATAGAGTCTCACAAAATTTTTAAGCTGTATCCCTAACTTCACAGTGATTATATTTAAATGAAGATAAGCTGAAGGGTTTAGTAGCCATGGTAACATGATGTGAAATATGCCATGTCATAAAAGTCTATTAAAAATATATATTACCATTCTAAAGGTTTTGTTGCTGCCTTAAATATTGACTGTAGAGGAAGAAAGAAGAGAACGAGAGAAGAGAAGGGCCATAGATTAAACATTTTATTTCAAACTTGTTGGTTTGAAAATAATGTAAATTCTAAATAAATTTGACTATAGATAAAACTGACATTAAAAATAAAAAATATGCCAAGACCGGTTTGGCTCCGTGGATAGAGCATTGGCTTGCGGACTGAAAGGTCCCGGGTTCGATTCTGGTTGGGGGCATGTACCTTGCTTGCGGGCACATCTCCACAGTGGGGCGTGCAGGAGGCGGCTGATCGATGTCTCTCTCTCATCAATGTTTCTGACTTTCTATCTCTCTCCCTTCCTCTCTGTAAAATATCAATAAAATATATATTTTTTAAAATGTGAGAAAATAAACAAAAATCAACTTTGATACCTTATAAAAATGTGGTAAATCTACTTCCTGCAAGAGTCTAAAAGTGATGAGTAATGTTATAGTTTTTTAACATTTAAGTGAATTGCTTTTGAGTACATAATTTGTGGCTATTTATATGAGCAACAAAACCTCAAAAACACAACTTTAAATATGTTTAAACAAACATTTTCAGAGTTTTATTCAAAATCATGAAATAAATGATTAAATTGATGTTATTGTGGATAATTTAAGGCACAGAGAGATAAAGATGGACATCATCCAAATATTAAATTTATTAGAAACCCAGCTAATATTTTGAGATTTAGTCTTAATTTTATTCTATGCTAAAAAGCCATATCTAGCTATACATTTTTCCTTGTAAAAGTAGAATCATACTATATATAATTATCTATAACTTCATAGCTTAAGAGCCTGGTTTTGATGTCAGACACATTTGGGTATTAGTTTCAACTCTCAGTCACATTTCCAAAGCTGTGTTTTGGAACCCATCAGAACCTCCATTTTCTCATATGCAAAACAGACATAAGAATAAAAGCACCTCTAGCAAACAACCATTGTCAGACCTGAGCTAACTAATTGAATGAAAAAAAGGTAATCAATGGATGGCAAAGCAGAACTGACAGAATATTAGGATTTTCTGCCAAAGATTTTAACAGAGCCATCATAAAAATGATTCAACAAGCAATTATGAACACACTTAAAACAAATTACAAAAAAAGAATCTCAGCAAAGAAATAGAAAATATAAAGAAGCAAACGGATATTTTAGCACTGAAGAATACAATCACTGAAATTGTAAAAGCTCAGTAGTAGATGGACTCAACAATAGTAGAAGGGAGGGGGCAGAGGAGGAAAAATCAGTGAACTTAAAGATGGGACAATAGAAATGACCCATTCTAAACAAAAAAGAGGAAGTCGATTTTAAAAAATGCACTGCCCTAACCGGTTTGGCTCAGTGGGTAGAGCATTGGCCTACGTCCTTTAAGGTCCCAGGTTCGATTCCAGTCAGGGGCATGTACCTTGGCCCCAGGAGGTAGTATGCAGGAGGTAGCTGATAGATATTTCTCTCTCTCATTGATGTTTCTAACTCTCTATCCCTCTCCTTTTCTCTCTGTAAAAAGTCAATAAAATATATTAAAAAATAAAAATAAAAAACGCACTGAGCCTCAGGGACCCATAGAACTCATACATAGGATCTAACACCCATATCATCACAGCACTGGAAGGAGAGAAGAAAGAAGGCAGTACTAAAAAGGATTTGAAGAAACAATAGCTGAAAATTTCCCAAATTTGACCCTCCAAAAAAAACATAAGTCTCTAACTTGAAGAAGCTGAGCAAATAACCAGTGGAATAAGCATTAAAAAATACATACCAAAAAATATCAGAGTCAAACTTCTCAAAAACATAGAAAAATAATCTTGAAAGCAGCAAGAAAGAAACACTTTGGAGGTGAAGGGGGAGGGTGCAATTTGAATGACAGTAGACTTTTCATCAGAAACCATGGAGGTCAGAAATAAGCAGTACAACATTTTTCAATGCTAAAAGATCAAAGCCATCAATCCAGGATCTTGTATTCAGCCAAAATATTCCTCAGGAATGTAGGGGAAAATCAAGACATTCTTAGATAAAGAAAAACAAAGAAAACTTGTCACCAACAGACCTACCTTATAAGAATAACTACCAAAAATCTCTAAACAGAAGTGAAATAAATAAAAGGTGGAAACTCGGAGTATCAGGAAGGAAGAAAGAACATGGTCAATACAATGGACTTTATTTTTTTCTTAAGTCTTCAGCAAGGGCTGAGGGCTCATCTCCTTATAAGATATGGGGAGCCATTGTAAGGTCTGGCACACAGGAGTAAAGTAGTTTGATCTGATGTTTAAAAAGAACTTTTTGGCTTCTGTAGGGACAGAAGCAGGGAGATGGGGACATGGTAATCCACAGTGAGATATTGAGAACTAGACCAGGGCATCTGCAAAAAAGTTGGTAAGAAATGGTCTACTTCTGAACATGTGTTGAAAGCACAGTAAACTGAATTTGCTGTTGATGACTTTATAGCAAGAGACAAGGAGCAACCTCATCAAGAACAATGCCAGGATTTTTGTTCTCAGCAACTGGTGACATAAGCTTGCTATCAACTGATGAAAATAACTACTGGTCAAGCAGATATGGGGGAAGGTCATGAGTTTAGTAATGCCAAGGAGAATTCAAATTTGAGAACACTTAAATTCCCTGATTACTTTCTTATACAAACATCCAAAAACATTTATCTGTGTATGAGTGCCATCCTCAAACTAGGAGATTTGGAAATACAGGACCATTAACTATGATTTGAGCAGTATATACACAATGATGCAATACAAGAGAAAAATTACAAAGCTATCACTTAAAATTGTTCAGAATTCATACTTTTTAAAAGTAAAGTAATACCTTAAAATATAAAAATGTATAAACATTATAAAACATGAAATAAAATTTAACTATAAAATATAAGTGATAGGTAAACCTGAAAATTCCAGAGGAAATAAATTGCTAGGTAAAATTATAATAACATGTTGAAAAGTAAACTACAGTATAAAAAAATGAATAAAATTCAACCAAAAAAATTTTTTTAAAGAAAGTAAAATAATAATTAGTTTTCCAAAAGTGAAAACCTTCAAAAACAAAGGAAATTAATGATATTGTTATTGAGTTTGAATATTATTTGGTGCATATTTTCTAGCTCTTTCATAAAGTTTTTCTGAGACTAAAAGGGTTTTGGCAAGAGCGCAGACATAATTATAAATCAACTCCAATTGTTTTCCTTAGATGCTTATTTTCAAACAATTTTGTGCCTTACTCAATACCTTTGAAGACTTCTTAACACCTTTTTTTTTATGTGCAAGAGCTGAAATGTTTTTACTGAGTAAAAGCTACAATTTGTGTTTCAAGGAATATATTACCAATTTATCATCCTTTACTTTCATCACTTACTGATGGATATTTCACTCTTCAGACAGTCTTTGAACTAAAAATAAGGATTATTTGTGCAATAAAATTTTGCTCTGTGGATGTTCTTCATTTCCTTCCTTTTGGAAATTATTTATATATGGAAGAATGCTTTATAAGCAGGTGTACCTTTGTTTTTATAACACTTAATCATTTAAAAGCAGGTTGAATTGTAAGATGGAAATGACTTAGATTTCAGATTCTTTTAAAAATCTGGCATGACAATAAGAATGCCAACAAAAATATCAGTATCTCAATTCTTTAAAATAGCATAAAATACCAAAACTCCTGAATATATGCATTTGATATATAAATTCACTAATAACATCCTATTCTGTTTTTTTTTAAATGATTATAGCTGAGTTCTAAAAACCGAAAGCCCCGCTTAATTTTTTTTTTCTTCTTCAGAGCTAGTCAGATTTCAACTTTATATCTGCATCAGTATAAGTTTTGTTCCAAACTCTATGGAATTTAAACTGGATTTGACTAGTCCATTTAACCTTTTCCATGTGGTATGGGACTCTTTTCTAGTCACAGATAAACCTTCCATGTGCTAGTGTTATGATTACCAATACTGCCTACAGGTAATGTTGAAAAGTTATATTTTTACTGTGTAAATCACTGATTTCACCATAAAAACATACTGTTATAGGCTCACTGATATTTTTTCAAATTCATGAAAAATTATTACAAACAAAATAAAGATCATTACAAGAATAAATTTTTTTTTTACATTGTTTAGAATTTACGCATATGGCCATCACTGGCAGCCAGGATGCTGAGAAATGTATTTTTTATTCTGGACAGACATTTGCTTGCTTAAAAGGTGGAGTCTCTATTACTAAAGGAAGACTACATGCTGGGAGATAACTAGTCATCTTCAATAGGGAGTGACAATCCTATTTGCCCTTTGAAAAAGTCTTTCTTGGAAAGAGTGGAAAATGGACTAAATAGTAAGAGATCATAGACAAGGAAATAATTCAAATGAAAGCTACTGTGGCCTGAACCAAGACAGAGGCATTTAGGGAGAGATAAGTGGACAAAGGCTTAGGAGATATTTGGAAGTTGAATGGACAGGACATAACCAATTGATTGTCCATTTCTAATTTATTGTACTTATCATGAATACTGTGCCTAACTTGATGCTTATAAATGAAAGGATATATAACTTGAAAAAGGAGTGAATGAAGAAGGTTAATAGGAGGAGCCCAGGACAATAATGTCCTGGAACTACTTTGAGAAATATCAATATTTAGAGGTAAATATCAAACAAGTTTTTTTAAATAATGTCTACCAACTGTAATCTGTCATTCCCCTTTCCCAGTGGGCATCTCCATCTAGTTCCAAAACATTCAGTTACTTTTAGTTATTTGTGTCTCTTGTTTTGGGCATTCTCTTGGTCTTTCCATTTTTTCCCACCCATCCTTCTGCCCCAACTTTGGCAACCATAAGCTTGTTCTTTTTCTCTGAGTCTGTTTCTGTTTTGTTTATTTGTTGTTGTTTTAAGATTCCACTCATAAGGGAAATCAAATGGTATTTGTCTTTCTCTGTCTGGCTTATTTTATTTAGCATAATACACCCTAGGTCCACCCATGTTATCGCAAATGGTAAAATTTTATTCTTTTTTTATGGCAAATATCCCATTGTATATATGTATCATCATCTTTATCCATCATCAATAGGCAAAATTCATAGGCTGTCAGGTAAAGATAATAAATAAGCAAGTAGCATGTAAAACATAAGCAGAATTTATAAGATATAGGTATACAGACATAGATGTAGATGTAGATGTTAGTTTCCTCTGAGAGAAATTGGTTATAGATAAAGTAAGTAAACTGTGGATGTACTAAGGCCCTAATATGCACCATCTACTATATACATGAGCCATATGGGTACTCAACATTCAGGTATATTAAGTTCACCACATTTTAATGACATACATTCTGACAAATAATACCTACTGCTGCCCATCAGGCTAGTTGGTAACGTTTAACTGTGGCCAGATGTACTTGCCTCCATTTAAAGTGTGTGTGCATTTATCTAGGCACTTTCCATCCACAAGCCTCTTCACTCAAACATCACTCTTGGTTCTCATCACCATAGCAGCAGCAGCCAGAGAAATGGGATGTATAACATTGTATAATCCAGGATTGAGAGAGAAGACTCCTGATCTGCTTTCACTGCTCCTATCTTCTCTTTCTTCTTGCTATGCGTTTAAATTGATTTAATGAGCTGAGTGATTCACTCATTTTAATTTGGTCTGTGAGCTTTTCTGTCCCATGGCCTTTGAGTAATTTATTTAATCGTGTACTTAAAATCTACCTTGCGTCATATCCATATGGCATAATTTTCATAATACTAGTGTATGTGTGAATATGTATTACTTTGTAATAAAAGGAGCATGCATATTCATTTTTAAAAACTGAGAGCTCAGTAAAATACCCTCATCTTCCCAGTGAGTTTGAGGAGCAAAATATTTTTCTTATTATTAATGTAGTTGCTACAAACTTTTTGAATGTCCCATAGCTTACATTTTATATATTTCTTTCTTTGCCCCTTAGTAGTTATTTTTACTTTCTAAAAAATTTCTTTATTGATTAAGGTGCTACATGTGTGTTATTCCCACATTACCCCCATCCCCCCACCACCACTCATGCCCTTAAACCCCCTGTTGTCTGTATCCATTGTTTAGGCTTACATGCATGCATACAAGTCCTTAGGTTGATCTCTCCCCCTTCCTCCCTTCCTCCCTTACTCTCCCTCTGAGGTTTGATGGTCTGATCAATGTTTCTCTGTCTCTGAATCTGTTTTTGTTCATCAGTTTATGTTGTTCATTATATTCCATAAATGAGTTAGATCATGTGATATTTATCTTTCTCTGACTGGCTTATTTCACTTAGCATAATGCTCTCCAGTTCCATCTATGCTGTTGCAAAAGGTAAGAACTCCTTTTTTACCACAACATAGTATTCCATTGTGTAGATGCACCATAGTTTTTTAATCCACTCATTTGCTGATGGGCACTTAGGCTGTTTCCAAATCTTAGCTATGGTAAATTGTGCTGCTATGAACATAGGGGTGCATATATCCTTTCTAATTGGTGTTTCTAGTTTCTTTGGATATATTCCTAGAAGTAGGATCACTGGGTCAAATGGAAGTTGCATTTTTAGTTTTTTGAGGAAACTCCATACTGTTCTCCACAGTGGCTGCACCAGTCTGCATTCCCACCAGCAGTGCATATGGGTTTCTTTTTCTCTGCATCCTCTCCAGCACTTGTCCTTTGTTGATTTGTTGATGATAGCCTTTCTGACAGGTGTGAGATGGTACCTCATTGTCATTTTGATTTGCATCTCTCAGATGATTAGTGACTTTGAGCATGCTTTCATATGCCTCTTGGCCTTGCTTCTGTGTGTTTTTGTTGTTGTTGTTGTTGTTTGGAAAGTATCTATTTAGGTCCCTTGTCCATTTTTTTTTTAATCAGGTTGTTTATCTTCCTTTTGTTAAATTGTATGAGTTCTCTGTAAATGTTGGAGATTAAACCTTTATCAGTGATAACATTGGCAAATATGTTCTCCCATGCAGTGGTCCTCCTTGTTGTTTTGTTGATAGTTTCTTTGGTTGTGAAAAAGCTTTTTATTTTGATGTAGTCCCAATTGTTTTTCTCTTTAGTTTCCATTGCCCTAGGAGCAGTATCAGTGAAGAAATTGCTTCAGCATATGTCTGAGATTTTGCTGCCTGTGGATTCTTCTAGTGTTTTTATAGTTTCCAATCTTGATATTTAGTTATTTTTACTTTAATGTTTAGTTATTTTTACTTTAATTGATATATTTCTGATTAATAATAACTTAAAATAATAGAATTTTTGAAGAGTTTTAAAATTATCCCAAATCATAAAAATCAAATGCCAATTGTCACTTAGTTGATATACAACTACAAATAAATGACTGCAAAAGAAAAATAATATCTTTTTTTTTTTTAACCATTGGGCTCTGCAATTTTCACTCAGTGAAGACATGATAGCCTGTGGGTAATCCAGGAAAAACTGATGAGATGTGCTGTTCTTTAAAGTTCCCTAGATATGCAATTTGGGTCAATTTTCAACAAGTTTGATGAGCCAAGAAAAGGAAGGAAGCCTGCAAAAGCACAGATGGACAGCATGATAAGTAATATTATAGCCCTTAAGGAAGCAAGAGTGACATAAAGGGTTGCTGAACATGTTATTGAATTGTCTGGGCTCTCAGTGGGAGCAGAGATGCTGATAAGCCAAATGAGAATCCACAACACGAGAGTTGCCAAGGTCTTGGTGCAAAACCCTGTAGAGAGGATGGGTAAATGGTTATCTAATCTCAGCCATTTCAATAGGCTTTTTTAAAGAACCAGACTCACATTTGTATACCAACTTGAAAATCACCAGATGCTAATGAGCATGGTAGTCTCTCTAACCACAGGACGCAAAATCCTTATATTTAAAAGGCATAGACCCTTGGGTTCATCGCTTAATAAACCCTTTAGTGGAAGACTATGAGTAAACTTGAGCAATCTTGGATAGACAAGGAAATCAATAAAACTTTGGGCTTCATCCAACTTTTTGAAAAATAGCAAATAAATAAAAGGACTATCAGCTTTGAAAACAAAACCATAATTTAGAGGAAAGAAATTTTCAGTGATGCTTTTCACCACAGATGATATGACTATACTTTTTAAATGTAAGATGTCTGATTTCTTCACAACATTTAATTATATGGATTGTCCCTTACTTGAAATTGTCTCTTTCCTCTGCTTCCATAAACCTGGGTGATTCAAGACCTTTCTCCTCTCTGTTTCTTCCTTTATTTCACTTAGCTATTTTTGCATAACAAATCACCCCAAAACAGAGGCTTACAACTACAGTTAATTCTCACAATACTATTGGTTAGCTGGTTTAAGCTGGGTGGGTCTTCTTTTGTATACGATATTGGCTGGGGTTCCTTATGCAGTTGTTATATTTATGAGGAGCTTAGCTGGGACTGAAATATGCATGCTTGCCTCAAACATCTTTGGAGCCCCATCATGGGGATTGGAACTTTCAGGGCCTTTCTTTCCATCAGGGTCTCGGGCATGTTGGTGCAGGCCTCTAAGTTGACAAAAATAAAAGCTGCAAGACCTTCCAAGCTCTAGGTCTGAAAATCCTCCCCCACTGTCAATTCTACCATGTTCTATTGTAGAAGCAAGTCACCAATTTCAAGGGACAGCCAAAAATCAAGGCAAGATGCCCTAACTGTACCTTTTAATGAGAGGAATGGCAAAGAATTTATAGTCTTCTTTAATACAGCACAACCATATATTCCTCTTTGTTTTCCTAACCAGTAAGTATTTCTATTGCTGAAGGGTTGGACTTTAACTTTCTTTTTAAATATCTTTATTTAGTTATGTGACCTTTACCAAATGATTTAACCATTTTTGGTCTTATTGGCAATTGTGGAAATTGGTACCTACCTGTCAAGGCTGGTGAAATGAAAAGCATATAAAATATCTAGCACAGTATCTGACATGTAGAAACTACTCAATAAGTGGTTGTTACTATGGATATTTTGTTATTCTGCTTCCTTCATTAAAACTTGCTCAGTGCCTCAGCCCTCAGGAAATCCCCCATTCTTACATCCAGTTTCACACATTTAGCAATTAGCTCCAAATAAGATTTGCTCTTATTTTCCATGTATTATTTGTATCTCCAACCAAGAACAGAAACCATGTCATATTTTGGTTCTATAGACTTTCTCCACATTGACCAACTGCACATATCTATAATAATAAAAGCATAATGTGCTAATTGGACTGGATATCCTTCCAGAGACCTTCCAGATGAAGCTGGGGCTGCAAGGGAAGCCCGGGTGCCAGAGGGAAGCCAGTGCTGGGAGCCAGGGGAAGGAAGGCCTACACTTCCACAAATTCTGTGCATTGGGCCTCTAGTAATAAAATCATTGATCAAACAATTTCATGATTAAGGTTAATGTAGAAAAACCTGTAGCTGGGACCAAGAAAGAATACTATCCATATTATAGGTTTTCCATATTATATTGAAAAACATGTTGATATTATGATATAAATATAAGAGCAATATTCTATAGAAGGTTTTTATTGATATTAACACTTACAATATACCTATTTATTTTATCAAGAGATAAGAAAATGACCTTTGATTTACTTAATCGGAGTTTAATATAGTTAGTATGTAAAACTCTGGAGATTTATTTATATCTCTGGGCCACTTTTTTATAATCTATAAAATCAGATATAGTGATTCCTAATACATTGGGGTTATTGTGAGGATTTAGCAAGATAATGCCAAAAATTACTTTGTACTGTGCCATGAACATTGTAGGGCTTCATAATACTGAGCAATTATTGCTATTGATGGTGGTGTTCATGAGTGCCCTTAATTGAGCTATTGCCTTAATTGAGTGATTCAGGTGTGATAGATTTGAAAAAAACTAGACAATTGCCCTGAGTCAAATAACAATGAATATATTACATGGAAATGAGTAGATTATGGAATGAAATAGTTGTAACAACTACACACAGTTTACAAAGTTTACATTTGATCATTAAGTCACTAATAATTGAAGGATTAATGAGTAAACAGGAGTCTGTCAGCTGGGAGAAACCAACAGTGCCTTGAATGGCCATGCAATTGTGAAGGACCATCCTAGCACTGAAACTAGGATGGTCCTGAGCTGGGCTGGTTATTTGCACTGCAATGTGATGGTTGCATGGGGCAGTTTGTGGTCCTGCTCAGTGATGTAACCCACTGTCTGGTTTCCTATTTGAGAAATGCACTAAGTCCCTAGACTGAGAGATTCTTTCAAAGAACACGCATTGCTCTCCCTGATAGTGGTTTCTCAGGGTCTCCTACTTGATCTGTTTGTCTGGATAACTAATGTTCTAGTCATCATTAAACTTAAGACTTAATTTCTACCCAGGGCATTTATAGCTAGTGAAAGAGTTAACCAGATAAACAAGTAAACCAGGATACACTGTGTATATAAGTGTTATAATAAAGGTAGATACTTAGGGTTTGGGAAGTAAAAAGAGTATCAGAGGTGAGGTGCCCTATGGTTTTCCCAAGAAAACCTAGTTCAAGACGGAGATATGTGAAGGCATGGATTAGACTGACACTGATAAACAAACCTAACCTTTCCCCCCAACTTAGAAACCAGCTTGGAGGTCATTAGGAAATACAGTTTTACCACTGTATCAATATTTCACCTACCAATATCACTCAGTTCAGAAACACTTAAATTGTATAATTTCAGTTTTGCTTTATCTTTCAGATAAAAAATTTAAATTTTTAAAAATATGTAGCATTGAAAACATTTATTTGCTGGGTATTGTCATGATTGCATTTCATGATAGAATTTTTAAAAGACCGAGTTTATTTATGCCTGCTCTGTTTCCTGGGCTGGTCTTAGAAAGCTTAACAGTTTTATAGGGAGTTAGTTGCATTACTTAAATATTCAGTTTTGTAAATTGGTAGTGTTTATTGAAATTAAAAAATAAAGTATTTTGAACCATCTTGGTCACTGTAGATACTTTATAAGCAACTCAAAGTTTTGTGGTTCATATTTTATTTGCTGCTCATTAAACCATACTTTCAGGTGCAAGTACACATTAAAAAATAAACTTTTAAGGACAATATAGAAAATAAATTTTAAGGCACTTATTTTAAGGTCATCTGCTTTCTATTTGCTACCTATTAGTGTGTAAGTAAATTTAGGTTTTAAAATGATTAAAAATGGGGCATTAGAGATTATGTCTCTCTAAATCCCTCATTTTCCAAGTCATCTAAGCAATTCAAAGTCAAATGAACTGCCCAATCCAGGCAGAGCCAGGAACTGAACACCAAAATACTGAGATCGCCACTTTCCAGCCTACTGGGGTTTCCTCCACATCAAATTATCAGTCCTAATTAAGGAAGAAAGAAAAGTAAAATGGATTCATAAGTTATTTTTTTAAGAAATTCTTTATTGTTTAAAGTATTATATAAGTCTCCTTGTCCCTCCATTGACCTCTCCTGGGCCTCTCCCAAACCCCAGCACCTGCCCTCAATGCGTTTCTCCCCCACCCTAATCTCTGTCCATTGGTTATGGTCATATGCATGCATACAAGTCCTTTGGTTGATCTCTTATCGCTTCACCACCCCGCTTCCTCCGTCTGCTTTCATAGGATGGATAGTCTATTCCATGCTTCTGTGTCTCTGGATCTATTTTTGTTCATCGGTTTATATTGTTCATTATATTCCACAAATGAATGAGATCATGTAATATTTATCTTTCTCTTACTGGCTTATTTTGCTTACTTAGCATAATGCTCAATAAATGGTTTTGGGAAAATTGGACAGATACATGCAAAAAAATGAAATTAGACCACCAACTTACACCATACACAAAAATAATCTCAAAATGGATAAAGGACTTACACATAATATGGGAAACCATAAGCTTTCATTTTAGAGCTTTTTAAAGTTATATAAAGGATAGGACTTTGATATGTTGATTCTAGGGTAAACCATTTTCAAGAAAATCTTGTTAAAACAAATATTAAGGAATGATTATTCACAATAATAAATAAAAAACACTAACAAATAAACTTTTGTTCAGTAAATCTTTGGGCTTTGAGGTTTTGCATTTGTATTTCTGGCCCTATAAGCCAAGGCAGGACCCTGGGTCTATTCAGTAGTGCTACATTTTTCTCTACTTAACCTTTGAATACACAGTAAAACTTCTGAAGATATTGTTTTTGGTATTCCTAACCCCAAAGGGAATCCATCTTTAATGTTCTGTATGAAAATAAAGAAAGAGTAAAGAGATCTTTAAAATATAATAATTCTTAGCTTTAAAATAATTTTAAATTATTTTATTTTTTATTTAAGAATCATCAGAAGCCAAAGGCAATCCCTAACATTTTCAGTTATGGGGTAATAATGTGCCACAGAGTTATTGTGAATTACAAAGATATGGACTTTCCCCCCCGCCCCTAGATTTAAGCATCCACAGTGTTTATAACAGTATTAAGATAATTTTTTTGTTTTTTTTACAAATTAAAAATAATGCCTTTACCTTAGCTAGTTTGGCTCAGTGGATAGAGCATCAGCCTGCAGACTGAAGGGTCCCAAGTTTGATTCCAGTCAAGGGCATATGCCCATGTTGCAGGCTCAATCCCTAGTAGGGGACATGAAGAAGGCAGCTGATCAATGATTCTTTCTCACCATTGATGTTTCTTTCTCTCTCTCCCTCTCCCTTCCTCTCTGAAAGCAATAAAAATATATTTTAAAAATATAATAATGACTTCATAATAGAAGCATATCTATAAAATTATATATCTATAAGAATCATTTATGTAATATTGCCTTACTGAAATCATGGCCATGATCGACACAATACATAGTTTTTGTTTTGGGTATATTTTTTGTTATTATTCCTAATTAAAAAAAAAATCTATTACTTAAAACCATAACTAACCTGAATATTATCTACTCTACTTTTAGGTAAAAGAATAAATGACCAAAAAATTTGAGTAGGAAATTTTTGCAAAAATTAAATAAATTTTTCAACTATATCATCACAAGGATATAGTTAGCCTAATATAATTTTATATCTTAATCTTCAAATGTAAAATTGAATATTATAAAAATTACTTTTAGTCCCTGTAGCATCTTATTATCAATAAAATATTAGGGAATATTCAGTATGTTTAACTTAGAAAGGTAAAATTATGAACCAATGTATTTTAGACAAAATTTTAATTAGAATTTAATACTGAATTACTATTAGTTAATATTTTATCATATATGACTGTATAAATATCAATATGGGGAAGGTTAGCTTTTCTTCATCATTTAGTTTTTGTTTGTTTTTCTAGTTCATCATCATTATAGAAAGAATCAAGAAAAATGACCCCTCTTCATTCAAAAGGAAAAGTATATTTATTGTCGACCATGTAAAAGTTATGATCTCCTTTTGAAATAACAACTTTGGAAACTAATAGGTCTAGGAAGAAATGTACATTTTTTTTAAATTTAACATGAAATTTTTAGTGGATGAGGTTCTAAAATGTACTTTGGTCATAAACATTTACCTATTCAAAGAGAAAATACAGGGAATAAATTAATGGAACATTTGTTTACTGTCACAACTCACATGGGTTCAAAAAGCATGCTGGATTCTCAATGGAGACTCAAAAAGGACAGTGATATGGTCACCAGGGGAGTTAGGGCATGAGGGGGAGTTGCGGGGTAATGAGGGGATAGGGACACATATATAATATCTTAATAAAGAAAAAAAAGGACAGGGATCCACAGACTAAATTAGGAACCAAGTATGGGTTCAGGTTAGAACTAATATTCCAGGGGTTCACTGAGGGGTAGGGATAGAAGTGAAAACGGGTTCAGAAGAAGGTGTCTCCAAGGTAGTGTAGCATTTGGAGTCATATATGTCATGCTTGTTTGTTTCTTTTCTGTGAAAGCATCTTTATTGGTAAGCAGACACTTAATACTTTTTTATTACATATGTCATGCAAAACAATTGACCTCACACATTGTTGTATAACTGCTCACTGTGACAATCTCTTTTGAGATGATTATACATTTTAGAGGTTACAGTAACTGCAATTTTAAAAAGATTCAGAAAAATTACTCTAAATGAACCAAACACTATTTAGCATTGTGATTTTACACATTGTTCTGTCTCAGAATCAAGATCTGTCACCTGCCTTCATAAAAATAATATTTTTTAAAATGCTTTATTGTTTAAAGTATCACATATAGTATGACATGCCTCCTTCTTTCCCTCATTGACCTCTCCCTAGCCACCCAAAATAATAATTTCTTGAATTTAATAATTCACCATGGATTGTGCCTAGCACTATTATGGATTTAATATTCACAAAAATCTTGTGAGACAAGCACTATTGTTGTCTTTATAGATGACAGAAACAAACAGAAAAGATAGGGAATCATCATTAGGGAGAGGAACAAACCAGGGTCACACAGCTTAGCAATGTTCCACTAGGATAATAAGTTCCATCAGGACTGGGCTAGACAGAGATTCAGAAGTGTCTGAGGGCTGGTAGGGCATGGGCATAGCAAATCTAAAGCACTAATTCCTCAACCTTGCTTGTGGGAGGATGGCCTGTCTGACCACCACTGATGGTGAGTGGTAGGTAGATTCCCAGAAATCGCCTAATTCTAGATGTGGGGGAGTCACTAACAAGATCTCCAGGGCAGCATGCTGTGGGCAAAGAGGCCACAGGCACGTCTGGTTATAGTAGCCAAAGCCATCAATACATTTTAAAAGAAAATTAGCTGCTTTCTATGAAGATACTTATGAGGCTCATAATGTTTCCTTTCTAAGTGCTGGGTTTCAGAACAATAAAAATAAGTTATGTTATAAACCTGATTTTTCACAAGGCTGGGTAAATTGAAAAAAAAGTTTTAAAAACTTATGACTTCTTTATGTTCCTTTGTTTTTTATCCTTGGTCAAAAACGAATTAGTTACAACATAAATCTGTGGCTTATGATAACTTCAAATAACATGCAATATGCAAGGCTGTCTTTTTCTTTGACTGAAATTCAGATATGCTTTTAATCTGGCATAATGTGTTCCAACCTTAGGACAGATGGTATCGGGCAGGCATCAGCTTACCAATACAAGCCTCTGTGTAAGAGCTTTGGTGCTTTACTGTTGCATCCCATTTGGACCTGTTAACACCTGTGATAATTTCTCATCCATTTCAAGTTACGCCCACTAAAATGTGGCATATCAGCTACTAGCCTAAGTTATGATTGGATTTTAAAAGAGTTGAGGCTCTTTGGAATCTTGTGCAGCATAAATATGATGCATTCATAACATTAAGACCTGCTATTGTATGAACTAAATTCCAGATGCTTATAAGAATCTCTACATGATGAATCCCTCTTCTTACTGGAGGTTCCCCCAAGCAGCTCCCTAAGGAACTCTTAGCCCACCTACCCTAACAGGCCAGAAGCCCCAAATCTTCCTTGTTCATCCCCCAGCAACCCTGTGAAAAATCAAACATGGCAGAAGAGGAAAGATATTATTTGTTAAGCCTGAGTCAGATCCATTTCTGTATCCACCACATATTGCATATTACCTCCTCTGCATTATATATTTCTTTCTGAGAAATGTTCTACTCAACGAAGCAATATTCTTCCATTTTCAATTTCTGGGAGAATGTGAATAAAATAATGTGCATATATGTTGAAGGGCAGAAGAAGGCATTGCACAATATAAATGAAATAGTCATCGGTTTGTTTTACACTCTATGCATTTTTAATAAGCAAATTCCCATTTATAGGAATTTAATTCCCATTTACAGGAATTAAATGTTCCAGATATTGATTTCAGAGGGATAATATATAATATGAAAATAAAATTCAGTAACATTATGTGATGATGTGTAATTCAATATAGCTAGAACCCTGGAAAGTAAAAAATGACGCTATTTCTATTGAAATATTTAGGAAAATTAAATTCATTCCCTGAAGAATATTATAATAAAATTGAAACAATGTTACATGATTCATAGTCCTTTAATTTTTTAAGTGACTTTGCTATTAAAAACAGGGATACTGTGCCCTCATTTACTCAAATCATGCATGTATTCTGTAATGACCTAAGAAAAATCCACAAAAAAATCATTAGTAAGCCACTATGCCCCCCAAGTTTGCTACTGTTTAAACCAGTTTTAAGCATCTAGTGGATGTGAAATACTCATAGAAATTATGGAAGTAGATCCAGCATAGGTCCCAGTCACTCACGGGTTTTCTCACAAAGGAAAATACTGTACTATCCTTGATCCTGTACATTTTTAGCGAGTAAAGGTTCACCTGGTAGATTTGAACTAATCCTTTTAGAACTTAGTTAGAAGGGCAAAGATTTATTGGGTGTCCCTACCAGCCTAAATCCTTTCACATGCCCTCTTGCTTTATCCTCACAGGACCCAATAATGTGTCATTTTCATCCCCATTTTACAAGAGGAAAACAATAAGGCTCAATAAGGTGTTGATTGAACTAGGTTTCAAACTCAGGAATCAAAAGGCCTGCTTTCTAACCATTGGAACACTCTCCTTCCCATTAGATACCTGGAAGTTATGCAAATGGCTGGAGTAGAGGGACTAACTTTCATGAAAGGTCATGAATTTTATTTTTGAGATTTTGGTAAATGCTAAAAGTGACTCGGGAGGAGTATGGTGCTGGAAAATTTGTGGTTTGTTTTTTACTCTATGGGCGTTGGTATTGAAGGATTGAGATTATTTTAAGGTAAAAACAGGAATGTTGGAGTGAAGCAAAAAGAAATTGCTGCCAAAAGAGATGACATTTTTTGCCTGGCTACAATTCCTTTTAAGATAACACAAAATGATGCTACAGAGACCATGGAGATTTCCAAAGAAAACAGAAACTGTTGGATACTTTTCCTCAAAGTTATTTACCTCTATGGGAAGGGGAGCAATCTGGAATGCTTCAAAATGATTGCAAGAGTGGATAATTTTGGAAAATGAGATATTTAGAAATCAAGGACTAAAGAAAAACTCTATTGGAACTAGAACAACACAAGAACAACCTCTCCTACTAAGCCCTAGAAGAGTCTTACTGACCCCTTATAAGCATCCACACTTTTTCCTCTCCTCCTCTGAATAGGGATTTTAAAATTAGAACCTTGTAAGTAATGGAAATACAAGGTTTTCTTTCTATCCTGCCAACTATGACAACCTGTCAAAGTATTTGAAGTATAATGATATGATTTTTATTTTTAACAAATTTTTGTCATCAAAATCATACTTGCTTACTGAATAATAATCTAAAATCTGATATTGTATAAAGGATAAAGTGAAAATGAGACATACCACTTCTCCCCTGAGATTACTTAGTCTTCCTGATCTCTTCTAAGCAGATGTAAAATTGGTACGTATGTACATAAATAGTATCAATCTATCTATCTAATATTCTAACCTACTTTTAAAAATAATATACCATTAATATTAAAGATTGGCTTCTAAAACTTTGAAATAATTTAAACTAAGCTGGAATTAAACATATACCATCGAGTTCAAGTGGTATAGCTAAAAAGACCAGGTACTAATTTAATTGATTTGTTTTTAACTAAATGAACATCAAAGTCTTTAAGAAAAAAGAGAGAGGGTAGCAAATTGATGCATTCAGACTAATACTTCTATCACATCACATTTAGAATATCAAATAAATTGTTAAAGATCCCAGTTTTTACATGACTAAATTCACTGATATATTTGCCATAAAAAATATACATATGTGATTTAAGTAGTTTCACAAAGCTGAAAGTAATAAAAGAGAGGAGTCAAAGCATCATCTTTCCAGGTATAAAAAGGGCTTTTAAAAAGCATAGATTTTGTGGCACTCACTATCAGAGAAGTTTGTGTGTGTGTTTCAGAGAGAGAAGGGGAGGGAGAATAGAGAAGGAAAGATTGAGTCTTATGTAGGCATTGTAAATTAAATCTCAACTCTTCACTATCTTCTAGTATGGTTCTACATCCATACCTTCTCCATGGTCTGAGAGTAGGAAGAATGTACTTCTTAACCTTTGATTCTTGTCTTAGCTATGTGCTTGCAAGACTGGGCTTTCTCTCTTGAGCCTCTAACATCTCTATAAAAACATGTACTAAAATGCATAGAGCAGACCTGACTATTCTATAGCCTGGATCAGCTGAACCCAAAAAACCTATACTTGTTTTGTGTTGTAAGCCACTGAGTTTTGGGGGGTGATTTGTTACACAGCCTTATTGTTTCAGTATCTGAATCTTTGGTAGTTATAATTGGCCCAAAGTAAAAACTTGTCTCAGTTTTAAGCCTTGAAGAGCTCTTCTTTTAGATTCTGCTGAGCAATTCATCGTGTTGGAAAATTTGGGAGAAAGGTGCTACAGGTCTTTGGCAGACTTTGCCATTATCAAACCAAGATTTGGAGAGCCTTATAAAGGGATCAGGATGCTCTTTCTAGTGAAAGCAGCCATGAGATTCATGACCACAAGATAAATGGTACTGCAGCTCTGTGTTTTTGGTGAATGAGGCTAACCTTACAAAATAAAACTATTCAAGGGTAAAGCTAAAGTACAGTTGAACTCCTCATGCCTTTAAATTTAGAGGCACATGTAGAACTATAATCCTATATCATAAAAGCCTAATATGCTAGGTGTCTGGTAATCTGGTCATCTGTTCAATCAATCTAAGTGTAATATGCTAATGACATGCTAAGGCTGCTCAGCCTCTCACTATGATGTGCACTGACCACCAGGAGCCAGGCACTCTGACCAGTAGGTTAGCTTGCTACTGGGGTCTGGCTGATCAGGACTGAGATGGGCCAGACACACCCTGGAGCCCTTCTGTGGTCCCGCCCTAACTGGCCAACCTCCTGCGCCCCTCCCCAGCCTCCATCATGCACCAGTGGTGTCCCTTGGCCAGGCCTGTACCTTCTCATTATTTAGACTGAGGGGAACACCCCCCAAGTGCATGACTTTTGCGCCCTGGGCCTCTAATCATATATAAATTGCTTTGGGACTCTGATTGCTTCTGACCCCCTTCCTTAGCTTTGAGGGAGCTTTCAGAAACTGAAGACCTGGAGTCATACTCTCCAATATGGTAGCTACTAACCATATGTGGTTATTTACCTTCAAATGAAATGAAAAATTTGATTGCTCAGTCACACTAGCTACATTTCCAGTGCCTGAGAGGCGCACGTCCTTAGTTAGTAGCTACTGTATTGGAAAGCTTCGATATAGAACACTTTCATCATTTAAAAATTTCTGTCGGACAGCATTGACTAAAGGCAAGAAGACCCATTCATTAGTCATTTCCTACAGTCAAGAGACTGAAGCCACGTGGGACTTTGTAGGCCTTTGTTTGCAGAGGAAAAAGCCCAAATGAAGGGGGAAATTATAAAGTGGGAGAGCTCTATATGACAGCTACTCTAATTGATATAAAAGAGCACGGGATATAGAAAATGTAATATCTGTCATTTTACCTGTGTTATCTGTCATTTAACCAAGCTTAATCATCTAGATAGGAGAGACCAAAATAAAGATATTGTGTCAAACAAGGCGGAGGAGACCTTAATCCTTGTGATTGTCAATCACCTAAGACTGTGTGGGATTGTGAACGTTGAGTAATTAAAATTTCCCAAGGCGATCTAAATCTTAATTCTTTTATTCTATGTCTAAGCCTCCTACATACTTAAGAATTCAATTAGGTCTTGACTTGCTAGATTCCATTAGCATATGGGACTGAGGAGCTTCTCTAAGAACTAGTGTCCTACTTGGGCATTTCTTAACAATGTGACACTAAAAGTAGATATCAAAAGCTGCCTCTTCTCTTTTGTGCAGCCTCACACATGCAGCAGGCTTCTCAAAAGTGATAGTGCAGTGAGAATAACCACAAACCTTCTGTCATCCAGAGGACACAGCTGCACTGAGAAACAGGCTTGTAAATAAGAAAAATAAAACCGCACTTATCAGGTGGTAAATACAAAGCTTATTTTTAAACACACTCAGGAAATACACTGTGATCTTCCAGAAAGAAGTAATTTTGGGAGATTGTGCACAAAGGGCTGAGATTTCACATAAGGGAGTGTGGCAGACTATATCTTTCAAAGATTGCCTCACTAACATCTCCTGCCTCACATGTTTTATGACATACTTGTCACTCTCTGTCTAGAGATGAATCCATGTTCTCTACCTTTGAACCTGAGCAGAGCCAATAGCTTATGGCAGAAGTAGAATGTTACTTCTGCCATAAGCTATTCCTTCTCAAGCTAAGTCATGGCAATGTCATGCACTCCTGCTTTGTTCTTCTCCCTGTTCTCTTGGGGTGCTTGATCTCTCAGTCATCTTGCATTCATGCCATGTGAAAGTCTAACAACCTATGGAGAGACATGTGGGCTGGGAATGAGTTCTTGAGCTGGCAGCCTCAGCTAAGCTCTCGCCCAAGCTCCTAGCTAACAGCTAACACTTATTCAGACATGGGAGTGATCCCCAAAAGATGTATCAAGTTGATGGTATGTAGAACTAGGACAAACTACCCTATTAAGTCTGTTCAAATTGTGATTCACCAACAAAATAACTTATTATTGTTGTTTAGGTCACTACATTTTCAGGTGGTTTATTATGTGGCAACTAATAAGTGACACACTTTTACTATAATAACAAACTTAGTGGCTTAAAACAGCATAAACATGTTATCTCACCTTTCTGTAGGTTAGAAATCCAACATGGGTTTCACTGGTCTACAATCAAGATGCCAACAGGGCTGAGTTCCATTCTGGAGGCTCTAGGCGAAAATCTATCTCCTTGTCTCTCCAGCTTCTAGAGGCTGCCCACATTGGTTGGCTCAGGCCTCCAATTCTTCCTCATGAAAACCAGAAAGGGTAAGGTGTCCCTCTCCCAAAGCATCACCCTGACCCTTGCTTCTCCCTCTCTCTCCCATTTTAAGGACTATTTTGATTTCTTTAAGTCCACCCATATAATCTAAAATAATCCCTCTTTTAAGGCCAACTGATTAGCAACCTTAATTCCGCCTGCAACCTTAAGTCTTTTCTGCCATCTAAGCCAATGTATCCAAAACTTTTAGGGAATAGGATGTGGTTATCTTCAGGGGGCTGTTACTCTGCTTTCATGACAAGTATGGAAAAAATCAATGAAATCTGTATTATAGTTTTAATATAGCAGTTGCCTTGGTTAGTGGCCTCTGGGTATCAGCTGAGGTACCCTGTCCATTGTGATTTCAGTGCAGTTGGTTCAAACATCATTTTTAGTGAGGTCTTCCCAATCTTCCCAGTCATGCCAGGAATTTTGTGGAGGAGAGGATGCTTATATTGTTCCGAGTCACCTCTATTTTTATACTCCCACGTCTTCCTAAATCTGTTAAGTTTATGAAGTTTCTCACCATCCCACACATAGTATCCTGGCCCTGTACAATATCTTACTTAGACTTAATATCCCTTTATTCCTGGATTGCCATGAAAGAGCAAATAAAATAAAAATAAACACAGTGAAAGTGCAGAGAAAGATTTTACTAAAAGTGTGAGAAGATAGAAGGGGTGCACATCACCAGAGAAATGTAAAATTACACTTTAGACATTCTGGTCAAATGTCAGGCCTGCCAACTTGGGTCAGCCTATCCACATGGCATAGCTCTTTTCTGAAGCAAAACAGAAGAAAATGGAATCATCTTATTGTTTCATGCAGAACATAGCAACACCCTCCAACCTCTGACCAAGGCTCACCAGCCCTCCCATTATTATATAGGCAAAGTTGATTGAGGTACCTCATTCTCATTTCTCTTTCCCTCATCAGTATCTAAGAGGAAGGCAGAAAGAGGGAAATAGAGACAAAGAGATATTGATTTCCAAGGTAATGTAAACAATACCTCTACTTCCCTCTATCCATTAAAGGTTACTTTCTGTTTTGTTATAAAATATATTTCACCCTCCATTCAGTTAGAAAGATAATATTTATATAACACTAGTATTTAGAAACCCCGGTGCATTCAGAGATCTGAGGACCTCAGAATAAATGATTTTCTGTTTTGGAGTGTGTGGTTATTTTTCTTTGCTCTTGACCATTTCATGCCCTGCTGTGACCAGGAGACCAAAAAGTGGACAAAACCAACCAACCAAAGAGGCTACTAATCAACAGGGCAAAGTATCTGGTAATGTGTGCTTAGAAACTAAAGGAAATATTCTTGCCAGGAGCTGGTCTTGGCCCAGAGCAGCAGAGTGCCAAAGGCAGGAAGGATAACAAGGCCAGATGTGTCTGCAAGAAGCCCTTCAAACTTTGCAAGGAAAATTAAAAACTAACAACCAGATAATACATTCTGAGCTCCATGCCCTGTGGACTTCTGCTGAATTTTGGATAAGGTTGGAAAGAGGGGGAGGGAAGGGTATCTATGGAAAGAAGCAAACCTTTCTCAAAGGCCAAGAGGTGGAGCTTAACCTTTATTCTGAGGGGGTTAGGGGAGTAGAAAGGAGAGAGAGGCTCAAGCAGTAGCTGGGGATTTGCATATGCTAAAGAAGTGTTAATATTTGTTTAGGAAGATGTACTCAGCTTTGACAGAAAATTTTAAGGAGGCAGAGTTATGAATAATATAAAAAACTTAGAATGACAGCAGCCTCAAATAGGGATGGGTGCAACGCAGAATGCTGCTGAGAATAGCTCGGGGAGTGTATCTAGGAGGAGATGGGCCTGGGCCAAGTAGTCCAGCGGAACTGTTGTGAAATCCTAACTGAGCCACATGTTAAGGTTCAGTTAACTCATCAGTGGATGACATGGGGTAAACCCACCAATGACGCTTGTGAGGATTAAATTAGCTCATATGGTAAAAATCACTTATCACACTACAGTGTGTGAACCACAGCATACGCTGCATAATAGAAAATATATGTTACGTGTAAGTTTAGATAGTATGTATTTTCCATTCTGGGGGGCGTGGGAGGGTGAGGGAGAGTGGTTGATCCTGCTAGGAAAAAAAAAAGTTTTATTAGAATAAAGAGAAACAATCCACCTAGGGTCTATGTACCTCGAAAGAAAATAATTTTGTCCCAGGTACAAAGGGTAGACAATATTCAAGCACAAAGGACTTTATTTGCTATCACTTCAGAAGAACTATAAATACTAAACCAAAAAAAACACACACATTATTTAAAAATCCATAATTAAGTGTAGGACTAAAACAATAAAAAAAAAATCTGAGGTACTTTATTCCTGTAATTTACTTATTATTGTGTATGGCTTAACCACTCAGGAGTCCTAGAATAGACCCAGTGGGGTTTTAAAACACAGAATCTTAAAATTGAAAGCAAGCGAAGAGAACATCGATTTTAAACCTTCAGACTTTATGATGAAGCTGTGGCTCTTCAATTGTGAGACTGTGAGCTGTGCTCCGAGCTCCCCCGGAGAGTGTTGACACCATGGAGAAGTGCCTTCCCTCCCTGGCTGCCTTGTAGAATCAGCTGCCTGGCTCAAGGCCCCTTCTGTGGGGCCTCCTGAGGGGAGGACAGAACAGCCTCCTGGGGCTTTCATGTCTACAATGAAATGCCTAACCCAATTTCATTAGACTTGCATCAAGTAGAGCTCCCTGTTTCCCATTAGTTTGAAAAGTTGGGAATATTTTTACTGATATTTTTAAATCTGTTTAACATGACTATCCTTGTAAAGGATTCTTCTCTTCCTTTTACCCTTCATCCTATCAAATCAGCCCACAAATCCCACTGAACTTGTCTTTAAAACAAACAACACCTCCTCAGTGGTCAGCAGCTAAAGTCAAAGGCACCATCATCTCCCACCTGGACTGCTGTTGCTCTTCTGACTTCCATCTCATCTCCCCCAAAGGCACTGATTTTCTGTGTAGATCAGATTATGGCTAGCTAGAAGCCTGTTTAAAGCACTCGGGGGTTTTCCCACTGCTTTTAGAATAATTTCTAAATGACTCATGCTTTTTATGTGACCTGGCTCCTGTCTCCCTTATCAAACTTACCGCCCACCCATCTTCCACTGGGCCCTATGCTCCAGCCATACTTGCCTTTATTCTCTACCTTAATATTCCCCCATTCTCTGCAGTAAATTTTTGTCTTATGGCCCTATGATTATGTTGCTTCTCTTTGGAATGCTATTCCACCAAAGTCTCTTGTATCTAATTTCTTATTATCAAATACATTTCTATATACATGTCTTCTCCTCCAAGAACCTTTGCCAACTACCTAGTCTAAAGATCCTATTACCCTATCATATCACTCTTTTATGCTCATTGTAGCATTATCTGTATATTTAATCTGTTTGGTTTATCACTGTAATCCCAGCACCTACATCAATATCTAACAATAGCAGATGTTCAATGAATGTTATAATCTATACTAATAAAAGGGTAATATGCTAATTAGGCCAGACATCCCTCTGAACAAAGCTATGGTGGTGGGGCCAATGCAGAGGCAGTTAGGGGTGATCAGGCTGGCAGGGAAGAGCAGTTAGAGGGATCAGGCTGCAAGGCAGGTGAGTGGTTAGGAACCAGCAGTTCTAGATTTCAAGACGAATGTCCAACTGCCAGTTTAGGATGACATACCCTGAGGGGTCCCAGATTGGAGAGGGTACAGTCCAGGCTGCGGAACACCCCAACCCATATCCACCAATTTTATGCACTGGGCCTCCAGTGAAAAAATAATGAGTGAATGGCAATACAAGTAGAAAGGTGGTACATGAAAATCCTCTTAGTCACTGAAGGAGGTCACAGACTCACAAGAATGGGTGAGAAAGAGACTTGGAGCACTAAATGGTATTCTGATTTGAGGGTCAAAATAAAATTATTCAGTATTTTTCCCTAATCCTACACCTCCTAACACAATTTCCAATTGGTAAGAAATTTCATCACCACCAGTTCTAGACAAATAGCCTATAAATCTTAATAGAAATAAGAATTTTTAAACTTTAACTATTTCCTTGGAAAGATAATGTAAATTTATTAGAACTTCTGCATAATTTTTTTTCTCATTGTTCAGTTTATTTTTATGTTTTTGACTTTCATCTCCTACTTCTTTTAAACCTTTCAGAAGCTGTCCTTTCTGAAAGTTTATATGGCTTTCAATTGCGGGTCATCAACTTGCAACTCTTAATACACACTTTTAATAATGGGGCAGTGGGAAAACAGAAAGAGATCAAAGAACTAGAATCTCCAACCTAGATTTGCTAATTGATTTGATCTACTATTTATATATTTTTAAAAGCCTCCAAATATGATACAGAATTAAATAACCATGATACCAACCAGATGGTTTCCAAAGTACAAACCAACACACATGATTTAAAAAGATGAATCCCTAGCTGGTTTGTTCAGTGGTCAGATTATCAGTCTGCTGACTGAAGAGTTGCAGGTTTGATTCCAGTCAGGGGTACCCCAGCCCCAGTTGGGAACATGTGGAAGGCAATCAGTCAATGCATTTCTTTCACATCCATGTTTCTCTCTGTCTCCCCCTCCCTTCCATTCTCTCCAAAAAATCAATTTCAAAAATATCCTCAGGTGACGATTAACAACAACAAAAATTGAGATGAAGAATTAAGAATAAAAATAATGTGAACTCCAATGGGTTCATCTGCCTGCACATAACATTTTACCTTCAAAATTTCACAGCAACCAATTCTAGAGACAGCAAAATCTAGCACTTCCCCTGAGAAACCTGAACTTCAGTTTGGCCCAAGCTTGAATGAATGCTTCCTTAGTTTTAGGTTTCTGAGTTTTCTTTTGCTTTTTTTTTTAATTGGACTTTTTCAGTGTAGTTGAGGGGAAGGTATGGAGATTTTCCATATATTATTCCCCACTCACACATATACATCCTCCACCAGAATGGTACATTTGTCACAACTGATGAGCTTACACTGACACATCATAATCACTGAAAGTGCATAGTTTATGTGAGGGTGCACTTTTGGTATATGTCCTATGGGTTTATACAAATTTATAATGACATATATCCAATATTACAGTATCATACAGAATAGTTTCACTGCCCTCAAAATCATCTGTTCATTCCTTTCCTAACCCCCCTCCTAGCAACCACTGATCATTTTATTGTTTCATAGTTTTGCCTTCCAAATATATCATATTGTTGGAATCATAAAACATGTAGCCTTTTCAGATTGGCTTTCTTCACTTAGTAATATATGGTTAAGGTTCCTCTATGTCTTTTCATTGCTTGATAGCTCATTTCTTTTTAGTGCTGAAAAACATTCTATTGTATGTATGTATCACAGTTTATCGATCCATTTACCCTACTAAATGACATCTTAGTTGTTTCCAAGTTTTAGCAATTATGAATAAAGTTGCTATAAACATACGTATGCAGTTTTTTGTGTGGATGCAACTCTGCTATCCCTTTGTGTAAATACCAAAGCATGCAATTGCTGGACCTTAAGATCAGAGAATGTGTGGTTTTGTACGAAACTTCCAAAGTGGTTGTGCCATTTTGCATTTTCATTAGCAATTAATGAGAGTTCCTGTTGTTCCACATCCTCACCAGCATTTGGTATTATTCTGGATTTGACCATTCTAGTAGGTGTTTGGGGTATCTCTGTTGTTTTCATTTGTGTTTCTCTGATACATATGGAGCATCTTTTCATATACTTATGTGTCGTCTGTGTATCTTCCTTGGTGAAGTGTCTATTAAGGTCTTTGGCTAATTTTTGAATCAGATGTTTGTTCTTATTTCTTAGTTTTATGATTTCTCTGTACATTTTATATATCACTCTTTATCAGATGTATACTTGCAAAAAGTTCTCATAGTCTGTGACTTGTTTTCTCAACCTCTTGCTAGTGTCTTTTGCAGAGCAGAAGTTTTTAATTTTCATGAAGTCCAGCTTATCAATTATTTCTTTCATGAAGTATTCTTTGGTGTTGTATCTAAAAAGTTACCACCATACCTAAGGTCATCTATATCTTCTAGGAATTTTATAGTTTTGCATTTTACGTTTAGGTTGTGATCCATTTTGAGTTAATTTTTGGAAGGGTTGGAAGGTCTCTGTCTAGATTCATTATTTTACTTCATTTTATTTTATTGCATATAGATGCCTAGTTGTTCAAACAACATTATTGAAAAGACTATCTTTATGCTACTGTATTCCATTTGTTCCATTGTCAAAAAGTAGTTGATTATGTTTATGTGGGCTTGTTTCGGAACTCTCTTTTCTATTCCATTGATCTATTTGTCTGTTCTTTCACTAACACCTTGCTATCGTAATTACGTCAGCTTTATAGTAAGTCTTGAAACTAGATAGTGTCAGACTTCCAACTTTGTTCTTTCCTTCAACATTGTATTGGCTATTCTGGATCTATTGCCTCTCCATATTACCTTTGAATCATTTTTTTAAATATATTTTATTGATTTTTTTACAGAGAGGAAGGGAGAGGGATAGAAAGTCAGAAACATCAATGAGAGAGAGACATCGATCAGCCACCTCCTGCACACCCCCTCCTGGAGTTGTACCCACAAGCAAGGTACAAGGGAAGGGAAGGGAAGGGAAGGGAAGGGAAGGGAAGAGAAGGGAAGGGAAGGGAAGGGAATTGAACCTGGGACCTTTCAGTCGGCAGGCCGACACTCTATCCACTGAGCCAAACCGGTCTTGGCTTGAATAATTTTAAAGAAATTGCTGGGAGTTTGGTTGGAATTGCATTGAATCTACAGATCAAGTTTGGAAGAACTGATATCTTGACAATATTGAGTCTTCCTACCCATGAACATGGAGTGTATCTCCATTTATTTAATTCTTCTTTGATTCTATACAGCTTTTTTCATATTGATCTTGTACATATTTTGTTAAATTTATACTTACACATTTCATGTTTGTGGTACTATTATATACATAGTGTTATTTTTATTTCAATTCCACTTATTTATTGTTGATATATAGGGAAGCAAGTGGTTTTTGAATATTAATCTCAAATCCTGCAAATGTATCAGTTATAGCAGGGGTGTTTTGTTGTATTTTTTTAAATAAGTTCTTTTGGATTTTCTGAATAGAAGATCATGTCATCTATGAACAAAGATAGTTTTATTTCTTCCTCTCAAATATATATTATTTTTAATTTCCTTTACTTGTCTATTGCATTAGCTAGAACTTTCAGTAAAAGGAATGGTAAGAGGGGACTTGCCTTGCACCTGGTTTTCATGAGAAATCAAGTTTTTCACCATGATGTTAGTTATAGGTTCTTTGTAAATATTATTTATTAAGTTGATGTTCTTTTCTATTCCTAGTTTCCTGAGACGTGTTTTTTTTTTGTCATGAATGATTGTTGAATTTTATTAAATGCTTTTTCTGCATATATTGATAAGATCATGTGATTTTTCTTTTTTAGGTTGTTGATGAAGGTTACATTAATTAGTTTTCAAATGTTGAGCCAGCTTTGCATATTTGGCATAAATCCTTTTTGGTCACTATGTAGAACTCTTTTTAATATATCAGCAATAGATCCAGAATAGCCAATACAATATAAATGAAAACTCATCAACCATATTAGACTAAGTCTTTAGCATATCGATTATGCTACGTTTACTTGAGAAAACATGGACTTGAAACCAGCTCTTTCCCTTTTGTTCTTCTTCCAGGATTTCTTTGAGCCTTGAAGAGTGCATGGGTGGAGGGGTGATGTTGTCTTTATTTCAAACTCTAGGAAAAAATAGTGCTTCCTGTTGGAAGTGACTCAAAGATTTAAAAAAATACTGTATTCAAACTTAACTTTCTTTAAATAACTGCAGTGAATAATTTTCTGCTGTTGATAGGGTGGGGGGGAAGGCTATCAAGGTGGTGAAATTAGTGATTATTTTGAATGGAGAATATGAAAATATCAGGTAATATGATAATTCCTTATAAAAATTCCATGTGAAAATACAGTGGTACCTCGAGATATGAGTGCCCTAACATACGAGATTTTTGAGATACGAGCCGTAGAGCGAGCGATTTTTGCTTTGAAATATGAACAACGTTTGAGATAGGAGTAATTGCACGGATCGGCCGGCTGCACATGACCCACCAGTTTACCGCGACTCAAGCGTCTCATAGTTTCCCACACCTCAAGGTTACAGAATGAATTAAACTCATATCTCGAGGCACCACTGTAGTACATAATAATAAGTCATGGAGAAGCCTTATGAATTTTGCAGTTGTTTAACATGGCAATGATTCATTCTTCTGAGCAGAATAGAAAAATAACTATATGCATCCTCAAGTTTTGGTCATAAAACTTAATGACACTCAGTATCTATTTACAAACTCTTATTCTCATTTCCAAAGTCTATAACCAAATTAATGAACATCTTATTAATTTATTGCAAATGAATTGTTAACTATAATGCAAGAACATACTCAAGTCCCATAAAAGGAGCCCATTGAACTGAGAGTTAAAAAAGATGATGGTTATAATTAATTATTATCATAAAATGATATGAAAATATTATAAAGTGTTTGGAAAATATATTGGAAAACACACATAATGTTATCATCCTAACAAACCTATATTCTGTGTTATATATCTTAAAGCATGTTTTCACATTTTATACATTTTAAATAGTGATAATTATATTGAATTTATGCTTTTTTAACTTTTTAAATTACTTTTTTTTTCATTACCTAATCTTTCCTCATAATTATCTCTCTCTTTTTTGTTGTTGCAACATAATATTTTATTAGGAAGCTCTACCAAATATCAATTAATATTTCTACTAGTATCTGATATTTAAGCATATTTTAGTATTAAAAATGATATTGAAAGTAAACATCTTTATATGTGAGTTTTTTTTCTTCTCCTTTGGTTTCTTTTCTTAGGAAAAACATTACAAGACTGGGATTGTCAAATCTATTATTTCTTAATATTTTTTACAACTCTTTGTATATTATTATGTGCAAAGGCAAAATAATCCTCATTCCAGCCATTTAAGAGACCTCCAGATTCAACTCAGCCTCAGCAGCAAAGGGATATTTATCCATCTCTTTATGAAATTTAATAGGTAGAAAATAGTATTGTATTTATCTTTAATATATTTCCATTTTTTTATTACAAGTGGAACCATCTTAACATGGTAAGTAATTTTGTACTTTCTTTTTGTATAGTCTATTGCAGGTTTTAAATAAGTTTGTCCAATTGTGAGGAAATCTTCTCAATAGATAATGCAGACTAGTGAAGATATGGGTGCTTAAATTCAGAATATGTGAATCTGTTTGGATTACAGAGTGCAGGAGGGAGAAAAGCATCAAACAAAGATATGGATCAAACTATGATCAAATCACAGATGTTGGAGAAGGGAAATAATTTCCTCATCAAGACTTAGGGAGTCTTTTCTTTTAAGAGTTGTATCAAATGTGAATTTTAAGAATTCTTACATAGGATTTATCCCCATTGACTCATAAGCCAAACAAGGTAGTAAATATTCAGTTTTCACTCTTCCCCATGACTCATGAAACAATTAAATATGTTCTCTGTTCTCAAGTACAAAATTGTGATAAAAATCTGTTCATGGCATTTCTGCATATAGTGACTGTACTCTTAATGTTTTAGGATGTCAATATTAGTTTTTTTTTTGTTTTTGTTTTTTTTAATGTATTTTATTGAATTTTTACAGAGAGGAAAGGAGAGGTTGAAAGTTAGAAACATCGATGAGAAAGAGACATCTATCAGCTGCCTCCTGCACGCCCCCACTGGAGATGTGCCCGCAACCAAGGTATATGCCCTTGACCAGAATCGAACCTGGGACCCTTCAGTCTGCAAGCAAACGCTCTATCCAATGAGCCAAACCGGTTCCGGCAATGTTAGTTTTTGCAATCACTGAAATTTAAATGTAGAATAAGTAGAGAAGAATTCTACCTCCCAGTTAACAATGTAAACAAAATTATGCAACATATTTGAGTAATGCACTATCCCAGTAGTTGATTATCAGTTTACAAAACAACTTTAATAATAGCATTCGTTACAGCAGTCAATAGTTCCATTTCAGTATGAAAATTTCCCAGACTCCATCACTATAATTTAACTTGATTTTACTCATTTTCTATGTTCTTTGGTCCTGTATATGCATGTGTGTGTGTATGTGCTTGTTTGTGTGTTGTTTTTGAGATGTTTTCAAAAATGGCATGTAAATAAGTTTTATTACTTTAGTAATTAATGTTTGATATACAGACAGATTCAGTAAATTTGTTCTTGGTATACTATAACTGTAAAAATAAATAGTAAATGATTATAAGTACTGTTTTATACTCAAGTTTGCATAATATAATTTATCAATTTTGTAGGAAATAGGAATCATTTCCATGATTGCCATCTGTTATAGCAGAAGCCTAGACTACATCCCTACAGAGAAAAATTTGTTGATCACTAAATACAACTGCTTTGTAGGAGAGGCTTGGTTCTTTATCAGTGGGTGATAAAGCTGATAGCAGAGTATAAGAAGTCTGGCCTGGTGACAGTTTTCTTGGTGAATGGGAAGAAACAGCCACAGCTGTTGAACAAAGGATGTCTGCTCTTGATGTGCCCAGTGACATTACTATCAAAACAACTACATTATCGAAATTCATGCATGAAAAACGTTATCCCAGATCTAGAATTCTAGTTTCCTATTTCCCTTTTCCATCCTATAATGTGGTTAAAATATGATTTTTTTTTAAAAATTGCGTTTTTGCAGTGATGCAATCCGGAGATAATGGCAGGAGAGATGATTTTGACTAAAATTCTACTTGTTTTTTCTCAGCTTTTGCTATTTAAGAATTCGTTGTTTTATAGTAAAATTGTTTTTATTTGTTTTTCTTAATTTTTGTGGTTTTATATTGGTTATTTATTAATTTACTAACTTATTTGGTCTTTGCGGAAGATTGTGTATTAGGGGGGTACCAGCTAAAACATTTGGATGTAAGTTAACATTCAATATCTGAATGGTTTATCTATCTCATGCCCAACATCTGGATACTGAAAATTATTCTTAGTTTCTATTCAGGTAATTATAAATGGTCCTAAACTCAATCACTGTCAATAAATATTATTTGCATTAAAATACCAGGGTCATTCAAATTGCAAGTAATCCATGAAGTGGATCTGGTTGGGGAGTTTGATAAGAAAAAAACAAAAAGGCTAAACCACTGTTTTGCCCAGCTGGCATGGCTCAGTGGTTGAGCACTGACCTCAGAACCAGGAGGTCACACACAGTTCAATTCCTGTCAGGACACATGCATGGGTTGTGGGCTTGATCCCCAATAGAGGCCATGCAGGAGGCAGCCTATCGATGGTTCTCTCTCATCATTGATGTTTCTATCTCTCTCTCTCCCTCCCTCCCCCTTCCTCTCTCAAATCAATATATATATATATATACCACTGTATAGTCACCAAGGCAGAATTTCATGGAGAGGACATAGGATTCTTAAGAGTCTCTTGCCCCATTCACTCATTCTATCACATCCAGTAAATATATGCAATGCTGTTCAAATCAGACTTTGGTTTTAGAAATGATGCATTGGAGCATGGCATCATTTAAATTTCATCTAAGAGGGAATTCCTGATCTGTACATTTACCCTATTCATTATCGTTCTTAAACTGGTTTGTTAATTTTTGACTGAATATATTTTATGAGGTTTGTTGTGTGTTTTTTGACTGACAGGCTCCTGTCCTTTATGCACTGAGAATAAATACATAATTCTAAAAATGACAATAAGAAGGAGGAGCAATGGATACATCGTCCACTTGGAGGGTATTGAGGATCTCATATGAGCTATCCTGTAGGATTAACCTTCTGTTATGTTTTGTTATTATTGAGCATTTTCTCTCTCCACCTCCCTTCATCCTTCCATCCCTCCTTCCTTCTTACTGTCTCGCTCATCTCAGCCAGAAAATGCTATGCAGGTGTTACTCATGGTTGAAAATACACCGTAACAGACCATTTAGTTTATGTACTAGAGCAAATACACAGAGTTACAGACAATTTATTTAATACAAACAGTAGGTTTTGGTATGAGATCATAGCCCCTAGTTAGAGTAAGAGAATCTAAGGACATCAGCAAAGAAAAGAAGTTAGCAGGTTTACTCGGGTTAAAACAGAGAAAAGGGAAATAATTTGTGAGCAGATGAAGCAAAGCAGAAGAGGGAGAGTTTGTATATTTCATTGTCTGTACTGCCTTTGATCATTCTCCATGGTAGAAATTCCACTTGTGGACAGACAAGGGCAAAAGCGGAAAATAACAGCATGGATTGGAATTTTTTCTTTGTCAGCAAATGACAGGTATATCTTCAGAGAAGCATAATGGTATGTGTTTTCTGGATGAACAGCCTATGGAAACAAGGATTTGGGCAGCAGATAGTAATTGGTAGGACAAGAATCAGACCTTCTAATGGGGAACGGAGGAGAAAATTGGGGAAAGCTTTGCAGAGTGCCAGGGCACATGTCAACATTTTAAAACAGGAAAGATCCTACTCAGGATAGAAAAGGAAAGGTACCTATGCCTAAGGCATCGCAGAGACCCCTGACTGCCCAGAACTTCACACATACACTGGCTATCAGGCAGTATGGCTCTGGACTTTGTAGAGTTGGCCCTGGAGGCAGATGAAATCCAATCCTAAAGTAGAGGTAGAGGCATTTGTCATACTAGCGGCATTACTTTCTTTTCAATTTCTGACCTCTTTGGAAGTAACTAGGTTTATATGTCCCTGATCTATCTCTAATGATAAAACCCAGGTTTGTTTTTTTTCTTTCGGTTGGCTTATTTAAAAATATTACCCCTGTTTTTAAGGAATCAATGTTACTTTCATTGAAAAATAAATATGTTTTGTAAAGAGGATAAATAAAACAACTAACTACTCTTCCCCAATGTTAATTGTAGTATCAGTACTTGTTTACTTGGAATCTTTGTATAGTAATCATAGGCTTTGATGTAAACTACAGTACTGTAATATACATGTAATTTCCATTTGTACTGGAGAATTCCCTGCACAGATACTCTGAAGTTAATGAATGTATGCAATATATTACAGACAGTATATTTCTTCTTTTGATATGTGAGTGAATTATATAAATACTTGACCTCTCTTCTCAAAGTTGAGGCTGAAATTACTTTAAGAGTAATACTTTAGTGTCTTTTATCTGATATTGGACACAGTTTTCAACTTTCAGATGACCTGAATAAGTAGGCAATGTCAGATATTTAAAACTCATCTATCCCTTTTAATTAGCTTTTAATTAACTTTATATGCCCTTTCATGAAGATTCAACATTTTATAAACATACAGAGTTCATGACATCAGCATAACCTTAATGCAACTAAAGCCAGAATTTTACATGATAATTGATTATTTAAAATGAAATAGCATGGCAGACAAACTGTAAGCTGATGGCTTTGAATTAGCATGGTCTTTAATAAGAATTTTATTCCATTGCCTTGAGAATCACATGCTTTAAGAAAGAGTTATTTAGAATTGGGTAGAACCCAGGAGTTGTGAAAACTGAAATTCCTAAATCAAGAGACACAAATAATTTTAGTCAACCAGAGAAATAAGAATGTAATTGGGCCAAGAATTATTTCTTCTTCTTGCCTCTATCTTTACTCCATTCTCATCACCGACACCAAGAAAATGCAGCAAAATGTGTGAAAGAAAAAAAACACTCAATGACCAAGTGGGTCTAAAATGATATTATTAAAAAATCTAAATTCTTAAGGGTAAAAATTCTACTCTTGCCTGGAATACCATAATTGTCTGTGAAAACAGCCTTGAGGTCTTCTTCAAAATGTTACTGATGTCACCATTTACTCCTTTGTGATGGTTTCTCTAAGGTTGTAATGAATCTTGCTTTGGAACTTTATAACAAAAACTAGAGGCCCGGTGAATGACATTCCTGAACTGGATGGGGTAGAGTCCCTCAGCCCAGCCTGCACCCTGTCACAGTCCAGGGCCCCTCTGGGGATGTCCAATGCTTGGGAGCAGGCCTAAGCCAGCAGTTGAACATCCTCCAAGGGATGCTTATCACTGCCATGGAGGCTGGAGAGGCTCCCACCACTGCTACTGTGCTCCCCCCGCCGTAAGCCTCACTTCTGGCTGAGCAGCACTCATCTTGTGGGAGCACACTGACCACCAGGGAGCAGGTCCTGCATTGAGAGTCTGCCCCCTGCTGGTCAATGTGCGTCATAGTTACAGGTCATTCTGCCATTCAGTCAATTTGCATATTAGCCTTTTATTGTATAGGATAGTTTATAAAGTAAACAAACAAATAGTAAGATAGTAGGTGACATGTTTTATTATCTGAGAAAACAAAATAAATGTAAGAAACCTATTCAATGATGGCTTACATATGAATGTTTGAGTTGGTGAATATTGATGCATTGTCCTTATTTAGGAGATGTAAAAACAGACTAGCTGACTTTGTCTAAATTGCAAAGCAAAACTTTTGCTTTCATTAAAGTAACTCCAGTAATATATGTATTTTTAATTCCATTATGTATTAGCTAGAATATGACATATATTCTAAAACATCAAAATAGTATCTTTTAATATTTTATTTGCAGGTATTTTCATCCTAAACTTATTTTCATATATTTAGTTTGTATTCCATCTCAATTACCTTAGTTTATTGAAATTTGCCCAGTCATAAATCTTTTTGCTCCAAATGTAAAGCTTAACAATTTTGTTCCCTGTTTCCTATAAACTATATTACAGTGAAACATTGAGAAATGTTTTTACATTTGATATATCTAAGTGATGAAACTTCAACCAGTTACCTAGAGTAGTACTTTAAAATGTAATATTAGTCACCCACACCAATAGAGAGATTTTGCTTGTATTTATACTAAGCTTTTTTACTCAATTCAATCATTCCTGGTTGCAGAACACTTTCTTTCATTATTGGTTTATTCTAGAGGCCAAAATGTAGGTGAATAGTTAGGTTGAAACTCACTGGTATTATCTGTCAATACTGACTCCAAAGCTCAAGGCCAGCCCAATGTGGAGGGACTCAGAGCCCTAAAGGGGGAACCTTACATGCTCAATGTGTTAACCCACACCCAACCAAGCTAACAATGTAAATACACCAATGTCAGCCCCCATATCTCCCAGACAGCTTAACATTTTATACCAACTCAGAAACCAAGAGTTTTTGCTCATTTTTATTCTGTTATTAAAGTACTGATTAACTAATCAGAAAAAACTTGAATGTTGATGCCTCTATAATAATGCTGATCAAATATGTTGATTTATTTACACTCTTAAAAATGATTGAAGATGTCCAAAGGGCTTTTTATTATCTGGCTCATATTTATCAATAGTTACCATGTTAGAAATTAAAAGAGAGACTTGCATTTTTATTTTAAGAAGCAATGTAGTCATTTATGTGAAAAATAAATGACCTTTTTTAAGAATATAATTCTATTTTCCAAAATAAATTAGTAAGAAGATGGCACATTTTTATAGTTTTGCATATCTAGTTATTATCTGGCCTAATAGAAACAAATGGATTCTCATATTTGCTTTTGCAGTCAATCTGTTGTGATCCATTATTTTGGTTGAAATATAATAAGAAAATCAGGCCTCTTGGAGATATGTAGTTGGAAAGGGAGGATATTATAAACCACCCAAAATGGTATCAATGACACACAGAAGTCTGAGGCTCACACTTTGAGAGTTGCTGCTCCAGAAAATACAGGTCTTATGCCTAGTGCTTGGAGAACATGACAACTAAAGAGTCCAAATTTGATTATTCAGAAATAACAATAAGACTTCTTTTCAAAAAAAAAAAAATCAGCCAAACATTGCTATGTTAAAGGTTTTCCTATAATTCAAATCTTCTATATCCTGGGGTTCATTTTAGCCCACCGCTCTCTCCTGTACTCTAGTGCACTACCCTCCAGACATTTTGAACTTTATAAAACTCTACATTCTGTCACCTAGAAGCTTTGGAACTTGAAGGAAAACTGCCCGTTAAAGCCATAATACAAAGCCTGCATTTCTATCATTTCCTGGCATAGAAGGTCTGAGGGACCACTTTACCCTGTGCCAGTCCTAAGACAACATAGTACTCTCCAGCTAAGCACATTATACAATTGCTAATGATATTTTGATTTTCTTGTGGTCCTGGAAAGGCTTGGTTGAGACCCAATTCTATATACTCTTACAGTTCTTTTTTACTCAAGGATATATTTTATATCTCTGGAGTCTTTGAACTAATAATTTGAAACCAAATAATCCATCTCCTGTAATAACTTCATCTTCTATAATGGAACTTATTTTCCCTTAAGATATTATAATTCAGTCCTTTTATGTTTCAGATAAGAAAACAGACACCATAAAAGACCAAATGAATTTCCCTAGGGAATACAGAATATAGAGTAGAATTTATATCCACCCTCCACCCTTCTATGGGGACCCTTGACAGCAATTTGACTGGACTACTGGACTGGGATAAATATGGCCCTAGAATTATATACCTGAGATTCCCTCTCCTCCACTCATGACCTCACATAATTAAAATATTCTACATTTGACCCACTACTAACCCTAAACTTCAACATCATGTTAATATTAAGCCAGGTGGGGACCTTCCTGATAGGATCATGAATTAGCTCAAGATCTTCAAGAATAAAGAGCAGCCCTAATCAAATCAATTAAGGTCACAATAGATGGGGAGATATTTTATTATTGCTAACCTGCATTTAGAAGTATTAAAAGGATAAAAAAATTTCTTCTTGTGTTTGGGATCAAATATACTTCTTGATCTTGTTCTTTTATGGCAGAGAGATGTTGGTTTCTCTATAAAATTGGTTTCATAATCCCAGGAGGAAGAAATGGCTGCTCTTAGAGCTATCCATGGTGCTCAGTTCCGGGGATCATTTTTTCAGCCTGCTTTGCCTGCTTAGATCTGCCCTCCTTCCAAGTATTTCTAGAGCACCAAGCTTCATTGTGAGTCATCTATGAGTATTTCTTGACACAGTGCCTAGGTTTTTCATATCCAGAAACCTGATCCTGCAATTTTATATTGACATTAGTGCCCCCTACCTATTTCTCTTCTTGTATACTTGTAGCCTTGTTTTTGTCAGGAATCTCCCACCTCCTCTTCTGTTTTGGACTCCACTGGTCCAATCACATTGCCTTGCCTTAACCAGAGCAGCAGCAAAAACTCATCAAGAGTAAGCAGTAAGCCTGATTTAAGGATGATAGGAAAATCTTCCATGTCCCAAAGAATTTCTCCTTTATAGACTTTCAGTGTAATAAAACTTACATTTGGTGATGTAGCATCAAAGAAAAATAGTGACTGAATTTACAGAGAGCACTGGATTAAAAACTTTAGATACTTTGTCTGAGTAACATTCACAAAATCAAATCCCCATGGGATAGACATCATTATTCCAATTTATGGTCAAGAATCAAAGAAATGAATAGTATATCCAATTTAGCACAACTAGTATGTAGTAGCAAGTGCAGTTTCATCCTTAGTTCTATCTGACTTCACCCCCAGTGCATTATGCCTTGCAGAATGGAGTCTAGAGGAACCTTGGGCAGGCTTCAATTCATTGCCGTTAACATGTAAGCAGCATTTGGCATTTGGCCTTTAATATCGCTTTGATTTAGGCACTTTATCATTTCTATGTCATGTGTTCATTCACCCTTGACTGAAGGCAGGGAAGATATATGTTTTTTACAAACCAAATGATTGAGTGCAGGTATAAAGCTATGTCACCATAAACATCTATCCCCTTTCTCTGTACAAGGTAACAGTCAATTAAATCAGAATGATTTGCTCCAGGCCAGAAGAAGCTCATTGACCAGCACAAGACATCTGTACTTTTTCTCAGCTTAAGATGCTATTAATACCACAAAGCCCCACAGCCAGAGTGAAGGAAAGTTTTGCAAGTGATAGATTTAAACTTTGTCCTTTGGGAGTTAGATGTGATTGTCTCCATCAGCTTTTGTTCACACTTTTGGAGCTCATTTTCTCGTTTCACTTAATCTTCAGCCTCTTCTAATTTCAAAGCCCCCAGGCTCAAAGAACTAACTCTGGGCTAAGCACTTTCTTGACCAGTCAGCTGTTATTTTAACCAATGACATGCCACTATTGGTGAAGAGTTTTTCTCATTCTTCTTTTAAAATATTCAATAAATGGCTTTTGATAGATTTATAGAATCTTTTACCTCATTTTATGACTTTTATTTTTTGTACTGTTTTCTTTTTTTTCTTTTTTTAATATATATATATATATTATTGATTTTCTACAGAGAGAAAAGGAGAGAGATAGAGAGCTAGAAACATCAATGAGAGAGAGACATCGATCAGCCACCTCCTGCACAACCCCTACTGGGAATGTGCCTGCAACCAAGATACATGCCCTTGACCGGAATCAAACCTGGAACCTTTCAGTCCACAGGCTGATGCTCTATCCACTGAGCCAAACCGGTTTTGGCTGTTTTCTTATTTTATAGTATCACATATCCACAGTAAAAAAAGGCGGGGGGGCATCCATCTTCCCTTATCCTAAGTTGAGGACTTTATTTTAACTGCTAAATACATCAGTCATAGGTTGTCCTCACAACCCCATAATACCCAAAGGTTCTCTTCACTCTTAAAGTCTCTTGAGTATGTCCTAGCATTGCTGGATGGTGATGTGGCAGGAACTTTTGGTATCTGACAGGCATGGCTCCCATATCTTTGGTAAAGTACTCACCAAAGACCTTATAACCTGCCATTTTGATCATATTCCTTTCCTTTACCCTTCTTCCTCAGTCTCCTCCTTTATTCAAACTTTCATCCTTTTAATTCCTTCCTGTCAAAATCCTATACTCTTACCATTAATGATTCTTGGGTTATCTAGAAATATTTTTAAATCTACTAAAGCCAGAGTTCATCAGATAAAAAAAAAATATGCCCCTTTTCAGGGACAATGAAATCTTCAGAATATAACCATTATTCCCCGTAAATTAAGAGAACTACTTCTGTTCTTTGCTAGAGAAAATTGTATTCCTCACCCTGAATGAGTCAAATTCAAGGGCAAGAGTTATTTTCATGTCATGGGTTAAATATTTATATGCCATATATACATATGAAAGGGTATGACTAAATATTACCTAAACTCTCAGTTTCCAGAAATGTAACATTTTATGTTGTTATGCACTGAATGTATCCCCAAAAATGTATATGTTGAGACCCTAACCCAATGTGATAGTATTAGAAGTTTGGGCCATTGGGACGTAATTAGGTTTAGATGAAGGCTTAAGGGTGGGGCTCTCATAATGGAATTAAGAAGAAGAGAGATCTGAGCTCTTTATCTTCAGCTGGTGAAGACACAGTAGGGAAACAACAAGCCAGGAAGAGAGCTCTCACCAGAATCCAACCACACTGGCACCCTGATCTCTGACTTCTATCCTCCAGAAATGTAAGAAAAAAATTTCTGTTGAAGCCAACCAGTATAGTGAATTTTGATATAAACATAAACTCGGTCAAGACGGCAAAAATATATATATATATATATATATATATATATTCATTCATTTATTACCTACTATTTTAAAATTAAAATAGCATTATAGTACAGTGTGTTTTTAACCTTCTTTACTTAGTAATTCATGGTATTGCCACACTGTACTATTATATTCCTTTGTCTTTTGCATTAATTCCCCGAGGCTGGTTACACAAATGTGATAGTTTGAAACAACAGAAATTTTTTACCTAACAGGTCAGCAGGCCACAAGTCTGAAATCAAGGTTTTGGCAAAACCACACTTTCTCCTGAGTTTTTAGGCAGAATCTGTTTCTTGCTTCTGGTAGCTTGTGCTGGCTGAAGGTGACCTCATAACTTTAATCTCTGCCTTTATTTTCATAATGCCTTCTCCACTGTATATGTGTGTGTGTGGCTCAAAATTCCCTCTGTCTCTCTAAGTATACTTGTGAATAGATATAGGGTTCATGCAGGCTAAAGAAGATTCTTAACTCATTCACCTTGTTTGCCATATAAGGTAATAATCACTTTTGCCATATATGGGAATACTAACAAGTTCTAAGAACTAGAAAGAAAATGTAGCTTTGGTGAGATGGCATTTTTGTTTAAGTCTACCAAAGTCTACCCTCTGGTTCCCAAAGATTCACATCTATCCCACATGTAAAAATATATCCCATCCCAGTCTCTACTCAAATTTCTATCCATTCCAGAACCAACTCAAGCCCCAAATCTTCTGTGATTATTTTTGGCTCAAAAGTTCCATCATAGCCCAGCTGGCATGGTTCAATGGTTGAGCACCAACCTATGAACCAAGAAGTCACAGTTCAATTCCTGGTCAGGGCATATGCCCAGGTTGAGGATAGATCACCAATTGTGGAGCATGTAGGATACAACTCATCAATGCTTGTCTCTCATCATTGATCTTTCTATCTCTCTATCTCTCTCCCTCTGTGAAATCAATAAAAATGTATATTACAAAAAGTGTCCCATCATATAAATCAGTATGTGTGAGAACTGGGCCTGTCCAATCTAGAGCCAAAATTTCTCTCCATCTATGGATTTGAGAAACCAGAAAGTAAGTTATCAGCTTCCACAATACAATGGTAGGCATCAGATAGCAGTTACAGATATTCCCATTTCAAAAGGAGAAAAAATGAAAAAATTAAGATCTAAGTCATTTGTAGTCATTCTCGCCACCAACAGTTCTATGTTACTTCCCAGTGACACTACAGGATCTTTATCCAGACATCGTCCCACTTTCAGGGTTAATATTAAAATTTGGAAACAGCCTAGGTGCCCATCAGCAGATGAGTGGATCAGGAAACTATGGTACATATACACAATGGAATTCTATGCTGCCATTAAAAAGAAGGAATTCTTATCATTTGCAGCAACCTGGATGGAACTGGAGAGCCTTATGCTAAGTGAAATAAGCCAGTCAATGAAGGGGAAACACCACATGATCTCACTCATTTGTGGATAATAAAGAATATTATAAACTGATGAACAAAAGGATAGATACAGAGGCAGTAAAGCATCAACCACACTGTCAAATTACAGCGGGAAGGTTAAGGAGAGGTGGGGTAGATAAGAGATCAACCAAAGGACTTGTATGCATGCATATAAGCATAACCAATGAACACAAGACACTGGAGGGTTAGGGTATGCCTGGGAGGTGGGGTGGGGGCAATGGGAAGACATGTATACATGTAACACATTAATAAAAAATAAAAAAGAACAGTGGATTTAAAGCCACCTATCTAGTAAGCAAAAAAAAAAAAAAAAAGGAAGCAAAGGGTCTTAAACTCTTCATAGGCTTTTTCTTTTTCTTTTTTTTTGCTAGACTCAATTTTGTTTTCTGCCTGATTGCATTACAAATAGATGAAAGTTAAGCAGCTTCTTTTGAAAGTTTGCCAAAGGCTTTTAGCATGTTGGTGCCATAGTGAGGGTCCTTTATGATGTGTGAGTCAGCCACAGCAGCTTCTCCTGGCTTTGAAAATCCTAGAGATTTGGCTATTTCTAGTGTCTTCATTTTTGTTTTAATCTTTATTGTTGAAAGTGGTACATATGTCCTCCTTTTCCCCCATTGACCTCTTCTAGCCTATCCCTGTCCCCTGCCCCAGGCCTTTTTGTA
Source organism: Lasiurus cinereus (assembly GCA_011751065.1). NCBI lineage: Eukaryota > Metazoa > Chordata > Mammalia > Chiroptera > Vespertilionidae > Lasiurus > Lasiurus cinereus. Next base: position 19,038,960 of record JAAGEH010000393.1, on the reverse strand, counting down.
TTATCTGGCATAGGACAGACACAATCTTCACGCACAGTGTTTTTCATGCCAGAGCTGTATCAAAGTGCATTTTAAGACCACTGAAATCGCATCTAAAATGACAATAGAAGTATACCAGTAAAGTTCAACATATCACTACAAATAACTAAATGGAGGTAACACAGATAAACAGAATCCTTTCTCTTTATATCCAGCTACATTTGCACAAGCAGGCAACATCTTGTGTCATAATTGCTCACCTGCTTACTAACTATTGAATTGTTTTGAGGTTGGTTGTTAGATACTTCAAATTTTCTGAAAAGCAAACCATTTTATCTTAGACTAAGACAATGTAGTATTTCTATGTAATTAAATATTCTTTTGAGTATTATTTTTAATGTCTGCATATTACTTTATTGAATGGTTGAATACAACAATCTTCTTATTAAGTAGTAGTGGGGGTTTTTTTCCAATTTTTCTCTATTTGAGGTTTTCAATAAATATCCAGAAGATAAAACAAAGTTCAAATATTTAAAATTTATTCTAGAAAATATCTTAATGGGAATTAAAATAACCTGGATTAATATACAAATTAAAATGCTGGGAGATTCTTTTTTAAATCTCAATTTCTTAAATTTTCACCCTTATTTTAACATAGCTGTGTATTCTTTTTTTGGATAAATTGACTAGCTAGCCTGTTAAGTCATTATTAATCATTAGCACCTTATCTCTGTAATTGTTGGATTAGAGGTTTTGGATTGTCCTAAATTGCTTATTGGGTGAGACTTTTATAAACATTATTTATATTAGTGGTAACAGTGGAGCTGGAGAGTATTGTGAGGTGTGTGGTGGAACGTGCTGTGGCCCTCTCCAAGGCCAAGGGGCTTGCGGCCTACAGATGACAGCCTTGCATCTCCCTGTGCTTGTGGAATGGTTTGGTGACCCATTGGGTATCAGAATTCCTTCTGAGAGCCTATGGATGGATCAATGAGGATAACCTCAGAGAATTTGGTGTGGAATCTTCATCGAGCCAATAAGAATCCAGGACACTCAGAGTACTACAATGGCATCCACTCGCACCTCAGCAACAGACTAAAGGCTTGGAGGAAACTCTAGCTGTTTCACACCATGGTGGACAGGCTTGCCATAGGTCACATCTATGGAATAGGGTTTTTGCAGCCACCACAATACACAAGAATCCGATATATGACATAACCTCCCTTGGCCTTTTATCCCAGTTTGTGTGCTTTTTGGAGCTGGATGAGGAAGGGGACCCTGTGGAGCATGGAGAGCTGGCAGTACTGTCAGCAGTGCACCCTGAAAAGGAAGCAGTTTATGTCTGACTGGTCCTTCCTCCATAGCTTCTGGATGTCCTTGTAGGTGCCCATCTTGACTTACCTGGTATCTGCAGCCAGACAGAAAGGAAGAACTTGTTAGATCAATTATTTGTTTTTTTAATATATACATATAGTTGATTTCAGAGGGAAAGGGAAAGGTAAATAGTAATACCAATGATGAGAGCGAATCATTGATTGGCTGACTCCTGCATGCTCCTTACTGGGGTTTAGTCTGCAACCCAGCCATGTTCCCTAACCAGGAATCAAAATGTGACCTTCTTATTCATAGGTCGATGCTTACCCACTGAGCCACACTGGCTGGACCTCTTAGATTCGTTTTAATGCTCTAGAAAGACCAGTGGAAGAGGGCTTTGGCGGTGGGGGGTTTCTTCAGAAGGGGGAGTCTATGTGAGAGAAGAGATTAAAGAGAAAGACCTAGACCATGAAGGAATGTCATGCAAGTCAGTCATGCCCACTCAGAGGGTCATGTGAGAAGCAGAAGATGAGCTTGTTGAATGGGCAAGTGGTGGGTGACAGGTGCTAATAAGAATGATGGAGGAGGTTAGAAAGCAAACTTTGCCTTGTTCTCAATATACCCTGGGGCAGTGGTCAGCAAACTTATTAGTCAACAGAGCCAAATATCAACAGTAAACGATTGAAATTTCTTTTGAGAGCCAAATTTTTTAAACTTAAACCTCTTCTAATGCCACTTCTTCAAAATAGACTCGCCCAGGCTGTGGTATTCTGTCGAAGAGCCACACTCAAGGAGCCAAAGAGCAGCATCTGGCTTGAGAGCCGCAGTTTGCCAACTCCATGGCCCTAGGGTATTGCCTGCATACTCTTACCACCACTACTCCTTATCTACTATACACTGCAGGTGCAAATAGTGAACACAAAGGTGATGCCAGGGAATTGTGTGAGAGTTGTGTAAGAATAGAAGCCCTGTGTAAAAATGGAGCACCTGCTCAGTGATTATATTTATAGGTGTGAGAGGAAGATGAAAGCCTGGGATTGTGTATTGAGACACACCTCACCAGAAACAACTGAGGAACCTTCTGCTGAGAGTAAAAATTGTGTGTTCTATGTATTTCTCCCTCTCCCTATTATTTAAAGCTTTTCTTTACATTTTTAATAAATGAAGTCTGCGTTTATGCTTCAACATGTTGTCTTACCATATGTTAGGTTTTATGTTTATCAATCACCATGCCCCTCATCTTGTGTGATGTATTTTCAGTGGTCTCTTCTTCCTTACTTTCTTTCTATTCACTTAGCCTCACATCAGACACAAACAGATCCCAAAGAACCATGCACAGAGGTGAAGTGGGAAAAAGCCCTTCAGGTACAGCATGAAAAGAGCTAAGGGCATGCCACTAGCCTGCAGAGCAGCAAGTGGTGGCCAAACCCTCCCTACCTCTTCTTCCTCCAATTAGACCCATTTCTCCTTCATAGACAGAATCCCAGGATCCGTGCCTGCCTGCATGGGTGCATGTGTGCCTGCTGCCTTGTGAATGAGGCATCCACACACTAGCCTTAGAGCTGACCTGTAGTGCCCAGTAGGGTATGGGCCAGCATTGTCCCAGGAAAAAAGGAGCCCATTGTTCTTGATAAAAGTGTAGAATATGACCGCCCTTTTAAATGCTGCTTGACATTGTAAAAGCTCAAATCTATTTTCTGACTTACTATAACTGCTGCTCATCCACAATGTTGCTCTCTAGGTGTCTCTAAACCTATTTCAGAGTCCTTTCTCCTTGTAAACCAAGTTACATTTTTTTTCTAGGTTGAATCACATTTCAACATTTTTTTGTTTGCATGTCTCAGTTCTTAATGGTTCTCAAGTCCCAAATTAGAAAGCTCTTTAAACTTCACTATCAATGTATTATTTTCTTGCTTCTTCCAAATCTTTCACTGTTTTAACATAGAAACTAATATTTGTACAGTGCTTTACAGTTTACTAAATACTTTCAAACCCATCATCTCCTGAGATATGGGTGTCATTCAGAACTCTTTCTCCAGAGAAGAGACCGAAGTCTGAAGACATACCTGTTTATCACAGGCTACACAGCTGCTAATGGAGCTGAGATTGAAGCTAGTCTATCCTTCACACCACACCTCTCTGCCTCTCTACCACCACCATGTGTTTCCACACAAGCAATAATGAGTAGCAAATATAAGTGTTATTATTGAACAGGTGAGAGAATAAATCTCAGTTTCTAAAAACATGTTCCAACTCTTAAGTTTTGTCAGAAATGTGTTATTTTGTTCCTGTTAGCCTAAAAGCAACACACACAAAAGCAGTAGCTGGTCCTTTTATGGATGTTAATGGCTAGCATTTATTATGTACTTGCAATGCACCATGCTCTATACTCAATGCTTTCTAAATACTATCTCAATTAAACCTCATAACAATGAAAGAACTAAGGTCTTAGTCAACTCAGGCTGCTAAAGCAGCATACTATAGACAGGATGGCTGGAAACAATTTCTTTATCACAGTTCTAGAGCTGGAAGTCTGAGATCAGGGTGCCAGTATGATTGGGTGTTTAGTCAGAACCCTCTTCTTAGCTCAGATAGCTGTCTCCTCACTGTATTATGACAGGAAGAGAGAATGTCCCTTCCTCTTTTTATAAGGGCACCAATCCTATCATCAAGCCCCACCCGAATGACCTAATGTAAACCTAATTACCTCCCGAAGGCTCCATCTCCAAATACCATCATATTGGGGATTAGGGTTTCAATATATGCATTTAAGAGGCACCTAAACATTTAATAGCAACTAGTATCACCCCCATTTTGAAGAGGAAGAATACGGAGTTGTAAGAGATTATATAAATCACTCAAGCTAGTAAGTAGTGAGGTGGGGGCTTGAACCCTAGGAAAAATGGCTCCAGTGAGCACAACCTTAACCACTGAGCTATAGGGATTAAGATGTCTGGTTCTGTAAGCAATTAGGTTAGAATTTCAGCCACCTTGGTGACTAGCTGCATTAAATTGGGCAAATATTTAATCTTTCTGAAGCTCAGTTTTTCCATCTGTAAAATGATTAAGTAAGTTAGCAAAAATTGGCACCTAATCAGTAGGTCAATAAATGTTAGCCACTGTTGTTCTACTGATGCTTTACTTATTTTCTTATTTCTCAAATATATATTGAACGCCTGCTCTGTGTCACTATTTCTCTGCACATTCCTATTTTAGAAGCTCCATCTCCGCATACTTCCAAGATCGCCACCTTCCAAACTAACCAGGCAATTTCCCTCTTTCCTGCATTTAAACAATCCTCTAGCTGTATGGTCAGAAATGCTCACCTTCAGCCTGGTGTTGCTGTTGTTTCACATGCATTTATAGCTCCAACTTCTTTTGTTTTGTAGCATCACTACCACTCTGTCTCCTTCAAAATGCCAGGGTTCACTGGGCTGTTTTCTAGGGCTATTTGAGGTCACCCTCTCTTGTGCCTAAAGGAAACCAGTCTGTTTCCCTACAGTCATCACCCATTTACACAATATGATTTCAAATCAAACACTTCCATCTCGAGGTCCCCTCTTTTTTGCTGTTTCACTTTCTTTTCTGCTTATAGACCGCCTATTGGGCTAATGCCTCAGAGTCAGAATAATGGTGCTGATGGCTCTCTACTTCTAAGTGCATTTGTTTCTAGTCCCTTTTGCCCTGGCCACCAATTTTCTTTTCCCAAGACTCTGTTTTCCTCATTCCTCAGTCCAGTGGGGGCTAAAAAAATATTAATACTTTTCCTCCCACTAAATTCTTCTGGCGAGACTAATTATCCAATTAACAGAGACAGATTAACAGGAGAAATAAAAGTGTAATGCATGGGGAATTTACATAGGCATGAAACTTTCAAGGAAAATGAGGCAACATTGGATATAAAAGATGTTTTGGACAATGGAGAAAGGATGGGGGTATTAGATTTCAGAAGTGAGAATGGGTAATATATAGGTAGTTGAGGAAGAGGGGAACATACATGGCAGGAAAATCCTTGTTAGCAACTCAGAAACAATGGACCAGGAGGTATCTAGCCTGAAGCGCCCTCACTTAATTCAAAATTTGGCTAAGGCAGCATCCTAAGATCTCCTTCCTGAAGCAGGTATCTCTGTCTGAATCTCTTGGGCAGGAAAGGTTTATTCTGAGTCTTATGCTTCTAAATAGCTTAAAATCAATATCCCAAGAACTTCAGGGTGGCAAAATATTGGTCCCTTCTTTAGAATGTACTTGAGAAACATGAGCTTTACTTTTGACCTTGAATGATTTGCTGAAACTCTTTTGTTAAGCCTTGCTATATTTGCTTGAAGGGCAGTGTTGTATACACTTTATTGCAAATTTTATAATGCTTCCTATATGAATATGGCCAAGAACAAAACACTCTGAGTTCAGTGTCAAACCTGATGCCATTGGGACAAAACAAATGCAAAATGCCTCTAATTGGAACAGACGTTTTATGATCAAATATTTCTGTAAACTCAGTCCACACAGTCGCCGTAGCCAAACATAGAATACATTAAGAGGCAATAAAATTGTAAATTGGACATGTGAATAAGCTTTATTGATATTGCAAAATATTGTGGTAGAACTTGCTGTCAAATCTCCTCATTTGGGGGCGCCACATTAAAAAGAAAAACAGTAAGAGTTGTGAGTAATACTGACGTAATTAGAAGTTGAATATATTTGGATTCACAGTACTCACTGCAGACAATTACAGCTTTAAACTTTCAGCAGATGGCCAGCATTAAGTCCTGGTGAACCTTTCTGCAGCAGTGAAGCTGCCACACGGTAAGATATACCATCATCCAGAATTTAACTTCACCTAGAAATAAGCTAGTGGGATGGAAACTACTGAATCACATAGTGTGGCTATAACTTCAGCAGAAAGCTGCTTCCACTGTAAGTCCCTACTGTGTCTGCATAGGGCAAAAGCAATGGTCCATTTGGTGGGAAATCCATAACTGAATAGAGAAGAGAAAAGTGATAGAAAAGGGAGGAAAATGAACCCATTGAATTAGTTATTTGCTGTATATAAGCATATAAAGTGTCCTTAAAGGAAGGTATTGCTCTTATACATATAGTTTTGGCACTCTGTTGACATAACAATAATCTGTCATGGTCCTATAATGAAGATAATAAAGTAAAAGAAAAAAGAGGAAGCAAAGAATATTCTCTGGGAAATTCCTTAAAATTATGGTGTGATAACAGCCACTATTTTTGGAGTGTTTACCATATTTGGGATGGTGTAAGCTCTTTAGATACATTACATTTTTTAATTCTCATAACACCCTAAGGGATAATAGGGTTTTCTTTTTTAATAGGCTTTATTTTTTAGGAGAATTTTAGATTTACAGCAAAAGCTAGCAGAGTGTATAGAGATTTTCCCATATACCTATTGCCCACACACATACACATACCCTCCACCATTATTGCCATTCCCCACCAGTGAGTGGTTCATTTGGACCTGCATTGACACATCATTATCACCCCAAGTCCATAGTTTTCATTAGGGCTCACACTTAATGTTGCACATGATAAGGGTTTGCAGAGATGTATAATAACATGTGCCCACCATTATTCGAAACAATTTTTATTCCCATTTTATACCCAAAGAGACTAAGGCAAAGGGAAATCTGACAGGTGGTAAGTGTAGAGCTGGATTGAAAAGAGTCTGCTGGATCTGACCGTGAGGAGGTTGATTAGTGATACCTGTGAGAGCACTTGCAGGAGAGTTGTTGGGTGGAGGTGAGAAGAGAACCTGACTTTCTCATCAGCAGAATCTCCGAAGGCAGGCACATGAGGCGAGTCTATGGGCACCTACACAGTCATTTATGTGGATGACACACTTGATGCTTCTCATCCAGGCATTTGGCTTTAATGTGCTCTTAATCACTGCCTACCTCTTGGTGCCTCATTTGCGTGGGTAGTTCCTAATTTTTGAAAACTATTTTAACTGAATATAATTGGGCTGCCACTACAGCCTTACAGGACTGCATGCCTCCATTTTAAAGATTAGCAGTAGAGGCACAGAGAGATTTCAAATGACTTGCCAAGAATGTAGAGCTGGTTGCCAATGAAGTCAACATGAGGACTTAAGACCATCATTCTACTAGTTAACTTAACATTCTTCAGGGCCATTAATCTCTGGCTCAGGTTTCCACAAACAAGGCTGATGGTCTTGAGGAGAGATTTTATGCTAATTGATAGGATCCATGAAATCTTGTCATTCCAGTCCCTTCCCCAGTGTGCTAGGCAAAGGCCATTGACATGGTCATGCTATTAGACTAACTTCACTTGAGAGCACCAGGCATTTTGCCACTTCCTGGCTTAACCTATTTAATATTGCCAAGCTTGCAAGGCCAGGAAATTTAAGCAGCAGGCAGTGTAAGTTCAAGGTCATAGAGTGAGTCAGAAGAGCCCAGGCTATTCAAGTCCTTAAGCAATATGTCACCCACCTCTTGTGCACAGGCAGGACATTAGCCTCATTGATTTATTGACATCTGAGAGTCATATTTATGGATCTATAAAAATTATTGGTTGCTGCAAAGATTCAGAAACACAGGTCCAGGGAATGTTGTGCAGCATAAATTCCCCAGTGATATATTCTAGATCCAATCAGTCAGGAAGTAAACATGTATTGGTCCTGTCATTATTCATCCAAGCCAGAATATAAAGAAAAAAAAATAGCAGTGCTCTTTGATTTCATTTCCTACTAGTTTACAAGTTTGTTTGCTTGTGACTGCTGCTGTAACATCAAGTTAAAGCAATTTCCAGGCCATTATTGCTCTGAGGCAATAGCAACTTTTCGGTTTCTGTCCTGAATTCGTGGCAAACTTCAGCGATTACTCAGACATCAGCAAAAAAGCCAATGGAGTGAGTGAGAGTCCCATGCATCATGTGAGTCTTTGGCCAGGAAACCAGCAACGTGATCCATTTGTTCCTGAGGGCATTAGAGGTTGTGCAGGCAGCCCCGACAGCCACAATGGTCATTCTTTTTAAAGTACTCAAATATGGATCATAGAGAACTGAAATAAATTATGAAAGATTATCTTCTAAAATTTCTTTCAAATACTATTCCTGAAACTCTTTTCTATTAAATCAAGCAGATAATGTAAAGAGGAGACAGAAAGATGTACTCAAAATCAGTTTACTTCTTTTTATCTTATTGTTTCTGCATCTTTGATTCTTACAATTTTTCTCTTTTACTAGTGTTTCTCATCCATTTTTCTTTGCTTGATTTTCAACTCTCATTAATAGTTACCATATTTCTGCCCCTTCTCATTTTTTATATGTTCAAGATTTTATCTCTTCCTTTTCTGCTTATGCTACCATCACCTTCTCACTCTTTCTTCAAGTAACTGAGTTTGCACATGGTTTTATTTTTTTTTAACAAATCACTCCAACAATATTCCAACTACCTCTAGAGAAAGGAATACAATCTGAAATATAAATCATTCTGAGCCCAGTGAAAGCATGCTCAAGCAAGGCATTAAACACCCTCTTCCAATTTCCAAAACCACACTGAGAAATAGCTTAGGTCAGCAAGAGAGGATGTGGCAAAGGTGAAAAATGATAGTATGAAGAGCCCCAGGTTATATCAAATTTTGCTATTTTATTAGTTTGGACTTGCCAATAAATTCTGGGAGCCATGCCTTTTTAATATATTTCCTTGGCCTCTGCTAACTCCAGTATTTGGAAGATGAAATTTCAATAGACTATCTAGAGACCTCTTGCCCCAACAGACAGCTAAACATCTCAATTGTCCAAGCACAGAGCAAGAGCAATGAGATATGAATTTCAATCTGTTTTTACATTTGCCTTTTAGCAGGAACTGTTTATATTTGATAATATGTAGCATAATATTTGAGAAACATTTTTACTGACTCAAAGGCAGTTATGAAAAAAACACACACATGTCTCCTGCAGATTATATATTTGTGTGTGTGTGTGTGTGTGTGTGTGTGTGTGTGTCTGTGTGTGTCTGAGTGGTCAGATTATTATGATCTCTGAATTGTGATACACACACACACACACACACACACATATTTTAGAGGCCTGGTGCATGAATTCGTGCATGGGTGGGGTCCGGCCAGCCTGGCCAGGGGAGGGGACATGGGTGGTTGGCTGGCCTGGTCGAACTTCTGGTCGAGAGGACAATTTGCATATTAGCCTTTTATTATATAGGATATATACTGAGTGGCCAGATTATTATGCATTCAGAAATCATAATAATCTGGCCCCTCAGTGTGTGTGTCTGTGTGTATACACATATATATGTATATATATATATATATGTGCATATATATAGACACACACAAACATACATACATACACATACTAGAGGCTCATTGCATGATATTTGTGCAAGAATAGGCCCCTGGCTTCACTCCCAGCTGCCTGAGAGCCAGCAAATCCCCACTCCACAACCCAGCCACCCGGGACCCATCAAGTCCCTGCTCCAAGGCCGCCTGGGAGCAGGCACATCCCCATTCCTTCTGGAGCCAGCACATCCCCACTCCCAGGCCGCCTGGAGCAGGCAAGTCCTCACTTCTGTCTGGAGAACCACTCCAGTAGCTCCTTCCACCACCCCCCTTACCCTCATAGCAAGCTTCACACCACTCTGTGCCTGCATATGCAAATTAATCTTCATCTTTTTTTTAATATATTTTATTGATTTTTTTTACAGAGAGGAAAGGGGGGAGATAGAAAGTTAGAAACATTGATGAGAGAGAGACATCTATCAGCTGCCTCCTGCACGCCCCCAACTGGGGATGTGCCCGCAACCAGGATACATGCCCTTGACCAGAATCGAACCTGGGACCTTTCAGTCTGCAGGCTGATGCTCTATCCACTGAGCCAAACCGGTTTTGGCATTAATCTTCATCTTTGTTGGGTTAATTTTCATACTCACTCTGATTGGCTGTGGGTGTAGCAGAATGAGAGCTAATTTGCTTGTTTCTCTTTTATTAGTTGAGATGTGTGTGTGTGTGTGTGTGTGTGTGTGTGTGTGTGTGTGTATTATATATATATATATATATATATATATATATATATATATATCACTAAAGGATGAAAGAAAAGGGTGGTTGAGGGCAGGAGGGAAAGAAATCATGTATGATGATTTGCTGAGTTTCTTTCTGTCCAAAGTGCTTTAGATATATTACTTTATTTAATTTTACAATTTTCCTAGGAAGTATTTATAACTATAACTTTTTAAAAGCTAAGAAAATGGAGACATAGGATGTTAACTAACTTGCCAATGACCACCTAGTAAGTGGTAAATTTATCTATGAAGCAAGATATTTGATGATGGTGATGAAGAGGAAGAAGAAGAATAAACATTCATGTACATTTTATTTATAGCAACTTTCTGAAGTAAGTAATATTATTACTTCTACTTTATTGATGTGGGACCAAAGGACAGTACAAGTAAAATTATTTGTTCAAGTTATAGAGCTAGTGGGTAGAAGTGCTAGCATTTGAACCATAGCCAACTTATTTCAAATCCCACAATGACAACTCCAAATACACTTGCTTTCTACTCTATAACAATGTCTCTTGAGACATTTGAAATGAAAATTTAACACCAAAAATATATTTAGTGCCATACTTAAGAAAAATAAAAATACTGTTTTGTTGAATATGTGAAAGCATATTAATGTAGCCCAAGTACAGGAAGGGCTATGTAATTCATGCCTAGAAAGTGTTCATAACATCTTGTTATCACTGCGGTACATGTATGTCTCTTTCCTCAAGATGTAGTAGGTATTCAAGGTGGTATTGGTAAAAGGAGAGAGCCATCTCAATAACAGGGTTCACACATCTGATTAACTCTATTGCTCATGCAGAATTAGCAGAAGAATAAATATATGGGATTGCATAAACCCAAGTAAAAACAATTCCAGATATTAGCACTCTTAATAAAACCAATTAACTTATTGTAATAAATTCCTTTTACAGGGTTAAAGCAATTAATGATGCCCACTCCTTTGATAAGTCTTATAAGCAATGCAGGCTTTAAAATATATAATTTCAATAAATTATCTTTTAACCTTTTAGATCCCCTGGACACTCACAATGTCAATTTTGAATGTGTATGTGGAAAAGTATGGACTTTTAGGCATTTACATTAGTTATTTACTGTGTGCCAGGCAGTGTGCTAAGTTCTTTACTTGCATTTTGGTTTCTGAGGTTAATATTACACAATCTCTATTAAATGAATGAGGTAACAAAGGCTTCATGAAAGTAGTTAATTTTCCTGTGTCATGTAACTATTATAAAGTTTAGCTTCAAATCCAGGCCTTTGTGAATAGTGCAGATTTTCTTCCAAGCTCTGAGAGGAGCTCTTCCCTGGTTCTAGGTGCTGTTGACTCAGGGATGAGGACAAGATAAGGAAAAGAAGCTTCCTTACTCTTGTGGTATGATTTCAGGAATTACTCTTATTTATTCTCTTGGTCATGGATGAGGACTTCTGTTGCCTCTGGAGTTGTTGGCAGCCAGAGAGTATCTATATAGGGTGGAGCAAAAGTAGGTCTACAGTTATGCGTATGCAAAGCACAGAGTTTACTATTGTGTTATTATGTAGTAATTATTGTATTATTTTCCATGTGAACAACTATAAACCCACCTCAGAAGGTAGAGTGGAGAATCATAAAGGAAAGTGGATGTTAGATAACATGGTTAGGACTGAACCAAGTTTCTCTTGTGAGTCAGTGTGGCTGCTTCCTTGTAAATATCAATGTAAATTGGTTACATGTCACCAAGCACATCCAAACAAATGAAAATCCTTTCTTCAACAAATATCTACTAAAAATCTACTAAATGTTAGGCTTTATGTTCCAAAGGTGGGGTGATGATGAGGTGAGAGTGGTCCATGACAGATATAGAAAGTAAAAGGGTACATTGTTTAAAGAGAATTTTAAAAATATTAAAATTGGACGAAACCGGTTTGGCTCCATGAGTCGGCCTGCAGACTGAAGGGTGGGGCCCTGGTTTGATTCTGGTAGGGGGCATGTATCTTGGTTGCAGGCCCATCCCCAGTGGGGGGCGTGCAGGAGGCAGCTGATCAATGTTTCTCTCTCATGTTTCTGGCTCTCTATCCCTCTCCCTTCCTCTCTGTAAAAAATCAATAAAATATATTTAAAAAATAATAGTAATAATAATAAAATTGACCAAAAGTTAGCCTTTATATTATCTCCATTCTCTGCCAATTCTAAATAATGGAGTGCAATGATAAAACACTCCATTATTTTATTTAGAGTAGACCATTCCCACCACCCTTCATGACCCTAAACCTTGTGTGCCATCCTTAAATGACTACTTATGAATCACACTGTTATCTTTGAGCTTGAAGCTTACATTTACAGATATAAGCCTTTTTAAAGAATGCTGTCCTTTGATCATATGGAAATCAAAATCTTTATTGCAATAATGGAGTAGATCTAACTGTAACAACATTGGCAACAGGAAGTGATTAATTTAGTACTGTATGAAGGCAACATAGGAACTAATTGAGACAATATGAAGGTACATAATGGGATAAGGAAAATTATATGCCACAAAATATTAATGCTATGAAATAGAGAGCTGAAATATTATTTTAATTGTCCTTCCTGAGGAACTGATGACATTTTCCATCCAGGTGAGGCTAAGAGAACAGACTCTGTAATAACTGAAAGAGTAGACATTCCTGCTAAAGTAGGTTAATCCATTGATGTTCTATGCATCTCTTATTCTGGCTGCAAGCGAGTCCTTGCCAGGAGGTTGCTTTACTCTGCCAGAGCTTTGTACTCACTTTCTCATTAAAGCTTGTTCCAAGGCTGATTGACATGTAGTCTTTATTTATGGTAGTAGGAAAGACAGTTGCTTCACCATTACAGTTTGGCTATTTCCTACCTGCTGGATGCAGATCACATTGCAAAGTACGGACAAGTAACATGGAGTGGGAGAGCTGATACTGGTGGAATCAGTACTCACAAGAGAGATGAGGAAGATTTGTATTCACAGTGGAAGAAAGAGAAGACATTGAAACCTGAGAGAATTGTTTAAGGAAAGATATAAGAACATATTAATGTACAAAAGACCCGATGCACGAAATTTGTGCAAGAGTAGACCTTCCTTCCTCTGGCTGCCGACATTGGCTTGCCTCTGGCACCCAGGACCTGGGCTTCTCTCCAGCCACAGGTCTAATTAGCATATTATGCTTTTGTTATTATAGATTATATATATACAGTAAAGGAGAGGAAAGCATAAAGACTAAACTATAAAATCTGGTTACCATTGCAGAAAGGTGCAATGTTAGAGCTAACATAGAAGGAAGTTGCATCTAGAACATCTGTGCTAATTATTTAGAACCTTATTTGGTAAATAATGAGCCATAAAAGAGTGTGTCCACTGAAAGGACATAATTCTGGTTTTAATTTTATATGTTATTTGAATATTTAAAAATTTAAATATGTAAGTTATGAATAATAATAGAATTAATATCTATGAAAGTATCACCACCTTAAAAAAACTAAATTAATTCTAACACATATGTATTTTACTTCTCTAACCTGCTTTTTACTTCTTGTTCAGTTATCTACTATAATAAATTTTGGTTTGTCATTTCTTTGCTATATAAAAAGGAAAAGAATTTAGCATGTAAATATCTCTAAATAATACTGGTTTTCCTTGGCTTTGCACTATAAAAACTATACTACATATGAGTGTCCCAGTGCATGGATCCATGCACATTGAAAGGAAATTAGAAGAAATATTTTAATATCGCTATTCGCCCTTTCTCTATTGTAGAAGTGTCAACCAAATTCACAATTGACAATGACAGATCGAAACACACACATGCAATTGGCTCCAGCAAGAGCTTTATATGTATTGAGTCAACTTAGCCTTTTATATACAGAGAATAAACTTGCTTAATTAGACCTGCTTTCTGATTTAGCTAAACTTTTTCCAGCCCAGTGAAGCACCTCAACTTCTCTTTGAGATAATTGTTAGCAACATAGCAGTAAATATCAACATGAAGCAGAAAATTATTGCAGATCATGCAGAGAGAACAAAGGGTAAAATATTTAATTGCAGCAGTCTTTGACTATATCCTGTGTAGTGAGAAAACCTGAAGTCATTTTCAAGGTCCACATTTTCTTACTTCTTTTTAGTTGAGTCAAGTTTCTAAACTTTCTAAATCTCCATTTCTTGGCTAATGAGAAGGAAATAGTATTCTCCTGAGTCTCCTATCTACCTACTCCAGGACTTCTGTGAGGATCAAATTAGATAAAGCACATGAAAACGCTTCACAGACATTTGGTTAAAGTGTAAAATGTTTGCACCTGTCTATAAAGCAAGTCGTGTTCCTGGATTACTATGTGATATCATTACCTGGTGCCCACAGTGACCATTTCTCGGCTGGGCTGGGCTGTGGGCCGCATTTTGCACCATGGGGTTTTGGCAGCATTGGCTGCAATTTGGTGGGGTGTTGCTTCAGAGTGGTGGCAGGGCTTGTGTCCCACTTGAGAGAAGCCGAGTGTTGATTTGTTGGTGCCAGGTCCATGGTGCCATTTATTTTTAAATAGCCAGTGTGCATCATGGCAACTCCTATGTTGAGTGTCTGCCTCCTGGTGGTCAAGGTGCGTCATAGCTACTGGTCAGATGGACACTTAGCCTTTTATATATATGTGTGTATATGTATATATACACACTAGTGTCCTGGTGCATGAAATTTGTGCACATGAAAAGGGGATTAATTAGAGGAACTATTTTAATATTGCTATTTGCCCTTTCTCTATAATAGAAGTGTCAGAGATGCAAGAAAATTAGTAAAATGTATACAAAAATCTTTCTCCTGTCAGAGTCTGGGGCACACCACAGGACCCAGAGTCAAGTCCCCACCCACCCATGTACACTTCAAAATCACGCAAGACCCAGACCCAGCTGGCCCCTCCCCTCCCCTTGGGCTAGATCCAGATCCGGCTGGTCTCACCCTTGTCAAGCCCCACCGGGTGGGGGGCACAGCCTCAGGTACCCTGGCCTGGTGTTGGGGCAGGCAGTGTGGCCTGAGGTCCCTCCTCAAGCCCCACGAGGCAGGGGACGCAGCCTCAGGTCCCCTGGCCCGGGGCAAAGGGAGCAGCCTAAGGTCCCCCGGCCCAGCACCAGGGGGTGGGCATGAGGGAGGGCCCTGCACGCATCTTGAGGTCCTTTGTAAAGCCCTGCCAGACGAGAGGTGGGTCCTCAGGTCCCCAATCAAGCCCAGGGGCAGGGATGGGGGGATGTAGCCTCAGGTCCCTGCTGATTGCTTGTTATAGGAACTTGGCCTCTGCAGTGGGTACAACCATCTTGTGTTAAGGAAGCCCTGCCTCCACTGTGGACACAGCCATCTTTGTGGTGAAGTGATGGTTAATTAGCATATTCCCTCTTTATTATATAGGATAGTCTTCATGACTTGCTTTTTCTGTGACTATATTAAAGTTTATTGATATAGTTATTATGTCTATAGTTCATTCATTTTCATCATTGTCTAATATGCAAATGTAAGTATACTACATTTATTTATCTTCATGCTAATGAACATTTTAGATATTTTGTTATTATAAGCAATGTCTTTTAATGCACTTGAGCAAGAGTTTCTCAGGTATAGACATACCTAGGAAAGGAGTTGCTGGAAGTTACATTTATGAAGGTTCAATTTTGCAAGATAGTACCATTTTTTCTAATGTACTTACAAAACTTTAAACACCAGCCAGCACTGAAGCACATCAGCAATAGCAGCATTTAGAATAATCAAACTTCTTATCTTTCTGGAAAATATGGAAAAAATAAAATGTTTATCATTTTAGTATTAAATTGTCCCTGGTTAATAATGAAATTGAGCAAAAACATATTTTTGTGTGATTATGTCTCTTTTTAAATGTCTGTTCTTTTATCTTTGCCCATTTCTTAAATTGAAATGTTTTCATAGTTATAAAACTGTTTCTATTTTCTATAAGTCAGTTTTAATAAGATAAATTTCCTGTCCATTTTGTCTAATTTCCAAATTAGTGTCATAATTTCTCTGAATATCATTTCATTGTTTTTTAATATATTCAATGTATCTGTAGTTATGTTCTCATTTATATTCCAATTATATTTTATTTATCTTGTATCTTTTTCTCTTTATAAATCTGGCCAAATGTTTATCTGTTTTAATAGTTCTTTAAAAAACAACTTTGACTTTATAGACCATCATTTTAATGTTTTTTATTTTGCTTATTTTTTAAAGACTTATCTCTATTTACCTCTTTTTCTGCTTTCTTGGAACTTACTCAATTTTTCTAACTTCCCAATTTTCTGGTTTAGCTACAAGCATTTAAGGTTGAAAGCTTTCTTTTGGTATACTTTCAACATACCATTATAATTCTACTTAAATCTTTTAATTTCTATTAAAATATTTTGAAAATGGTCCATGTGTACTGATATTTTCTTTTACATTGAAACATTAATATCTTAGTGTGTGGATATTTTTTAAAATACTTAATGTTTCTTGAAAAGAATGCAATAACTCTAGTTGTTAATTTAAGCCTGTTAATTGTATGATCAGATCTTTTTATATATTCATTATTTTTATATGCGTGATCTATTGATAATTTAAAGGATTATATTGAAATCTTTCATGATAATGTGAGATTTTCCTTTGCAATTTTAGTACTCTAGCCCTAGCTAGCACTAACTAGAACTGTAGTTCCAGTTTTTATTCTACAATCTTTTTATATTTTTTTTGGTTGTTGTTAATTTTATTAGGTGCAGACAAGTTTATAAGTATTATTATACTTCTCTAGTGAACTGACCATTTTTATCCTTAAATACTAGCCCTTCTTATTTCCAAAGGTTTTGTGAGGTTTTTAAAGGATATTTTATATTCTCCAGCTTTTTTTTTGGTTAACATTTACATGCCTTTCCTATTTTTTTATTTTAAATGTTTCTGTTTTCTCATAAACATGCCTTTATACGCAGTAAATTAATGGTTTTGTTTTCACATGCAATCTAATAATCTATACTTTAAATTGGAAATGTAAGTTTATTTACATCTGTTATTATTACTAATATGCTTGGACTTATATTTATCACATACTTTTCTATACTTCCTCTCTCCTCCTTTTTCCCTTTAGATTTTGGATTGATAGAGGTTATTATTTTTTTCATTGCATTGTTTTTAATCTACTGGTTTGGAAGTTCTCTTATTTATATTTTAGTGGCTAATCTCGAAATATTGTGCTTACTTAATAAAGTCTAATGTTAATATGTCAATACTATCCTAAAATTATGTAAGGATTATGGAACATTAAAAGTTTGTATTTGCTTAACTCTCACTTTACTGTTTATCTTTTTTTAATTTCCTAAATTAGAAATTATTATAGTTATTTATATAGACAGTCTTATTTAGCTTTACCTGCTTATTAAACAGTTTTTTCTCACCATTATTTCTTGCATTTCAGAATTTCCTTTTGAGATTTCTTTTTCTAAGAACACTATAACTTCAATATTTCCTTGGTGATTGCCTCTTGTTAAAAACTTTATTGTGTTGTTTATTTTGTTTTTTAATGAAAATATTTCTATTTTATCCTTAAAAGGTAGATTATATTTATTTTGAAAATTATTTTTCCTCAGCACTTTGAAGATATTATTCTATTGGCTTATTGGTTTCATTGTTAAGAATCTTACAGTCAAATTTATTTCCTTGATAACTGTTCTGTCTTCCTCTGCCTATGTTGAAGAACTTCCCTTTATCTTTGGTGTTCTGCAGTATTGCTAGATGTCTAGTTGTGGACTTATGAAAATATATTGTGTATGTGGTGGGCTTCTATTACATGTGGATTAATGCTTATCAGTTCTGAAAATTTTCAACCAAAAATTGAATTTTAATTGCCATATCTCCTCATTATCTCAACTTTTCTAACTGGGACTTACAATTGCACGTGTATGATTAATGCTCTCATAGTATTCTCCATGTCTCTTAACTTGTCTTCAATAATTTTCATCTTCTTGTGTCTATGTAATTGTATCATATATAAGTCTTCATCTGCATCTAACCTCCTAAATCTCATGAATCAGTTGTAGATGGAAAGGAGTAGTACAGTAAAGAGTGATTTAGAAAGTAGCAGTCATTTCAGAGATTTAGGAGACAGATTAATTTTTTCCTAGGCCATTTACATTAATAACCATTATCATTATTGTTCTGTTTGTTGTAGAATATCTGTAAAATTTATGCTGTACAAGCAAGTGAAGTTTTCACATAAAAGACTTTTTAACTTGTCCTGGCCAGGTGGTTCAGCTGGTTGGAGCATAGTCCCATGCACCAAAAAAGGTTGCAGATTCAACTCTTGGTCAGGGCACATGCCTAGACTCCTCAATTGGGCAACCAATTGATATTTTTATGTTTCTCTCTCACAATGATGCCTCTTTCTTTCCATCTTTCTCTCTTTTCCTTCATCTTTCTCTAAAATCAGTAAAAACGTATTTTCTGCTGAGGATTTTTTTTAAAGAAATTTTAAACTCATTATTTTAAAAGACAAAATCTTTATAACGTTTCAAACTTCAGTTAAGAGTTAATATTCATTTTCAAGCTTACTGCTTTGATTTACTTGATATGGGATCATCTCCTAAACCTTTTTGACTCTTTTCACCAGTAATAAGGATTGAATGACCTAATCAAAGGACTGCACCATGTCCTATTATTGTTTTCCAAAAATATCAAGGAAGTTGAGTTCAACAAATTCAGCTGAAATTTCCTGCGATTGAGGGAATTGGTTTGTTACTGACTTTCTTCAAAAATATGTGACTGCAGAACCACTTTCCTACTGTTCTTAGCAGTGACAAATGGACATACATTTCAATCTATCTAAATAAAAGGCTAATATGCAAATTGTCCCTGTGGGAGTTTCACCAGGAAACTGGGAGTTTGATTACTTGCTGTGATGTGCACTGACCACCAGAAGGAAGCACAGAATGAAGGAAGGCCCAGGCCAGCAACTGGGAAAGGCAGACCCGGGCAAGCAGCCCAAAGGCCCCAATCAGCCCTGATCACTGGCTAGGCCTAGGGACACTACCTGTGCATGAATTTTATGCACTGGGCCTCTAGTTCATAATTTGGTAAATAGCCCTGAGGAACCTGGTTTTCAAAATTAATATTTCTTGTTATACACTAACTTAAGTTGCAGAACTACAATTATAAAATTTATTTTTAAATTTTAACACATTATGTTTAATTGCCCTTAAATTTGTTGTGTCTTTTAAGTTCCCTTTCCCCACAGATTATAAATCAATATTATTTTATTTTATAAAAAGTTTGGATTAACACATACATTTTGATCTTAGAAGTGGTATTAAATATACATTCTCTGTATCCAATAATATATTGTAATAATAGTCAGATAAAAGACATACTTCTTTCACTCCCTATGTTGATAGCTATTCTTCTTTCCTGCTCTCTCCCTCCCTTCCTACTTTCCTTTCTTTTTTCCTCATCCTTTCACCAAATCCAGAAATTATTTGGAGTCACTGTGTTGATATTATCCCCTTTTGTAATGAGTTCAGCATTTGTGAGTGTCAGGGTTTGAGGCTTATATAGAAAATAACTTCTGGGTTATTCAGGGTGATTATTATTCACGGTGATAAAGATGGACAACATTGAAGGCGTGAAAGTCTTTTGCACTGTTAGAGCTGGCAGCCAATATGATGGGGCTGGAAGACTTTATGTTCCTTGAAGCCATCCCTGAAGACTTAAATTCTACCATTAGCAATTTGATCCTTTGGATTAGTCATTGTCCCTTATCAAAATACAAATCCCTCTGGGCCAGAAAATACTTTAAACTACTGTCATTCATTAACATTGTATGACTAATTTATATATTGTTTTTTTTTCAGCTGAAGTAGCCTGAGATCAGATTTTGTCAGGAGAACTAGAGAGATTCATTTTGAAAGAGATTAGGGATTAGATGAAGTCACAGAACATCCAAAGAGCAGTAAGGGGTCCATTACAGCAGGAGACAAAGAACAACTAGAGGTTGAAGAGGCTCAAGAGAAACTCATCAGTTCCCATTGTTGCCTATCCTTACTCCCCATTGTGACTCTTTTTTTAATTAAGAGGGGAAATCCATATGAACACCCTATGAACCTAGAGCAGGAGGTATAGATTCTTGCATAATTTCATCTGGAGTCACATTAGGTAAGAATCATAGAGAGTGGGAAGGGGGCCAGGGATTAGACATTACTTATTGTATTTACAGGATCTTAGAACACAAATGGAATTCTGATAATGACTGTTAAAATTAGGCATAAAAACTGGTCAAAAGTTTCATTTCAATCCAATAGTTAAATCTTCATTTCTCCCAATTAGAGCTGGATATGTTTGTATATGCTTCCTTTGCCTCTTATTATATTTAGTAAGCATGTCTAGTGTCCTACTAGTATATTACTAGTGCTCTGGGGAATACAATGAGTAAGGAAAAAGTTTTTTTTAAAAGATGACCCATATACCTACCAAAGAATTAAACAGTAAATATAATGCAATGTAGACAATGGTGTAAGCTCTCTTGGAAGTACAGATAAAGCACAATGTCACTTACTAAGAGTGTTAAACCTTTTAGTTATGAATAATGTTCAGCCGTTGCTATCAACATTGGTACTTGGGGATTGACATTTACTCTCTTGCAGATCACCTAAAGCAAGACATCAGTTACCCACTGAGACAAGAGCTAACCAGAAAATCCTCTGATTTAGTCTGAGGGACCTGTCTTGTTGATGAAGAGTCTCTTTTTTTCAATTAAGAGGGAAATTGTCAAAGATCCATACGTTTTGAGAAAGAAATCAATTAAAATATCTCTTGAAACTTTTTTTGAGATTTTTCCTTTCAGGTCAGGATCCCCTCCTTGACATGGTAAAGTAGGGTGGGAGTTGGGAAATGCCAGAATTCTGACATTAGAGAGGGACTTTTAGAAGGAAGCAAGGCTAAGAGGAGGTTCTTTAAGGGAGACAACTGTGTGGAAGTACATGATCCAGAATCCCAGAAGGGGAAACAATGGACCACAAATTAGAAGGAGCCAAAGGCAGGTATTGAAGTTAAAGTATGAAGTTAGAATTCTATAAGTTAGTCACATTGGAACACATAGTAAATGTTCATGCTTAAAATTTATTTATATGGAGTGCATTAAAAAGGGTCTGAAGTGAAACTTATTGGGACAGGAGTTGAATGGATATTGCCAGATATTGCCAAAGTCTTCCTTGGACAGGTCACCATCTCTATCTTTGTGTCCTCGCATTGCTTATTAATAAGTGAGGAAAACCATTCTTGCAGAAATCTTTGCTGCATGCATTTTCTAAGCAATTACTGTGTTCTGGTCTCTATACTGAGTATGCATGGAGAGTCATGTGGAAGTAGTTGGAGCTCAAGAACCTAGAGTCTGAAGGGCATGTGTAAAACACTGGTGAGCCAGGCATAGCTAAGTTGCATGTAATTTTGTGAGGCTGGCCAAGGTTTAGACTAAGAAGACAAACTTCAACTTTTAAACACTCATACTTAAACCCCATAGAACTCACATGATTAATTGTAAAATCATGGCTCAAAACTTTTCATAGACTGATATATTGTAACAAGTTGACCTTGAGGACCATGCCTTTAAAAGACTGATGAGCAGAAAATAAGTGGGCTTTTTTCAGGTAACATACAGGGAACTTTTGAATTGTCATATCATTTTCACCTCCATGTTCCATCCTTCTTTCCATCTGTTCCTTTCACTCAAGGTTCTGGAATCCTACACCATGGGCAGGATTTTCACTTCTTAATATAGCCCTGTGTACGTTACGTCATGGTCCAACTGACTTCCTGAGACTAAATCATTGGCCTTGTATTTTGAAAGAGAAAACAAGCATTGATTTTGTTGTTAGCATATGTGAGCCTCCGTTCATTCAACAGGCTATATACTTTGATCATTAATAAGTGTCCTAAAATTATAATCCCTGAATATCAACTATTAATCAGTTATTGATTACAACTTGAGGGCTCTGGGTCCAGATTAAAAGCAGTGGGCTTATGTATGGTAAGTAACTCTTCATTTGTGTTAAACCAAGTTTCTTCAATAGTAGGGTCAGGATTGTGACATTCATGCTAATTTTACAGCTAAAAGGATTCTTTAGCAATGTGTTGAAAAACAATGTGAGTTTACTCTGTGTCTTTGATTATGTTTAATAGCTTCACTGTCAGATGATGAATCATGATCTTTCTCTTCTACTTTACAGTTGTATTTACACCTCTTTGCATTTGATAAAAGAAATGTGATAGGCTCTGCCCATTGGCAATGATGACTCCTTTATTTTAATCAGTGCAGAAAAAAAAAACAAAAACTTGGCACTATAGGGTGTAAAACCCTTCGTTCAGCCATTTTACATTTTAGCGGTAATACATGTACCCTCATAGAATGACTACTTTGTGAAACTAAAAGTCAGCATATCTGGTAATTTGATTTATATGAGAAATGTTGCTTTCTTTCTATCAGGTTCAATTTAGCAAATAAGATTAAGAATATTTTGCCCTAGCTGGTTTGGCTCAGTGGATAGAGTGTTGGCCTGCTGGCACCTGGATCCCAGATTCGATTTTGGTCGAGGGCACATGCCTGGGTTGCAGTCTCAATCCCCAGTAGTGGGTGTGTAGGAGGCAGCCAATCAATGATTCTCTCTCATCATTGATGTTTCTATCTCACTCTCCCACTACCTTGTCTCTGAAATCAATAAAATATTTTTTAAAAGATTATAAATCTTTTTTTATCTTTTCTAGTTGCAAGTCTTGGTGCTATAACTATTTATAAGCATGCCTTTGTATAATATTTTATTTAATGAAGGAAATTGATGTTAATTCTCTCTTTAATCTAGTGGGACTCAATTTTCCTAGCCCTACTAGTTTGTGGTCAAAGTAAATGAACTGCTCACTAAGGAGTAGGATTAATATTTCTGAATCGCTATTGGATGACAATAATTGCTGATAATTCACCTCTTTGCCTCTCTCTGGGCTACATTTTTTAAAGAATATATTCTAGAAGTCTCTGAGTGTAGTTTTGTGTATTTCTCATTCCTCCACATATACTAATGTATTTAGTCAGATGGCAATAATTTAAAATATAGGTTTTGTTCCTTTTAGTGAAAATAATTTGAAGTTCAACAAAGTAGGTATATGAGTAACTGGTGTTTGCCCCTCAGATAGGTCTCTATTTAGGCCCCAAACAGATAGATGAAATAATAGGTGAGTATAAGGTAGAGTTTGGCAAAATTTTTATATAAAAGATCAGATGTAAATATTTTTGACTTTGTGAGCCATACAGTCTCTGTCACAACTACCCAGCTCTGCTGATAGCACACAGACAGGCACAAGCAACACATAAATGATTGAGCAGTAATGGTTGTATTATAATAAAACTTAATTGACAAAAACAGAAACAGGATAGATTTGGCCCATGTGCTTTAGCTTGCTAACCTCTGGTATAAAACCTCATATTTTGTCACATTACTACAGAAATAGTGACCACATAAACTTTTTTACATGTCCGTATCAAGAAAGTGGTGAGGTTCCTTTGGAAACTAAAAAAGTATTCAAAATCTGTCCTTTTTCAAGACTTGCAGGCCCCAAGGCAGCAAGTGCTTGAATAAAGGGCAAAGAACTGGATGAGATCTGAGCAGAGGCCCAGACAGTCATAACCACCTATGTTCTCCTAGGTGTTAATAATGTGGAGTTGAGCCCAAATGCATGTCTCAATGGTTGAGCATCAACCTCTGAATCAGAAGGTCCTGATTCAATTACCCATAAGGGCACATGCCCAGGGGGCAGACTCAATGCCCAGTGTGGAGCATGCAGGAGGCAGCCAGTCAATGATTCTCTCTTATTATTGATTGTTTCTCTCTCTCTCCCCCTCCTTCCCTCTCTCTGAAATCAATAAAAAATATATATTTTTAAAAAGAATAATAATGTTTTTAAAAAAGGAATAACAATGTGCAGTAGAATGCATTGAAGTGGGAGTAGAGGGAGTCTGGCTGTGGGAGAAGTTCAAACCAGGAACCATTCCTGCCAGGATGTCCATTCCAAATCAGAATCCACCAAGCACTCAAGGAAGTAGGAGTTAGCAATATAATTGGTCTCTAGCTTAGTACACAGTTCAGAGAAGAGAGTTAATCCAAGTAGGAATAATGGGCTGCCCAGTAGCCCATTATTTACTACTTTGGGCTGGTAAAGGTATCTGTGTTGGGAGAATTGTAAGGGGAACTGATGAGAGTACATGAGCTGATGGGAGGATGCAAGGAGTGGTTTGATGAGACATTCAGATAAGTGAAACTTGTGTTATTCAGCAGATAACTTTGATACCAAGTTTTCCCCTAGATAATTTGATTTCTGAGATATTGCAACATTTATTTAGGCACCTATGGGATTCATGACTAGTTTCTAACCTATCAGGTAGATGTCTGTGGGTAGCACTACAGAAGCTGGAGAAGGGGATCATCAGGACCCAGGAAGTAGGCATCAAATGACCAAATTAGGGCTGTATGCATTAGGCTCACATACAACCAAAAATACTAGGGCCAGAAATGAACTCTTTATAAAGTATCTTTTACACCTCCTCAGGAAAATCAGACACTGTGACATTGCATTGTTCCCTGAGACACTTCACTACTGGGAATCATATCATCTACTGTTTGTTTTTTTTGACACATAAAGAACTTTTACATTGTAAAAAGATTTTAAAAGATGCAGTGAGAATTCAACTTGAAAACTGAAGCATGTTCAAGATGAAGAATAGAAACAAAGAACAGTACAATAGGTATTATGTTCAGTAGACATTTCAAGTTAAGTTGAGTTATTGTAGTGTAGAATACTTTTTAAATAAAAAGAACATTACTTTTAACCTTTGTGTGTATATTTATATACTCATAAAATGCCTTTTCTTTTTATGAAAAGAACTTCAATGTGCTTAAAAATGGAAGTAAAGAAAAATGCTTAATAGTAATTCTTTAAAGGCAACATGCAAGTAAAGCATATTGCTTTTCCAGCCATGAGGAGACAAGGGTTACTTTGTATGCCATTTGTGTAGGTTTATTACGTATTTTTCAAAAAAGAGGTATTCTATTTATTCTTTAATAAAATGCAGGATTTGCCTTTTAACTTTACAATTAGTAGCCTCTGTAGATAAGATTTGTCTGAGAGGAAAAGTTCCAAGAAATTAACATCTCCTATGTGAACAAAGCTCAAAAAAGAAAAACAAACCATAGCTCAGAACCTCATGACTTTTTGGCAACCACATCTGGAAAGCTGTTCTTTGACTAACCGAAAAAGAAGAGCTGATTTTGACATAAACAGAACTGAGATGCTTAAGTGATCCAGGAGAGACAAGACAGCCAAAGGCAGCAGTGACTGTGTTCAATATCCTCAACTTCCAGGATAAGTCTATGAGTGAAAAGTGGGGTCCAAGTAGGAGCCTTATTAGATTATCTACCTACCTATGGGTTCAAGACTGATTCTTGGAAATACCCAGCCGACAGGCAGCCCACCAGCATTGGTGAGGTCCCACTGTGTGCAGAATATTGGAGATAGGGATCATTTCATGGAAACTGAGAACCCAAATCCAGCTAGCTGCCTAAGTTTGAAACTTAGGAATGGAAATAGCACTATTTTTTAGTAAAGAAAAAAAAACACAGGGAAAATAAGGTACTAGCAAAGGCTAGGGTCCCTCTCCACTGAGCCAGCCTCCTATGGAGGTCCTGATATACACTCTGTTCTTCTCAGTCTTCAGATCCCTCCTTCTGCCCTTCCTCTAAATATGTGGGAAAATTCACTTATCCAATGATGTGTCTTGACACCAAACAATTCACTTAGAAACTGGTTTAATTGCAGTAGATTTGTTTATCAGTGCTTTTGGAAGAGTTATTAATCTGTACTATGGACCTTCTTTCACTCATACTGCTTCCCCACAGGCCAATGTGGGGGCTCATAGAGAAGATGAATTCTTCTAGTTGCTAATCTAAAGGAAACTCCACCAGAAGGCATCCACGTAGTCTCTCCATCAGTGTGCACTGGATAAACTGGGTTTGCTAGTTTTATGTAAAACAAAAGGGGTAATGGAAATAAAAATGAACACATCAGGATAAAGAGCAATAAACAATCATTATCACTAATGAAGGAATGCTTTGTTTTGAATGCTTATTGTTTAGAGGCAAGGATTTTTGTAAAAATCAAATGCTAAATGATTATCATATTGGCAGTGTAAATATTCTGTTATTGACCTTCTATGGAAATTAGATTCAGATAGAGAAATGCCTGACATACTTAAGAATAGATTCTATAGCAAGTAACTCTAATGAATTGTTATAATGTTCCTAACTTGCTTACATTACATTTTCAAAAGCACTGTGGTACTTAGATTTATAATTTTTCCTGTTACTTTGATTTCTAGATTCTATCCTATCTAATAAAAGAGTAATATGCAAATTGACTATCACTCCAATACACAAGATGGCTGCCCCCATGTGGTTAAAGATGGCTGCCCCCATGTGCTTAAAGATGGCTGCCCCTATGTGGATACAGATGGCCACCACAAGATGGCCAGCAGGGGAGGGCAGTTGAGAGGGATCAGGCCTGCAAGGGAGGGCAGTTGGGGGTGATCAAGCCTTCAGGGGAGGGCAGTTAGGGGTGACCAGGCTGGCAGAGGAGGGAAGTTGAGGGCAACTGGGCTTATAGGGAAGGGCAGTTGGAGGGGACCAGGCCTGCAGGGCAGGGCAATTAGGAGCAAACAGGCTGGCAGGAGAGCAATTAGGTATCAATTAGGCTGGCAGGGGAGTGGTTAGGGAGTGATCAGCCTGGCAGGCAGAAGTGGTTAGGGGCAATCAAGAAGGCAGGCAGGCGAGCAGTTGGGAGCCAGCAGTCCTAGATTGTGAGAGGGCAGTTGGACATCCCTCAGGGTGGGAAAGGGGGGGGCAGATTGGAGAAGGTGCAAGCTAGGCTGAGGGACATACACCCCGTGCACAAATTTCATGCACTGGGCCTCTAGTAGATTAATAAAATTGCAGAGTGACTGTTTCATGAATTAGAATAAGTAGAACAGGGTCATATTCAGCAGTTCTCTTAAGTCTGCACTAGGCTCACCCAGGGAGTTTATTTAAAACAGATTTCCAGTACGCATCCTGCAGAGACTTTGAGTCAGAAGATCTGGGAAGGCCAAGGTATCAGCATTCATACTAAATCCCCACTTGTTTCCTTCCATGTATGGGACTCTTGATCATATTTTGAGAAAAACTGCAATAGAGGACATCCTGCTTGTGAGTTAGGTTTCATGAGACATATAGAAGAAAGAGAACAGAAAGTTAAGAGGCTTAAAATAACTGAAATCGGAGCAGAGATCAAGCCTCTGGCTCAGAGGAGAGTGCCAAAGGGAGGAGAGGATAAAAAGCAGCATTTGTACACTCACCTGGTTCCCTTTCCCTGATCCACTTCAAGTCCACATTTTACAAGACAGCCCAGGGTTAATCCCCACAGTCTCCAGGGCATCCACAGAGTCCCATCCATCCTATTTCTCAGGAATCCAGGCAGGTTTCAGTAAGCAGCACTGCAGTTATAAAAGCAGGACCTACTCAATGCCAAAAGAAGAAAAGTAAAAGTAACCATCACACGTGGATTGTCTGCCCTACAAATTATTTTAACACATCTGGATAGCATTATTAGACAACAGTTCATCCAGATGTTTTCATTTGTGTGCAGAGGCATGCAATGCATCCAAGACTTCTGTGTTAATGTGTGTTTACATGCTTGAGCAGTGTCTCTGATAAATATGTTGTAGAGTGTAAGATGAAGATACAGCCTGGAGCCTTGCACAGACAGTCCCCAATTTCAAACAGACCTTGTACCAAAGGTTGATTTGTAACTTAGTTATTCAACATTTAGAGCATAGTTTCCCCTGGAAACTTTAACCAAACACTTTGATTAACTGCCCAAGCTTGTCCACAGAAAGCTCTTTAACCTGTAACATAGCTAAAGCAGAGTATGGATTAATTACCTGGCTGAGTCATGGAAGTAGTGTGTCTCCACAAAGCTTTCTGTGAGAAGAGGAGAGGAAGAATTTTTTTCTCTTTCCTGGATTTAAAGATGACTCTGGGTTACAGAATGTACTTCCTCCATCCCCTTTTGCCAGTCAAAACTCAAATTCCTAAATTTAATTGATCTGAACTAAATGTAATGAAATTTAATAGATTTTGGTTAAGTGGATAAGTAACCAATAATCCCCCAACTTGCAAGGATATACTTGCCTTTTAAAAGGTTTTAAAAAAAATAAATCTGTAATTATTGAAATGGCTGACAGTATAGCATAATGCTAGAATTACATAAACATAAAAGACAAAATTTAGATTATTTTGAGAAAAGGGGATTATAAGCAAGTTGAGCTTGTCTAGAATCCTCACTTAGTCTGTCTCCCAGGACGCTTCTCACAGTTATACCAACAATTTCTATTTCTCCACTTCCAAATGCTCAGATTTTCCAAAGGTTATACTATATGCTCTGAAGCAGCCAATATGAAGGCACTTAGGCTACCAATATCTGTGTGGTGTGTAAGGATTGGGTACATAGGCAAAGAAGATAAGCATTTGAAAATATGAATCATTTCTGAGATAAGTTCTGCCAGTACAGAAAAATATATTGACCTATGTAGACAAATACAAATACTGATTAATACAAATATACCTAGAGTAAATGGTGAATCATGTCCATTAACACAAATTTACACTTCTTAATGATATGCTACAACTAATACTGTTCTATTATGATATTCATCTGTAATTAATTTCATCAGGCTAACACAGCTGACCATGGTTACTCAGGAAATGGAATTTGAAATATGCATTGCTTGTGCACTAAACTAGTGATGGCTAATGTTTGGGGGGGATGGAAGAAATCATTTCACATCATTGATCTCTGTATTTCAACCAGAGAATCTCTGCAGAGACAATAATAACAACAACTATCATCATTACCATCATCATCATCATTATTATTACAAAATTGCAGAGGTGAAAAGAGAAAGAAACAATGTAGCTATCCAAGAAACTCTTGGGGTTTGAGTAGAAAACAGCTGGGAGGACTGGTCAGTTTACTGGCATTTATTGCAGAAGCTGGGCATTCATCTGTTTCACTCCATTCTCTTTCTAATGTTGAAAAGCAGTGTATTAGAGCAATAAATAAAGGGGCTCCTCTGGTCCAAATAAGTGGGTTCAAATCCCATCTTGCATCACTGATTGGCCATGATGTTTGAGGAAAGTTACTTGTTTTCTCAAGTGCCCTTCTTCTCATGTGTAACATGGGACTGATAATAGTTATCATCATCACTGCCTTCAAGGGGTTCATACCCTTTAAGCATTCACAAAGTGTAAGCTGTTATTAGGATGAGGGACATAATTTGCTATGGCCATTCAGTTTAGTGCAATAATGGGCTATGTGTAATAGCATCTGAGTTTGCCCATTCCAACTATCCATTCCAACAAAATCATTTCACTGTAGACCAATTCTGCCAATCCCTATGACCCTAGGAGTCTAGAATGACAAGATATACTATTTCTCCAAGCAGCCCTTCAGCGATATCAAGTTTCTGATTATATAGGTAGCTTGGCACAGCTGGAAAAGAATAACCCGTTAAGTTTCTGGAAGTGGCCATCTCATGGTAATCACAGGACTGATCACAGTCAGAAAAAGAGAAGGGCCCCTCTCTTGCCCAGGCTTTGAACATACAAAGGTCAGCCTGTTGTTGATTTAATTTGATTTCCTATTTACTTTGAAACTTGTGGGCCAGGGCCAGCACTGGAACATCCAAGGTACACATTATTAAACCTGCCTACAATTTAGAATGGGGTATCAGTCCCCACAGGTGAAGGAGAGAAGCACATTCCTCATTTCAGGGTTGAAGAAATTGTCCCAGGTTCCCTCTTCATTATGCAGTGCTGTAACTCATTTGCTATTTGTCCCTCACTCTAATGAGCACAGAACTCACTCAAAATATACTAAGAGATAGTTTTCATTAAACATGATTTTAAGAAAAAGGTTAGGTTACCTTTTAGCACTGCAGGCAATTACTGAAATACATGAATTCAAATGGGAGCAGAATTATAATAGGTTTTTGCTTTTTCAAGCTTTCCAGATTTCACCCTTTCCCTTCCTTTTTTTCCCCTCTATTTGCAGCTCTGTCTAATAGGACTATGATGAGAACATGTAACGATTTCCCAGGAGCCTCTTTCAGAGAGCCCTTTGCTATGTACTCCGGCCCATCTGAACATATTTAGTCTTGGATTATATAGTCACTTATGGACATCCCTTCTGCCTCATTAAAGGTCATTGCACCTTAAAGATTGGGATCATGCATTTTCATTGATTTTTAACCCTGGTTCACATACCCTATCTACTTTGGTAACTAGCTCGGATATTTTGAGATGATCTCAGTAATTGGGGATATGAGTAGAAGAAAGAAACCCAGGAGGTGGGCTCAGCATCCTGCAGTGTGCTGCTTTCTGGAGAACAGGTTCACCACTGAGGCCACTCCAGCAGCTCTGCTGGGGCCACAGTGACGCCGCCTCCATATTGACTTTGCACCTTTGCTTCAGCTCCCCACCACTGCTCTGCCCCAGCTGCAGATCCCTTGTCTCTTCAATTGTCTCCTGTCCTCTATCTAGTGCATTTTTTCTGGATATCTCTTGATATAAGTGCCATCTCTGTGAGTCTCAAACTCTCAGGGAGAGTATTTGATTAGTTTCATTATTATGCAGCACTCTCACATCAGTTATGACATAGGACAGAGGCTGATCTGCAGATGGTCAGGCTCAGATCCCTCACCCATTCATCTGTGGTCAAGAGTAATTGTGCTACCTGCAACCAAATGTGTCTAGCTGGGCATTGTCCAATTGTGGGTGCTCTGTATGGAGAAGGTCTAGGTGTAGGAGGTCCTCAGACTTGCAGCATCTTTCCTCCTGCAAGAATAGCCATCAAAATGTTTCCTTTGGAGATATGTACACTGATTTTTTTAATCTATTGATGGATCATAAGAAAAGAATGAAATTATACCATTTGCATGGATGGACCTAGAGCAGTGGTTCTCAACCTTCCTAATGCTACGACCCTTTAAGACAGCTCCTCATGTGGTGGTGACCCCCAACCATAAAATTATTTCCGTTGCTACTTCATAATTGTAATTTTGCTACTGTTATGAACTGTAATGTAAATATCTGATATGCAGGATGTATTTTCATTGTTATAAATTGAACATAATTAAAGCATAGTGATTAATCACAAAAACAATATGTAATTATATATTGTGAAATATTTATTTCTAATTACAAATAAATGAAATTTTGTCTTGAATCGTGGTGTAGCATGGGTAACAGTCTTAATATGACAACAGTAAACTACATTGCTACATTTTGCTACACCGAGGAGCGGTGTGTTGGTTCCTAAGACCATGGGAAATAGGTGTTTTCCAATAGTCTTAGGGGACCCCTGTGAAAGGGTCGTTGGACCCCCAAAGGGGTCTCAACCCACAGGTTGAGAACCGCTGACCTAGAGGGTATTGTGCTCAGTGAAAAAAGTCAAAGAAAGACAAATATTGTATTATATAATTTCACTTATATGTATGTGGAATCTAAAGAACAAAATAAAAGTACAAACAAAATAGAAACAAACTCTTAGACACAGAGAACAAACTGATGGTTGCCAGTGGGAAGGGGAGTAGAGGACTGGGTGAACAAGGTGAAGGGATTAAGAAGGTACAAATTGATAGTTACAGAATAGTCATGGGGATATGAAATACAGCATTGGGAATATATTCAATAATATTGTAATAACTATGTATAGTGCCAGGTGGATACTAGAAATATCAGGAGTAGCACTTGGTTGTCTAACCACTCTCTGTACACCTGAAATCAATACAAAATAATATGAAAGTGAACTGTAATTGAAAAATTAAAAAATAAATAAATTTTTCAAAATGTTTCCTGAATGGTCAACTGGCTGTGGAGGCTGAGCCTTTGCCTTAGGCATAGCAAATAACAGTTTTGTTTTGTTTTGTTTCTGAAGATGATCATAAGCCTGAATACAACTGATAAATTCCAACACTGTACATGACACAAAGGAGAAAATGGTTGATTGAAATGCTGTCCCTATTCTCAAGGTGCCCAGAGTAGTAGCAAATGACAGATATACAAGCCATGAAGAGCAGCAGTGTATGACAATGGCTAAGAGTATGGGGTTTGAACAGAGGTTCAAATCATGGGTTTTCTGCTTACTAACTGAGTGACTTTAACTTCCCTAGAATTTAGTTTCCTTGTTTATAAGCTATAGTTTTACTAGAGGCCCAGTGCACAGATTCGTGCACCGGTGGGGTCCCTCAGCCTGGCCTGTGGGGATCAGGCCAAAACTGGCTCTCCTACATCTCCTGAGGGGTCCCAGATTGCGAGAGGGCACAAGCCAGGCTGAGGGACCCATCAGTGCATGATAGGGGCTGGGGAGGGGCTATGGGAGGGCTCCAGGGTATGTCCGACCCATCTCTCCCAGTCCCAATTGGCCGGACCCCAGCAGCAAGCTAACCAACCAGTCGGAGTGTCTGCCCCCTGGTGGTCAGTGTGTGTCATACTGACTGGTCAAAAAGTCAAACATTTAGCATATTAGGCTTTTATTATATAGGATTCTGGGATTATACAGGAAAGGAAGCATGGTCAGGAAATAGTGCTTTTGGAGAACTGGAATATGGAGATAGTCTTTCCTTCCCTGCATGATGTTAAAATGCAAAATTTGTACATAGAGCACTGAGCACAATGTCTGGTACACAGAGAGATCTTACTGAGGAATAGCCATATCTTTTCAATGAACCCTAAATCTTAAAATGGAAGTATCTATAAAGTGCCATGGAAAAGGAAAGCGAAGAAAGAAGTAGTTGTTCAGAGCAAGCCAGTAGATGGCAGAGCCAAGGCTGAAACTGAAGAGCACAGCAGTGCTTTTCCCCACTGTGCCACCCTTAGATGCTGCAGCTTTTCTTTTCAACCTGATGAGAAAACCCAGGGCCTGCCAGAGTTTGGAAGGGCAACTGCAGCCATGTCTGTCATAAGCTTCTCTGTTAACTTGCATCTTCTGTTATGGTGGGAGAACAGAGCCTTTCTACAGAATCGCATTGCGTTTGTGTTCATCTAAGCTTATTAAGGCATCATTATAGCTGAGACACCATTTTGAGGGTTTGTTTACTTAAGTGTAACTGCTCCGATGGAAAGCATAGTATGAAAATTACATGACTGCTCCCTTGGATTTATTTAGCTCAAGTTTTTCTATCATCACTGGAGTCTCAACCCAAGATATTAGTTTGAAAATCTAATTAACAGCCAAGAGGGTTGTTAGAGAAGAACTTGAGAGTTCATTTTAAGGATACAGCCATGCTTAGCTCACTTCCCATGAAAAATTAAACGCAGAAGTAATAGCCATAAAGATTTGGTTTTGCTTTGTGATTTGTTTTATAACAGAGAGGAAAGATTTATACTTGTTTAACTTTCTGATTAATGTAAAATGAAGAGAACTAATTTTGACCAGAGGTCACAATATAGAATACTGCCTGGAATTATGATGACAGGGACACTTTTGTGAATCACTCAAAGTATAAGCATCCTGGGAATGGGAGAGCGAATTGCTCTGATGGATGAAGAAAGCTGGAAATAACAGCAGCCTTTGTCCTCCAAAATGATCAGGCCAGCCTCCGGCCTGCAACCTGCTGAGCAAGGGCAATCAGGGACAGTGCCATGCATTAAAGTGACAGGAAGGACCTGCTGAAAATCAAGCCCATGACATCACAGTCACCCTTTTTCCTGAAATAAAATAGAATGCTAAACTCTTCTTCAGTTCTTATGGTCTTCCTGTCAGACATAAGGAAATTGTCCTCTCTTGCCAGGTAAATTTTACCTTATAAGTCTGTGAGTGCACAGGCTGAGCTAAAGAAGAAGAGTTGGCATTTACATGCCTTTGGCTTCACTAGTAGTTTCTTAAGCTACCTAATAAGTGTAACTCCCTTTTTATCATCTGTGCATTAGGATGTTCAATAAATACCATGTGATAATTTAACATTCTGCAAAAGGGAGAAAAAAAGAGAGATGAAAATGTCACCCATGTCTTTGGCATTCATTTCACTGGTTTATAACATTTTACTGTCTGCACCATTGCATGCGCTAGAGTTAAGATGGGATGCAGCATATTTGAACCTGGAGTGCAGCAGGGTGCTTTATAATTCAGCATTACGGTTGATTATTTGACCTTAGGTTCCCTGAGAACAGCCTCTTGTGCATGTTGTATTCCTCGGCAGTATTGTTCCAAGGCTTTAGGTAACTTTTCTAAGTGAAAAAGTAATCGAGTGAAACTGCTCACCTAATAATAGTTGAGCCTTTCAGCAACATCCTCTTTGTAATCATAAAAACAAGTTCAAGTTTAAATTTCAGTAGCAGCTTTCAGCAAAAGATACATTTTCAAATGATAATACTAGATTTTTATCCAGCACCATTAGCCTTGGAACATACCTGTTTTGCCATTTTCAGATCCTCGCTCCTGGGGGAAAATGGCATTTATGTGGGAAGAGCACATTTGTAAAAGTTAGAAATATAGTCATAGGTTGTACATGTGTTCCTAAGGTGAACACATTTCTAGTCAATAACTTCTCAGCATTTTTCTTTTCTCTATGTAGGTATATATTTATTTTACCCTTTCTTATAGTGTTGTATGGTGATGCTTAAATCAAGGCAATTTCCATTTATCCGTTGGATGTTTAAGGGGAAGCTGAAGCATGGGTAGAGAAGAGATGGTTTGAAAGAGCTCTTACATGTTAACCAAAGGAGTGAACCCATACTCCATAGATGTATAACTAGCCAGTGCAAGCAGAACCCTTGCTATTTCATAAGCATCTTTCTGTTTCAACATCTGGAAATAGAAAGGAGAGTTGATTCTTTCCTACCCCTAACATCTCTACAGGTTAAAAAGTGACTACTACAAATACATTCAAACAAGACATTTATTCTGCAATTTTAAGAATAGTGTCAGATCTCAAGGACTTCCACTTCTGTTAAATATCCAAGCTCTAAACAGTCTACCTCTCATTTATTGATGAGTCTCCCCCATCCCAACCCCCTCCCCCCACATATACACACAGTGCCTGGTACATAGAGGCAGACAATCAATGTTAGTTGAATTGACCTGGAACATTGAGAAAGTAAGGAAGTCCAGATTTGAAAGGGAAAAGATCAGATTCCCACTTCTCATTTTTCCTGTACCAATTAAAAGAAATACATAGGAAAAATACATAAAACATATGTAATCTTTAATAAGTAATTTAAAAGTAGCACTATATATATATATATATATATATATATATTTATATATATATATACACACACACACATACACACCAATAGTTTTTACTCTCTTTGTTTTGGATTCTAAATGTTTTTCTTTTATTCTTTACATCTTAGGTCAATGACATATCATAATTGAATGAAAATAAAGTTTAAAACAATTTTTATGTAAATCAATTAAAAGTATCAAACTTATCAATACATGGAATTCAGATTATTAGACCAATAATATGGAATTTCAAAGGAGAACTTTTACCTCTTCTCTAATTTCTTTGCTGTGGTAATGATCTTTTGAAAGAAAATGTGCTATCACTATGACAATGCTGAGATTGTTACTAGAAATTTCAATAACAATGAAATGGGGCTTCTTCTGGAGTAGGCTCCCACTCCAGGCACTCAGATCTATCAAATGCCTCAGAAGTCCTAAGCCATTTTTTAAAGAAAGAAGTTGCTTTATGAATACAAAAAAAAAGTCTAGACCAAAGAAAACCCAATGAACTGAACAGGTAAATTTTAAGAAGACAGCTATTTCTTGCATAATGATTTATTTATGTGCTGATTTAGCTGGTGTCTCTTTACACTTAAGAGTTTGGGATGGATCCAGGCTCCTTTGGAAAGAAAGAACTCCACCAAATTTTCCCTGAGAGACTTGGGAGGAATTCAGGTGGAACATTTTGTGTGAAGGTTTTCAGAAGTGGCTCAATTTAGCTAGCTTAAGGTTGAAATAGTGAGAAAAACAAGAAGATCCCAAAGGCAAAATTCTCGTGTAAAAAATAATCTTTCGCCAAAAGTGCTTGCTTAGAACTGTTGAAGTTGTGATTTTAAAACAATTGCTATCAGTCTTACCCAGAGGGTGAATAAACCTGAGACTCTTCAGCCATGCAGTAAAATAACATCTGTTAATAAAATGCATTATTTCATAAAAAGTACTCATATGTATTTTGTAATTGATCTCTAGGTTTTATAATAATTCAGTCACATTTAGGGTTAAAACAATTTAAAACATTGAATACCTATCAAGTACCTAGGTTGTATGCAGAATCTGAAAATGTTGTAGTAGGTAACTCTACAAACTCCTCTTGATATATAGAATAAATGCTAACAATATCCATCCAAGTGAAGATCAGGGAAACTAATATTCTTTGTTGACTTTTTCTATCAATAGTGGTCAGAAGAGAATGAATGAACAGCTTTGATTAAATAAGTTTATTATTAAAAAAGCAAATAAATACCTTGGAATGTACATAATAGCTATATGTTTTAAACCAAGCAGACTCTGGACAGCATCTGTGGAGTCAAATTATGGTCTCTTCTTTCTTCTCAATAGCCTCCTCTGTCCAACAGTCATTTTGAGAACTCTAGTCAGTGATTCTGGTGTGAAAATAAAAGCCAGTGTGTTTGTGTTTAAAAAAAAATAGATTTTTGATTACTGGTTCATCTCTAGTTCCTAAAGTAAAGAACCAAGTAGTCTTAAGAGGAACAAAGGAAAACATGAGCTTTAAGAATATTTTTGAAGGCAAAGGGCCCTCATCCTGATGAGTTCTCATCAGGGCCAAAAACCTAGGATAAAATACAGCCAAGCATTATTTACATGGAATCACAGGAGCTGCTTTTGGGGGAAAAATCCTTGCCTGGGCAACATGGCTCATAGTTGAACATCATCCTATGAACCAAGAGGTCATGATTCTATTCCCAATCAGAGCATATGCTCAGGTTGGGGGCTTGATCCTCAGTATCGAGCATGCAGGAGACAGCCAATCAGTGATTCTCTCTGATCATTGGTGTTTCTATCTCTCTTTCTCCCTTCCTTTCTGAAATCAATTATATATATGTAAACTTTCTATGCTTAAAAGGGATGGAATATAAAGAATTCCATTTTTGTGTGCTGTGAGGAAGAGATGCCCTGCATTTAAACATACAATTGCCTTAATTTTCAAAGTTAAGATTTGTTGCAATCGCGAAGTTCCCTTGTTTTGTTTTGTTTTGTGTGTTTTTTTAGGTCAAGGGCTCCAAATAGCACTATGATCTACATTGTATATGAAGTACCCTTTTCCTTCACAAAACTCTCATAGTGTATCCAAGTCATTGAATGCCAAGTAATCCTCATTGGGTTGCCAGTATTAGTCCCCATTGTTATATTAATAAATTAATCCTGAATAGATTATAATCTTACAAAATGAGCATCTCATTTTCCCCTTTCATTTATACGATATAGTTCATGCTTTTCACTAAATATAGTTATCAATAATATCAGCATATGGGGGTGAAGGACACAAAATGCAAAACATAGACAATGTACCATGGAATTGTATACTTGAAACCTATATAATCTTACTAGAGGCCTGAAGCATAAAAATTGGGGCACGCGTAGACCTCCCTTCCTCTGGCTGCTGGCACCGGCTTCCCTCTGGCATCTGGGACCCGGCTTTCCTCCTTCTGCTACCCACAGGCACTTGGGACCAGGATCATGGCTGGCTTCACCCAAACCCCACCTTCATCTGGAAGGAGCTCCAGAATGATGTCCAGTCTAATTAGCATATTACCCTTTTATTAGTATAGATTAGCCAGTCACCCCAACAAATTTAATTAAAAAAATAATTTGAGCAAGTGAACTTCAAGTTCATCCTACTCAATAATAAGAGTGAAAGATCACAAAGAATTTGAGATCTTCCAGCATAAAACAAAAAAAAGATTATGGGG
This sequence comes from Lasiurus cinereus, assembly GCA_011751065.1. Classification (NCBI taxonomy): domain Eukaryota; kingdom Metazoa; phylum Chordata; class Mammalia; order Chiroptera; family Vespertilionidae; genus Lasiurus; species Lasiurus cinereus. The sequence continues at coordinate 19,000,545 of JAAGEH010000393.1, read as the reverse complement.
ATGTAATTGTCTGCACAACTGAGAAGGAGGCGTGTACTCAGGTTTAGGTATCCCATGCCTACTGATTGGGTAACTATCAGAAATAGTCCTACCTTGTTATTATTTTATAAATGTCTAAATTAGGTTGGCATAAGTACAAAAAACATTCATTTTTTATTTATGTGTCTTGAATATACTTTTGTAAATATGTAATGTAAACACATTTTAAGAATTTAATGGGTTTTATAACTTTATTCTTACATAAATACATTTTTGAGAAAAAAAAATGATTATTTCTTGATTTATTCAAATTAGCTAGAAGGTCCAAAACATAATAGAGCAAATAATGAATGCAGATTTAAAAAGTACACTATATTGCATTCCTTCAGCCCTAGATTTATTAGAACATAAGTACGGTAGAACATAAAATAAGTAATAGCTTTCTACACTGGACTTGATCATGCTAGTAGATGGACTGCTTAGGTGTGAACCAGTAAAGCCTTGGTAGACAATGCTTTACAAAGATCGAAAAAAACAATTGAACAATAGCTGTATGGACCATTTCTTTGGGTATTGCTGGCATCCCATGCCTTTGAATGACCCATCACCAGATAATGGGGAGGCAAGAACTTTGACCCACTTCAGAAAATACTTCTCATTGCAACTTGAAATAAGCAAAGATCCTATCCAGTTCTGAGGTCACCAGATCTGGTTAAATATCACCCTTTGATCATTGTGACTGTAAGAAGTGGCTCAACTAAAAAGAAATGTAGCCTGGAGACCCAGCCCCAAGCGAATGTTTCTCCCTGCAGGTGGACTGCCTCATGATGCATTATGGGATTATTCTGTGGCTGTGTATAATCATTGTTTGTATTTGTGTATGGAAGATGAACAGTTACACTGAAGGGAAACAGAAGCCCAGGTAGAAAATTTAATGAGAACATTCACTCCATCGTTTCACTTGGAGCTATGGCAAATCTGTGAATTCAAAAGGAAGTGGGAGCCCTTAGGTATAATCTATGGCAAGGTTAGTTGGAACAAATGACATGTTATTAGTAGGAAAATAGAAACAGGCAATAGATATTTTATTCTTGATTTATTGATTTAGAATAGATTTTATTTCTAAACAATTGGGTTTAAAACCAGAATTTGCCTATTGGCCAAATAAGCCATATTTTGGGGGGGGAGGGGAGGGCTTGCTTCTGTTATACCAGATAAAAATATTATTTGTATAAGGAGCAAATAGCACTTTTATGACAATATAACAGGAAATCAATTTTAATTTGATGATAATACACTTAAAAATGATTTAAACCCAAAGTTTAAACTCAGTTAATACATCTTAGAAAACGCCTTTTCTTCATGGAATGAAGACAGAATTAATAGTGAGATTTGACTCTGAAGAGAGTGTATTGTTTACTGATAAACCATGTAGTACCATAATAAATTTACACCTACTTGATACTGGCTAAGGATCTTCCAGAAACATGTAAACTCTATTGCCATCTATTTACACCTTACTTGAGAAGTGAATGGCACCTTTGAGACGAGGTGGAAGCACACTTCCTTTACTAATCTACCAACTAGTTTGCTTGCCTCTCCCTCACATTCCATACTATTTTAACTGACCTTCACTTCCCAACTCTCTCTCTCTCTCTCTCTCTCTCTCTCTCTCTCTCTCTCTCTCACACACACACACACACACACACAACACACGGGCTCCATGAAAAGTAATTTGATTCCCTTAAGTTACTGTTGCTCAAAGATTTTTTCTACCTACTTAGTTTTATAATCCAAAGAAGGAAGATACATGTGACTAGATCTGACAAACCTATCACTGAGAAATCTAAGTTGGAACCAGTGTCAAAGAAGAGGTTTGTGACTGGCAGGGTATTATTTAAAATTTAGTGATATGAACACTTCAACAGCACAGGAGTATCTGAGCATTACTTTTGTTTGTTACTAGAGACCCAATGCATGAAATTTGTGCAAGAGTAGGCTTTCCTTTCCCTGGCTGCCAGCACTGGCTTCCTTCTAGCACCTAGTACCCAGGCTTCCCTCGCAGCCCCAGGTTCATCAAGAAGGTTCGCCAGGAAGGACGTCCAGAAGGACATCTGATCTAATTAGCATATTACCCTTTTATTATTATAGATTCCTAGGAAATGCAGTAAAACTCAGGGAAATTACACTTTTCACAGAAACCTCAGCCATGCAGCAAAATTACATGTATGTGTTAACTTGCCAAGTTGAGGAGAGAAGCAAGCAATTTAAACTCAGCCTTAAGTAGGTAAGTTTTATTATAAAGTATTTTCTCCAAAGAAAAATTATAGAAAGGAAATAAGAGTGTGTAAGTCTTTTTTTAATTAAATCTTTATTATTCAGATTATTACATTTGTTTCTCTTTTTTCCCCTCCATAGCTCTCCTCACCCAGCTCCCAACCCTCCCTCTACCCTACCCCCCTCCCATTGACCTCATCCATAGGTGTATGATTTTTGTCCAGTCTCTCCCTGTACACCCTTCACCCCTTTCCCCTTGAGAATTATCAGTCCACTCCCTTTCTGTGCTCCTGATTCTATTATATTCACCAGTTTAGTCTGTTGATCAAATTTTTAATTCACTTAATTTTTAGCTTCACTTGTTGATAGATGTTTTTGTTGTTCATAAATTTTTATCTTTTACCTTTTTCTTATTCCTCTTCTAAAAGAGTACCTTTCAGCATTTCATATAATACCGGTTTGGAGATGATGAACTCCTTTAGCTTTTTCTTATCTGTGAAGCTCTTTATCTGCCCTTCAATTCTGAATGATAGCTTTGCTGGATAGAGTATTCTTAGTTGTAGGTTCTTGCTATTCATCACTTTGAATATTTCTTGCCATTCTCATCTGGCCTAAATCATTTCTGTTGAGAAATCAGCTGACTATCGTAGGGGAGCTCCCTTGTAGGTAATTAACTGTTTTTCTCTTGCTGCTTTTAATATTCTCTCTTTGTCTTTTGCTCTTGGTATTTTAATTGTGATGTGTCTTGGTATAGTCCTCTTTGGATTCCTTTTATATAGGGTTCTGTGTGCTTCCTGGACTTGTAAGTCTATTTCTTTTACCAGATGTGGGAAGTTTTCAGTCATTATTTCTTTAAATAGGTTTTCAGTATTTTGCTCTCTCTCTTCTTCTGGCACCCCCACAATTCTGATGTTGGTACGCTTGAAGCTGTCCCAGAGGCTCCTTACATTATCTTCACATTTTTGGATTCTTTTGTCTTCTTGCTTTTCCAGTTGAGTATTTTCTGATTCTTTATATTTCAAATTTTTGACTTGATTCTTGCCTTCCTCTAGTCTGCTACTAGGTCTCTATATAATATTTTTTATTTCAGTCAGTGTATGTTTAATTTCTAGTTGGTCCTTTACCATCTCTAGTTGGACCTTTTCCATCTCTAGCTGGTTCTTGTTCATCTCCAGTTGGTTCTTTTTCATTTCCTCTTGGGTCTCGCTAACTTTATCCATCTTTTCTAGGATATTCTTGAAAAACCTTATAAGCGTGGTTTTGAACTGTATATCCAGTCATTTGTTTTCCTCCATTTCTTTTGTTTGTGCTCTCTTCCCTTGACTTGGCATTTTCAGTATGCCTGGAGAACTTCTGTGTTGGATTCAGCCTTATGATATCAGACTTGCAAAACTGCAAAAGCCTCTCTATTGAGCTTGGAATGGGTGGAGTCTCAGGGCTTAAAAGACCGCTTTGCCTTCCAGTCGGCCAGCCTTCCATGGCCCCTGAGTCTCACATGACTGGATAATTGCTGAAGCTGTCCCTATGTGCACTCACACGCTCTCCCTCTCTCACAGAACCTCTAGACTGCTGCCTTTCTGGCTCCCCTGGGCTTTGGGACCATATGAGTCTGGGTCGCCAGGGTTTCGCCTGAAACTGGGTTTTAGTAGGGTTAGAAGTGGCGCAGTTGGGAGGGTCTGTCTCCCGCCCACTTGTGAAAGCCAGCGGCACAATCAGCAGTCGGTCCTCTGTGAGCAGTACCCTGCGCGCCATCAGACTTCTGATCTTTTGCAACTCCCCTAAATTTCCGTGCACTTCTCCTCCTGCACAGTCCAAACTCCCCCCTTATGAATTTTGGCTGGATCTGGGGTTTAGTGTCATAGGATAAGGGGTTCAATGCCTTTGAGAGTCTCCATCTCCCTCCCGCCAGAGAAAGCCAGCCAAGTACTCTGTCACCCGCTCTCTCCACACACGCATCTCCGTACCTCAGCTTTTTGCAACTCCTCTGGGTCTCTGTGAGCCCCTCTCTTTCCTTCTAGTTGTAGAATTTCCACTCAGCCAGCTTTCCTGTGGTTCTGGATGATGTCTGTTCTGTCTTTTAGTTGTAGTTTTGAAATTGTTGTGCGAGGCAGCAGTGTAAGTGTTTACCTATGCCGCCATCTTGGATTCTCCCAAGAATATAAGTCTTTACATTTTTAGCTAGGAAGGCATTTGTTAAATATGTGAAGAAACTTCTAAACATGGTAGTAATATATTCATTAACTCAATGCCTTCCTGCAAGCAAAGTTTTTCTCTATTTTGAATAGCAGAACTGGGTTTATTTGCATCTGGCTGGGGTTCTTTATTTTAATTTTTTTCCTTAAAAAAATAAGGTCACCCTGGTTCGGGAAATGGTGGGCAAAAAGACCTCCCCCTGCAATGTTTATGGCATTACCTTCTGGTGGAAGCTTGTTAACTTGTGTGATACATTCACTCTAGGTTTGGGACATGGAGTAAAGATACAGTTACAGATCCCACTCAGAGCAGAGGCAATTATTTTGATGACAGGAACTCATTTATTCTCAAAGATATCAGAACATTAATTGAAATGTTAGATACTTAAACTGACATCTGGAAAAACAAAGTTTATCCCCAGTGTGTCAAGTAGACATTTGCCTCTGACAAGTTCATAAAATACATTGTTGTTGTTGTTTTTTGTGTTCTTACCAGCAACTTACCTAAAATTTCCCAACTGTTTAAAAATGCATTTAAGTTTGACTGAAATGTATGAGAGACATTTGGAAATTGCAAGGTTTGACAGTGCTTAATATTGTGGGATGATTCTAACAATAGCCAAGATGCCTTTGAATCCTATTTGCTTTAATGCCTTCATCGTAAATTAGAATCTTGTTATCTTTGGTATCACACTTAGGAAATTGTTGCTTAACAGTACTATAGTCATTTTAGAAAGGTAATATATTTCCAGAATTGCCTCATTTTCTCACCTTTAAAGGATAAACTAATATAAGATTTTTTTTCTATTATATCTTTCTTTAAAATGCTAGGTGGCAGTAGGAAACAGGAAAAAATGTATTTGAAATTATTCTGAATTAGTTGGATTCTCCGGGAGGTACCTTGTGTCCGTGGACAGGCAGGCCCACAGCTCTGAGGATGTGGGCCAGCCCTGTTAGGGCCCGAGAGGCCTCTGAGTGCTGAGACCTTGCAGCTATAGCTGCAGCCTGCACAGTTCCTGAAGAATGCAAGCTGTGTTGTGCTTTGAGAAACAAGCCTGGAGCCCAATCCCAGCTCCTCCGGGTGCCTCCCACTCTCCTCCAAAGCTAGGGAAGAATAGAGTCTTTTGCTGAATTACCTACATCTCGGTCCCTTATATATATATTTTGTTTTGAATTTTAATTTTCATCTTTTAAAAATGTAGGGTCTGGCCAAGTAGCTCAGTTGGTTAGAGTATAGTCCTGGTATGCCAAGATTGTGGGTTCAATCCCCAGTCGGGGCACATACAAGAGTTAATACATCAATGTGTGAAACAACAGACAAATGTTTCTCTCTCTCTCTCTCTCTCTCTCTCTCTCTCTCTCTCTCTCTCTTTCTCTCTCTCTTCCCTCTCTAAAATAAATTAATAAATTAAAAAAAATAAAAATATATGTACAATATGATTCATTATCTGGTGTATCATTTTATGTGTTTTGACAAATGTAATTATATAACCATCACCATGGTTAAGAATCAGAATGGTTCCATTATCCTATTCCCCCCAAAAAAATTCATTATGTTACTCCTTTGTAAGCAAACTTTCCCCCACCCTTTACAGGGAAAAGAACTCTTCTGTCTCCATAGTTTCATTTCCAGAATAGCATATAAATGAAATCATACAGTATATAGCCTTATGAGTCTAACTTCTTTTGCTTAGTATAATGCAGTTGAAAATCTCCAAATGCATTATAAGTTTTATATGTGTATATGGATAGATAAATAAATAGATAAATGGATAGGTAGATAGATGATAAATAGATAGATAGATAGATAGATAGATAGATGTTCTTGCATAGATCAATAGTTCATTTCTTTTTATTGCTGAGTAGTAATTCATTATAATGACAGACAATAATTTTATCTATTTCTTAGCTGAGGGATATTGGGTTGTTGCCAAATCTGGGTAAATATGAACAATACTTTCAGGGTTTATTTCATCTTAAATAGCTAGGAGTGGTATTTCTGGATACTTTGGTAACTGTATGTTTAACTTTGGTACAAACTGCCAAACTATTTTCCGGAGTTGCTGTGCCATTTGCATGACAGTTCCAGTCAGTCTAAATGCTCTTTGGCACTTGGTATTGTCATTTGTTTTGTTTAGTTCTTATTTTAGCTATTCTAATAGGGATATATTGGTATCTTATTTCAATTTTAATTTGCATTTCCCTGAAGACTAATGAGAATTGGGTATTCATTCATGTACTTATTTTCCAATAATATGTCCTCTTTGACAAATTGTCCATTCAAGTCTTTTGTTCATTTTTTAATTGGGTTGTTTGTTGTTGAGTTTTTTAGTTTATTGGGTATTCTGGGTGCAAGTTGCTTGTCAGACACAGGTGGTTTTGAGATACTTTCTCCCGGTATGTGACTGGTCTTCTCATTCTCTTGGTGTCTTTCTCAAAGCAAAATTTTCATCTTGATAAAGTCAAAATTATCAACTATTTTCTTTCATGGATTATGCTAAATCTAAGCAATCTTTGCCTAACCCAAGGTCACAAAGTTTTTCTCTAAAAGGTTTATAGGTTTTTGTATTGACACTCCTTTTAATGGGGTCATTAAGTACTCTGAGAATTCTCAGTACTATAAATGAACATAGAAAATTTAAGATCTCAGATAAATTTTTAAATGCCCACTTAGAGTTTTAGCTCCTTGAGGTCAAAGGCTGCATCTCACAGTGATGTCACCATGCCTCTCCCTAGCCTGATTCTTGTTGGCAGCTAAGTGTTCAAGGAGCACTTCTTAAGAATTGATAACTCCTCTTGGAAAAGGGAACTTCAGCATTGTGTAGATAGGCTTTGTAGTCAGCTACATGTGGGCATTATACTTAAATTGTTTGGGTAGTGCTTTCTGACTTAAAAATATGGACTAACAATACCTTCTAAGATTTTTATGAGGATTAAGTCTGTAATATAAGAAATGTCTTCTTGGTGCCTGACACATATTAGAAACTGTGAAGTTATTTTCTCATCTGTTCCTGTTTCTATCCAGTCCTAAATATGTATATGTATGTGTAACAGCCAAGTGGCTCTGGTTCTGAGGAACTGAAACCTCTATCATGCTGGAAATCATTATATTCTGTATCCCATGTTTGAACAAATTCTTTCTTGTATACAAGAATTTTTAACAAAGATAACTAAAATGGTTCCACGTGGCTATTTTCAACAGGTTCTCTTCCCAGAACTGCTCTTCTGCACATGGCAGAACAGAGGGGATGGAATGGGATTAAGTGTAGGCACAGGGAAGAACCTGGAGTGGAGTGTTCATGGCAGAGTTCCCTCGCACATGTTGGAATTTGACCTGGCTTTGTTCATCAGAACCTGGCAATTGATAAGCTGAATAATAATTAAATGCAAACTGGAGGAAAATGGTGCTACTTAAAATCTGCTTACCAGATCATTACCAGTACCTTGTCAAATGTAATCTAAGCTGCATTTTATTACTGTCTCAAATTTGTATTGAGGTCAAAGGATTTTTCTATGTAGAATAGCTCATTAATTACTGACTGAGGGAATCAAAAAAGGCTGGCAGAGTTTCTAGTCCCAGACATTAGGTTGGTTGATAAAATGGTTAATCATGTTTCCTGATTGACAAGCCATAAGGTAAACCCCAAAATTAGTTTAGAAGCACTAACAATTGGAATATGTTTAAATGTTCCTAAAATTGGTTATTTTGAGTAATGACCTAAAATAAAATTTTTGATTATACACTTTATTTTTTAAATATATTTTTATTAATTTCAGAGAGAGAAAGGGAGAGGAAGAGAGATAGAAACATCAATGATGAGAGAGAATCATTGATTGTCTGCCTTTTGCATGCCCCCTAATGGGAATCAAGCCTGCAGCCCAGGCATGTGCTCCTTACCAGAATGGAACCCTAGACCCTTCAGTCCGCAGGCCAATGCTCTATTCACTGAGCCAAACTGACTAGGGCTGATTATATTCTTTCTAATAACAGTGCTATTAATTAAACACTTGCTCAGTGCCAGGCAGTGTCATTGAGGCTTTTTGTACATTATCTAATTTAATTCTCATAATGACCCTGTGATGTGGGGAGTTTATCCTCCTCATTTTATGAACAAGAAACTTCAAATTTAGGTTAAATATCTACAAACCAATGCCTAATTCAGAATTTGAACTCAAGTCTGTGCAATTGTAAAGCCCTGTTTTTAACTGCTATACATTACCTCCTTACAGCTTGTAGAAATGCTCCCTAAACATGCAGGCTTAATTTCGGAGACCCAGTGAATCAGTAATATTCCTAACTTTTAAGTATGCAGAACAGAGCCTTTTGATTAGGTGCATATATCTTTCAATTTGCAATTATAAAAGTAAAGGTCACTCTTCTGCGTTCTTTTTAATCCCCTAAACATTCTAGCATTTTAAAATGCATAACATACAAAGTATGTTACACTTCTCAAGCTCATCTAAATGTATGCAGTGTTAATGATCAAACTTTATTGATAATTCTCAAGAGGTAATTTTCATTTAACAGACCTATCTAAATGTTTCCTAATTCCCTAAATGCAGAATTTCCCAACCAAAAGAAAACATTTTCTTAACCTTTTAGGCAGGGGAGATCTGTGAGCCTCTAATATCAGTTTTATAAAAAAATTTCTACCAGCTTCTTAGGAACAGGGATGTATTCTATTTTCCATGGCACAGTGCATTACTTTGAGGAGAGAATTAATAAATGTTTATTGGATTGATGAATGAATGAATGAATGAGTGAGTGAGTATGTCAGTAAATTTCAACTCAATAAATGTTTTAGGATGGCTGAATTAATTAATTAATTAATCTATTTACAAATTTTAGCTAATAGAGATATAGTTTTGCCCACTTAGAATGAATTTTAGAATTAGATAATTTAGTAGAAACTTTTGATATGAAGGTATAAACACAACTGCATTTTATGTATTTTTTTATTTTTTTTAAGGAAAATAGTATCAGGTTTACTTTTCCCTAACTTACTATACATTTTCTTGGTTTTAAATTTGTAGCTCATGGATATGTTTTCATGACTGGTACTTTTAAATCATTTATTATATAAACTAGATCACCTCTGCAAAGAACTGCATAAAAATGCCTAAAGTAATAAAGTCAAACACAGTAGACAAAATTAAGATTTGGGGCCTTGAATAGGCCTGATCAGACTCTTCAATTCTACACAACCCTCCCCAAGCTAAGTTACAAAAATCGGTGAGCTCTTAATTCCAGGCTCCTTTGGAAGATTCCCCGGTCCACATAGACTACTCAACAACAATACTACAGTATTTCTGGAAAGAATTCCAAAGGCAATGCCAGCCACATCCACTCACATATATTTTGATCTTTTTCTGCTTACCTGTTAGCATGTTCCAGAGTAAAACAACACAGAAGCAATCATAACCAAGTCCCAGTAGTCACTCATTCTTGCCAGTTTACTAATCTGGAGGAGGCTTCTTCTTCTGACCTAGAGGAAGTCAGCCCCATGCCTTAGATCAGTGGTTCTCAACCTTCGTAAGGCCACGACCCTTGTATACAGTTCCTCATGTGGTGGTGACCCCCAACCATGAAATTTTGCTGCTGTTATGCATCATGATGTAAATATCTGCATTTTTCAATGGTCTTAGGCGATCCCTGTGAAAAAGTTGTTTGACCTCCAAAGGGGTCGCGACCCACAGGTTGAGAAACACTGCCTTAGATAATACAGTGAGTGGTCAAATTATTATGATCTCTGAACACATAATAATCTCACCACTCAGTGTGTGTGTGTGTGTGTGTGTGTGTGTGTGTGTGTGTATGTTCAGAGATCATAATAATCTGGCCACTCAGTATATTGGTGATGAGCTACTTGAAAGGTTAAATTGATAATTAGCTATTTTAAGTGCTCAATTTGAAGATATATGCTTTAGATATTCCAATTGAAAAAGACTATTTTTTATGCCTAAACTTACAGGACCTTTTTTTGTAACCTAATATTTACTTGTTTATTTGTTGACCCATCATGTGGCTGTGAAGAGGTGATAATACAATCACGTAGAAAGTAATTTCTATCTGATTCAAAAATACCATGTTAAAATAAATCAAGTATGTGACCCACTATGTTCAAATTCTATAATCATCATTATTTGGATATTTACTGTTAGTCAGCATTAGAATAAATAAGGATTAAAGAGCCAAAGTCCCCTACCTCTCTTATAACTTTACCCAGATAAGCACCATATCAAGATGAGAATATCACCAAAAACGTAATTTGTCATTCTAAGAATTTTTTAATCTTGCCATGTGAACCTGGAGAAACATAATCTTTGGATATTTGCTTCTGTAGCTTTCATCTGTTTATTCTTAGAATTTGAACTTAAGCTAATGAACTGGGTGTTCCTAATTACATTAATACACTTATTAAAAAATCAAACTCACTAACAATCAAAGAAATGCAAATTAAAGTACCAATAGGACATTACCATTTGCTTCTTAGAGCAAGAGCACTAATTTTAAATGATAGTGTTTAATGCTGATGGGGTTATTTTAAATAATTATTTCTATGCAATTTGTAGTAATATATTTAACCTTCCCTGGAAAACCTTAGAGCCTTTCTGCCTTTTAACCAAATAACCTGAGCTTTAAACTCTATAAGAAGAAAAATAAATATAGATGCCAACAAAATATTTGTGATTAAGAAAATTCTTTACACTGTTATTTGAGACAAAATATTTTAAGCCAATTAAATCTTCACAATATGATGTTAAATTATAGTAACACACAAGGGATGATGTTTTTTGTTTTTTTGTTTTTACCCAGTAAAAGCTGCATTTACAGAAATAGTAAAATGCTCATTATGTGTTACAAAGATACAAACTGTAAAGAGTATAATTGCAATTTATTTTTGAAAAATGTACACAGAGAGAAGGGAAGAGAAAAAGGGAGGGAGGGAGAGATTGTATGTGCATCTGCATATGGAAGTCAGACTAAGGAAAACCACCCAAAACAGTAATAGTGGTTATCCCTGGGCTATGAGTGTTAGCCTTTTCTTTCTTACACTTTTCTATTGTTTCAGGATTTCCTGCAATAAACTTGTAACACATTATAATTAGAAAATAATTATTTTTAATTAGCCCATCATGGAAATTAACATGGTAAAGAAGAGACGCTTTGACCTTAGAATTAGAAGACCCCTGTCCACATCTCAGTTCTGCCACTGAGTTTTTGAACATGGGAAAATCATTTCACCTTATTAAACTTGTCTCCTCCTCTCTATATGAAAGACAGAACTGATGACACAAGGTTTTCTGAGCAGTAAATGAGAGAACACTGGGGAATGAGCTGGTGCAGCACTGACCTGTCATAGGTAGCCCACAAGTGAAGCTGAAATTGGATGCAGAGCCTGAGTGTGGATTAACCAACAATGTGGCAGGCCAAGAACTCCACTGTCATTGCTTCTCTGTATCTGGTATACTTCTTGAGGAACATGAATTTATTTTCATCTGCCCTCTGCCTTCTTTTCCTGGTCTAGTAAATGGGAACATTATATAATTTCAAGTTCTGCTTTTTAAACATCTGAGAGACTGTAGTTACAAATATTAGCTCGATCTTAAGGGAAGTGGGAGGAACATTTTAAAAAAACTTTTTGAATTATTTCTACATTTGTATACCTTGGATTTGGTGTTATTTGGCTTTGTTGTAACTTTGACAAAAAACACAAATATAAAAGCCTCTTACTTAAAATCTTTTCTTGGTTTTTGTTTTCACATATATCTTACATCTCTATGTATGCACTGACTGAGGTTTTTTGTTTGTTTGTTGAAAATCAAGTAATGATCTATAAACACAGAGTGAAAGTAGATCACAGTAACTTCCTAATGGCTATTGGAGAAAAGAGTAAGAGACTATTAAAATCATTTAATTTTTCTGAGTATCAGGCATATGCCAGATTTAACTTGGAATTAAAATATACAGTCCCATTGTTTAATAGTTTACAGAAAACAGTGTATAACAGAGTTTTTATAATGACAAATATATTAAAAAATAAACAAGCCACATATGTAATATGGAAACACTTGATAAAATTTATCAGTTACCAAGTATGAATGATCGTGATGAATCATCATATCTTCCAAAAAATGATTTTCTATTTAAAAAACAAGCAAACACACCCTGCTATGCTATTGTTATAGCATTCCTCCAAAGGAAGACTTTGACAATCCCTTAAAACAATATGAACACTACTAGAGGCCCAGTGCACAAAATTCATGCATGGAGGAGGGAGGTATCTCAGCCCAGCCTGACCTCTCTCCAATCTGGAACCCCTTGGGGGATGTCCAACTGCTGGCAGTCAAATATTCCTCTCAAAAACTGGGACCACTGGGTCCTAACTGCTCGCCTGCCTGCCTACCTGATTGCCCCTAACGATTTCTGCCTGCCAGCCTGTTTGCACCTTAACTGCTCCCCTGCCATCCTGATCTCCCCCAGCTGCCCTCCCCTGCAGGCCTGATTGCCCACAACTGCCCTCCCCTCCCAGGATCCGCCTCTTCCACACAAGGCAGCAGAGATACCGGGACTGGCCTCCTCAGTGTCACCCAGAGCCGAGAGACCCCTCAGGCCTTACTGCAGAGCAGCTGCTTGGTCCCATCTCTGCTGTGTGCATGGCCATCTTGTGAAGACATCGCACGAGGGTGCAAAGACCACCTAGGCTTTTATTAGTAGAGATAATTTCCTAACTACAAACAATGTATCATATTATTATCTTGATGTCTATACAGTTTATTGTCGTTAATTACCAAGTACATATCACTGAGTAGGTATATTCCAGTGTGTTTATATGCCTACAACAGTGGTTATAAACCAGGATGGTTGTGCCCTCAGGAGATACTTGGCAATGTCTGGAGACATTTTTGTTTGTCACAACTGTCCAGGAGGGAAGATGCTACTGATTCTAGTAGATAAAGACCTGAGATACTGCTAAGTATCCTACAATGCATAAGTTGATCTCCACAACAGAATTATCTGTCCCAAAATATCAATAGTTCCAATGTTGAAAAACACTTGCCTTGAACAGGAATGAATTCAGGGATGATTTGTGACATATTAATTCTTTTAATCCATATACATTGAATATCAATGCAATGTAGGACAAGTAGACATTTAGTAGATGAACATTTGCAGTTGAATAATAAAACTGTAAACAATTCTTCCTCCTTAACACTGGATCATTTCACTGTTTTACTTACTTTTTCTCTCTGTGTCCTACTTTATTTCTCTCTACTGTCACCTCTGTATTTTATTTTCTCCTATTTCTTCCCCTATTTCTTCCTTTCATCAACTCCTCCAGGTCCTTTTTCTTATTTTTCTTTTGTTTTCCTACTGCCCACTCTACCTTTTCTCACCTATATGTTTTATCTTCCTGTCCTGTGTTTATTTGATTTTTTTCCATCTAAGATGGAAATGTTTAAATATTATTCTCTTTCAATGCACAAACTGTGTAGAAACACCGAACTCAATTTTATTTGTATGGATACTAGAAGAGACAGTATGTCCCTTCCATAAGCACGTAAAACAGAGACCAATAACTGTTTCAATATTTTGCTTGTTCTCTGCTTGTCTCAAGATTATGAGAAACCTGTGGATTTATAAGTAACTTATATCCTTTTCCAATACCTAGAATCTTGTGTTTTCTTTTAGACCACATTTTCACAAGGAAAAAGAGAACTGATAAAATAGTATCAACCTGCACAAATGGGGGTATGTAGTCAACCCTTTAGTGTGAAATTCTCTAGGAACTGATAAAAGTATCAAAGCAAATCATTTTCTCTAGCCTATCCCATTCTGCTGGACTGAGGGGTGGGCCCATCAGAGCAGAGCAGCTCTCTGGTACCTCTTTGGAAAGACAGGATACATAGGCTGATTCTTACAATCATCTTCTGTTTACCTCATGATGATTCACCTATCAATTAACAGTGACATCAACTGCAAGATTTTGGTCACAGATTTGGGAGGAGGACCAACCCATACAGGTATACTATCACCTGAAAGTCTAGACAAGCATTATGAGAGGTTTAACAAGCAGAAATTCAAATTTCTTTCACTCATACTTTTCATCCATTCGTTGAATGTTACTGTATGCCAGATACAAGTGAAATATTTGGATAGCAAGGCTCTGACATGCATAATGAACGATGATTTACTGTTTTACTGATGCAGTTAACCCTGATCAATAAGCATTTTTTTTCATTGTTTGGGATTTATTGATGACTGTTGAAATGCAAACCTTTTGAGGGGCTATTACTGCCTCTCAGTAATGTACAGGGACTAGTCATTTCATGTGTGTAGGAACTCTGTGGTTCAGTGCTCAGCAGGCAGGACCAAATCTGAATGTTTGTTTATAAAAACAACCGTCAAGAAAACAGTGAGAACTGGAGCATCACATATTGCATTATTCTCACAGTGCCGTTCAGACCTGTGACTGTTATTAATTTCAGAGTAATCATTGGATAATAGAGTTCTACCCATCTGTTCCAAGAATTGTGGACATTTATTAAAACACTTACACATATGTAGTTCCTTATACTTACTCTCCTAAAAACATAGCACATTTTACAAGTTTAAATCAAAATGTCAATGTGAACATTAGGAAAAGGTTTTCTTGTTTGTTTGTTTTGTTTTGTTTTTTTGTTTTTTGTTTTGTTTTGTTTTGCTAACTGTCAAGGTATATCTCACTGATGGATCAAAAATCTCAGTCAAATTTCAAGGAGACTCAAGAAAATAAAATACAAGAATTTATTTTTTATCTTTGCCGTGATATTCAAGACAGTAGATCCAGGTTTTCAAAGCAGTTTTTGCAAACACAGACTTTCTGTGACTAAGAGAATCTTTTAAAAAGTATTTCTTGGCAATTTCTTTAATTCTGTTTTGTTTTGAATTGGTTGGCCCTCTTCACCTATTTCTCCCACCTCTCACTCACTGCCCTTGGCAACCAAAAATTCTCTGTATCTATGAGTTTGAGCTGTTTTGTTTTGTTTTGTTTTGTTTTCAGATTCCACATATAGGAGAGATCATACAGTGTTTGTCTTCCTCTGTCTGACTTATTTCATTTAGATGATGCCCTCGAGTTCTATTCATGTTGTCACGAATGGCAAGAATTCATTCTTTTTTATGGATGAGCAGTATTTCTTTCTATATATACACCAAATCTTCTTTATCCACTCATTTACCAGTGGACAGCTAGGTTATTTCCATTCACTGTTGTAAATGCTGTGATGAATATGGGTGTGCATATATCTTTTTAGTGATGTTTTTTATTTCTCTGGATAAATACCCAGATGTGGAATTGCTAGATCATATGGTGATTTTTAATTGTTTTGAGGAACCTTCATTCTGTTTTCCATAGTGTCTGTACCACTTTACATTCCCACCAATAGAGCACAAGGGTTCCCTTTTCTCCACATCCTTTGCAAACAGGTGCTAGGTTATATCTCTTTGTGACTTTTCTTTATATTTCCCTGATGATTAGTGATAATCAGTATCTTTTCATGTACACATTGGCCATCTATATGTCTTCCAAGAGTATCTTTAGTAACAAATACTTACGGATGTTATTGAATTGCACAATGTTTTATATCAAAATCTACAAGTTGGCGTGTTGAGATACTGAAGTCTGAGCCTTAGGAGTGGCTTATTGTGACCAGAGTAGCCAGATGCTCTGCTCCGTCATCTCTAGGCATGACCAGCTTGACCATGGATGCCAGTATGGTATTCTAATAAAATTTTCTGTCTGTTTATTAGTATAGAAAATATTAAAGTCACTGGCTTCAACAGTCAACCCTGATAATCATGCTCTGAGAAAGACATTTTATACTCTTCAGGGCCCCCAAAAATTGTAAAAACTCACTAACAGAGAGGTAACTATTGGGATGACATCTATATACAGCTGCTCATCTCCAAACACGTTTAAGTAGGCAGTCAATTCCAACCACAGAACTCTGTTCATAAGATTTCTAGGGATTCTTTCACTTTTTTTTTTGTTAGTACATCTTGACATGCTCTACGGATGCACACCTTTTTCATAAAGCCCTACTTATTGTCAAGGTTGCTATATTTTGTAAGCACAGCTCTTGCCTAGAATTCTCCCTGACACTATCAAAATGCTACTTTTCTGAAACCACAGGAGGTATCCATACTAAAATATCAGTGATGGACTTCAACTTGATTTTGCTCTGCAGTGGTTGTTGTATCTTGAGGGAATGGGAATGGTGTCATTGTATGGTCATAGACAGAGTACAAAGAGACCAGAACTACCTAGAAAGCTGCTGTATTCTTGTATGTATATCACAGGGCCCAAGACCATTGAAGAAAGTTCTTTAAAAAAAAAAAAAAAGGATAATTTCAACATTGATGGTCTCCAGTAGGCTGTGGGCTAGTCATTTCTTTGAGTTGCACTAGGGAAGGCCCAATGAATGGGGATGCCATTTGATGGAGGGAGTATGCTGTAGCTCTCGCGTAAACAGAACTTTGTTTTTTCTAGAAGTTAAATGTAGCACGTTAAATTTGTTGTCTATTGCATGTACTTATCAACCTGTGTCTAGAAAGAATCTTTCTTATGCTATTAAAACACATGTAGAAATGAATTATTGATACATGCTGCAGCATGGACGAACTTCGAAAATATTATGCTAAGTGAAAGAAGCCAGACACCAAGAAACATTAGATAAGATAGGGTATAACTGTTGATATTCTAGGCAAATAGTTCATGTGTTTTCATAATATAAATCCCATCTTACAAATATCCTTTCCAAACAAAATCAACTCTATGCTCTTAAATACAATGCACTGAAGAGATCTACTCATTCAAATGAATGTGATGTTATCTCAATTATCCCGTAAATAAAATAGGTCATTATACATCCTTCTGAATGCCTACAGGGAGAGTTATTTTTTCTAAATATAATTGCTAAAAACTTTGGAATTGTTTGTGAGATCTTCCTAAAAATGGGAGTAGACTCATATTATCTTCCAAAGCCTTTCTGGAAAGCTATGTTTATGTAGTCATGAAATTAATAGTAAGAATAATTAATTATTATTAATAGAATAATAATTAGTATTAAGAGAATAATAAGACTTTATTAAGGAAATGGACATTTTAGATTAAATACAAGACAGCTTCTGAGTGTATGATTCATTTGATTGCTGGAGACTCCTTTCACATGTGTGGGAACAGAGTCTGGTGAGATGTCTAATTTATGGTGTTTGGCAGAGAACAAGAAAGCAGGCTGCCTGCTGCAGTTTTATACTCATGGGGGAATAAGGTAGACAACTTAAAATGTACTACTTCTGCCTTCTGGTATGCCTCCAGTCTCATACCAAACAAGTGAAGTTTGAAAGAAAAGGAAAAGAAATTAGAAAGAATAAAGAAGATACAGAAATGTAATACTTCCAATGAGGTTTAATCATTGAACTCAACAGGAGTACATACTAGCAGAGAAAAATATCCAGCATTTGTGGCCCACAAGAGGACAGTTTTCTATTTATCTTCATATCAGCTACAACTGATTATTGTGAGGGGGAAGCTGGTGAAATCTGAAGTCCACGCAATTATTTTTTCTTTGAGCCAAGTGGTGCAAGTCCTTTCCCTTCCCACTTCTTCCTGACACCTGACCCTGAATCACTATGTGAGGCTTCTTCTATCAGGAGAGCGTCAAATTTTTCTCAAATCTGAAAGAAAAAAAAGTATAGTCATTTTCCACACATTTTTGTACAGTGAAGCTAATTGGAAATTTATTTTCATATCCCCAACATAGTTAATGCCTTTAAAAGCAAGTAATAAAGAGGGATAAAGTGACCAGTTAGTGTAGGATAGAGCAGAGGGGGAAGAAACTCTATGGTCAGTCAACTCTAGGGAGGTAAGGAATAGAGATCAAAGAGACAGTGTGCCCTTCGATCTAATCTTGGTTTCAAATGCCAGCTCCTGCAGTCAGCTGAAATGGAAGTCAGCAAAGTTGCTGTGGTCATTAACTTCCTCTGTCTTGGGTACAACACCCATTTCATTGATTTAGAGGCAGTTTTTCCAAGTAATCTCTGGCAGAAGCCAGAGCTGATGACTGCATAGAGCAGAAATAAGCGTGACCATTTGCAATGGCACTGGTGGGAGGACGGACTGGTCTGGGGAGGAGCCAACAATGGTAGCTGTAAATGTGTATGAAAACCCATTACATAGGAATTTGAAGTTGGGAGTACTGGGAGAATTCCAGGCATCTTACCTAGCCTGTTTCCTTCTCGAACTCTGAACCATTGCTCCTTGGTTCTGTCTCCAGGATATTGATTTCCAGCAACCCAGCCAAATGCACCAAGGACATGAGGCTCAGTGATTAGCACACATAGTGGCCCATCACTGGCCTGGCAGATTGATGCCCAGCCACTAGGATACATGTGTGCCTCTGAGGAGTCCTGAGGGCACCCTTGGCTGCAGAAAACCTTTAGGCCTATTACTTTGTAGAGATCTGTAGCCATACCAGTTTCTATTTTCAATGACAGTATAGACATTCATGGAGGTAAAAGAGAACAGGTGCCCTCTTTCATAGACAGTGGCCCTGCTAATCCAGTGTTATTTGTAGAGAACATTCTGGCACTGTAGGAGTTAAATAAATTGACATGCCTTTTTAGATGCTATTCCTACCTTGGCGAAATGTCTAAAGAAAATAGCTTTGAAGCCTATTGGTACAAAGGTGTCTATAGCCACCTTAATTGTAATAGCACATAACTGGAAACAACCCAAATAGTTAACAATTAGGGAGTGATTAAACAAAGTTTAGAACTCTAATATGGTGATAAAATCGGTGGTAATGAAAATGCGGAATATCTGGACTCTGTACATATTTACAAAGCCTACGTAAAACTATGCTATATTTAAAAAGGAGAACACACGGTATTCCAAGCACAATACGATACAATGTTAAGGCAATGTGAAAACCACATCTGAAGAAGAATAACAATAGATGAGGCCACCCTCCTCTATATAATGAATGCTCAGAGGGAATGAGAACTTTGTATTATTTTTATGATAGCTTAAGGTTGGTTGTTTTTAACATAAAACTAGAAAGATATTTTAAAATACAATGCTTAAAAAGATAGTATTTGTGACTAAAGCCATCCACATACATTATTATATGTATACTTCTTGATTTATACCACAAAATCAGCACAAATCAGTGGCCCTGGAGAAGTCAGTGCATTAAAACAATATGTAATTGGCCTTACCTAAAAGTTAAGTGCTAAGTTTTCTTTCAGTAATGGTCACAATTTGAGTCAAGATATAAGTCCAGGTCAAGAATTGCACAGCTGAATAATCAGGGGGAATCAGAGCCAGATGACCAGAACTGAGTGGGAAGCACAAGTGAGGGTCGTGTGGGAAGGTGTCAGGATCATAGGCATGAAGATCAAAGGGAGAGCAGCCAGACACAGGGACTGGAATAAGGAATTTACTGAGAAGCGGGTCCCAGAAAGGCCTTGGTTAACAGGTTAATCATCTCAGAGGCAGCTTTTATTCTCGTTAGTCCTTGCTTTCAGATTTTAGATGCTGTGACCATACAGGAACCCCTTGGATAGGACCCATATTAGAACTCTTTTCTAGAAAGAGTTCATGTACCTTTCCAATCAGGTTGTTATGCAGTTAAGTAATGTAAATTCAGAGTTTGAGATAAACAGTATAATTTTGAATGATGAACACCACAATGCCCTGGGCTAGGTCATATTATTAGAAATATTTCCTATTGCTGGAATAAATCAAGTAGTTAATTGGAACAAAAGGCATAAAATCCTTGAATGTCATGCTTTGCTAAGCATTTAACAGGAGTGCTTGGCTATAGAATTATTCATGTAAGGATTTCTTTATTAATTTAGCGGCCAAACACCACCACATTCGTTCTTGCTGCAGGCTTCTTGTTTAGGGAGAGGCATCTGTCTTCATTCCACACACAGTTCATCAGGTCAAATGAGCAGGCGAAAAGCCCTCTGTGAAGATTGACAAAGCTCTGTTCACCCTTAGGGCTTCTCTACAACCGCTTTTCCGATTTTGAATCAGTAAACTTTTTCCAACTGTTCAAATCAGCAAGAACCATTGATTCATGGGTGCTACATTGAAAGCAATTTCCACTGCTCATTTCCAGTCATTCCCACTAGTCAGCTATTCTGAATCACTATAGCTATTAAATGAACACATATGCAAGTGACAGCTCCGCCTTTCACTTGGTGCATGTGGATTGACTTTGACGTCATTTAAGATCTGCTGCATCCAGATCATTCCTGTTAGTGCAAAATAGTGAAAAGAGGACAATTTTCAGCCAGGCAATGTTGGCTTTAGTTTCAACTTGGGTACATTGTTCACACACAGAATCTCGGGATCCTCCCCTGTTACACAGAAGTAATAGCATTACTTGCCTTCCGGGGATGTTATAAAGATCAAATGGAGTGCTTGTTAATGGGGAAATGGTAATTAAGCTCTGCATTATTTTATTCCCTTTAAAGGGATGATGCAGCATTCTTACTACCCACATTCAGGGCTTATTTAATAATGTGAGCTCAAGTTATTGCCAGAAAACTCTTTCTTCTGTTTTTAGTCTTCTCTCTTTCTTATAAGATTTTAGTAAGTTAAAGGATATCTTCAAGTAAGTTAAAAGGCAGGCACTAACTAAACATAATAAGTGTATCTCCATTGCTTTATCACTTATGTTAACATAGAGTGACAATTAGCATAGAATATTTACAACTGAAATATCAAAGATGTGCTGTTTTGTAACTTCCTGTTTGGTTATATAGAACTAGAGTTCCAGTGCACAAAATGCATGCCTTGGGGAGGTAGGGGATGTCCCTCAGCCCAGCCTGCACCCTCTCCAATCTAGGACCCCTTGAGGGATGTTTCACTGCTCTTTTACAGGGATTGGGCCATGGGGGTGTGGCCAGCCTCTGTGAGGGGCTTATGGCTGTTTGCAGGCTGGCCACACCCCCTGGTGACCCAAGCTCCCAGCCCCTTCTCTTTTTCATTTCTTTTTTTTTTTTCAGTGCCTCTTTGAGTGAAGTTCAGGGTGGTCTAAAAGCAGGTATCTGGGATTTATTTATGTTTTATAATTGAAACTTTGTAGCCTTGAGCCGAGGCCAGGGCCAACCAGAGCAGGCAGGAAGCTTGGCTTCCTCCATAACTGGGGGCAACCAAAGCCTCCTGCTTGCTCCAGCTCCATGGCCACCACCGTCTTTGTTGGGTTAATTTGTATACTAGCTCCTGATTGGCTGGTGAGTGTAGCAGAGTGACATTCAATTTACATGCTTCTCTTTTATTAATGTAGATTATCCACTGGTCTTTATTTTTCAAACCTTTTGTCTGTTTTCATAAAGAGAATGATTCTCACCTATAACCCAGACAAGTACTTAAAGTAAGAATTATCTCTGGGTAAATGAGTGGTTCTCAACTCCTGGTTGCAATTAGAAACACCTAGAGAGCTTGGTCACCATACATAACTAAGCTCATTCTCAGCCCCAGAGATTTTGATTTTATTGGTTGTGGGTTAATCTCAGGCATCTCTCTCTCTCTCTCTCTCTCTCCTCCCCCCCCCCTCTCTCTCTTTATGCTCTCCCATGATTCCAGTTTACAGTCAAGTCTGAAATCACTGTTTTACACTCTGATTAATTAGAAGTAAGGAATCCTTGGGGGCCATGATTATGATGTGACTAGTCTATATTTAGATGAACTGGAAGACTATCATAACTGCTATCTAAACTGTGCTGTGGACATGCAGTTATATAGAGAAAAGCACAGACTTTGGAACCAGCACCTTATCATACAGGGCTGATATGTTTACATCAAGAAGTATACTTACTCAAAAATGATAGCTCTATTGATAATGCAACAAAAAAAAAAGAACCTAATTTCCTTATTAGAAGTAAACAAACAAAATAAAGAAGGTCAGAACAATTACCTTGAAGCTAAAATTGTGGAGTAAGGCCCACCAGCTAAATCAAATGAAAATTTTTTAGTCCTATAGTATTTCTTCTTGAAATAAGAGGTTAAGTGGAGCTTTTCTCATTATATTAAGTTTCTGCTGGAAGCTCAGAGCTGACCAATTAGGAATCATCTATCATCACATTTTAAAGAGAGGTGCATTCCCATTCATGCAAGACATGCAGAGGTGTAGCAAATTTGGTCCTATAATTCTTCACCTCATCTCCAACTCCAGAACATGACATGCTGCTAAATGCTGCTGAGCTAGAGTTATATTTAAAGGTTCTTCCCCCGAAGGTTCTCGTCAGGGCAGGGCAGCCTTAGCCCAAAGATCAGGATCTGAACGGAGGTCAGCTGGAAAGTGAACCATCAATGTCAATGTGCCAGAGTTTCCTGAGGGTGAGGAATGAGGTTATAGACATGAAGAAATCATGAACCTGTCCCATGAGCCAGAAAGCCGGAATATGGGCATCTGCCATTACAAAGAATATTGAGGCCAGATTATAGTAGCCCCATTCAGGTGAGATCTTTCTGTCTTTCTCTCATCCTTCCCCTTCTTCCTGGTCTGGACTGAGTCAGGGGCAGCACAGTGCATGGAGTGCCGAGGAGAAGAAAGTAGTAGAAGAAAGTGAAGCAAAAGGCAGTGCCCCACCCCTGTGTGACTGCCTTCCAGGTCTGAGCTGAGAAGTAGTTCCTCTAAATTGGATAAGAGATTGGAGTTTTGATTTAGATGACACTTGACTTTTCCAATAACTAGAAGATGAAATTCTTCTACTGCCCCAAACTATTCTGAGATGAGTGGAATCTATGGGATGAAATAGAAAATCTATGGGATGAATGCAAGATAACAATCAGGAGAGAGGAGAGAGAATCAGCAGAACAGACTTGAGGAAATGAATTTAGAAAAATTAGTGATACTTCATGACTGCCTCCTACTCAGACCAGCTCATGTGGTATTCTTGTGTATAGTTCCTCCCACGCAGAGGGTCCTGTGCTCCCTGCCAGTGCCAGAATCAAAATGCACAGAGGACTTCAAATGGCGTCAGGGCTCTTCTGACACAGATCATCCTCATTTTGTAACAGCTCTTTCTGTTTCCTTCAAGCTAAAGTGTTCCTGACATTTTTTAAATTGGTCCCCACCATTAGCTCGCATGTCATGCAACTTATTCAGTTCTTATGACATATCAGGAGACAGGACATAGGATCACTTCTAGTCCTTCCTGCAGTCTGTGGTTTTGTTGTTTTATGCATTTCTCCTGTTGGTACTGATCCCCTAATATATTCAGGGATGAAGAGAATTTTAGTAACATAGGCTTAAGGGTTCCACTGACCTGAATCTTAATCCTGGTCCTGTCAGTAATGCCATAACAGTGGTATGTTTCTCAGTCTCTCTGGCCTTGGTTCTCTTTACAAAATAAGCATGTTATCCACTTCACAGGATTTTTAAAGGATTAAGTGAAAGAGTGTAAATGAAGCTTTTGGCACAGTGCCTAGCACATCCGTTCTCAATAATTGTAGATTGCAACATAATAATGGTAGTGATGATTTCATTAATATCCATTATACTGAAAGATCTTTTTAAAGCACACTGTTATATGTATTATTAGGTGATAAATTATTATTACTTCAACACACAAAAAAAATTTTCCCTATGATATATTGGGAAGAAGAATGTTATCTTAGAGCCATCCAGAGTTTTCCGTTTCTCTCCACTGCTTCTCTACATTTTTTGCTCGTCCACAGCCCCACTCCACCATGTATCAACAACCCTTTTGTGCCCAGGAGTTCCAGTGCAGAAACTATAGACATAGGCCTCTTGGAACAATATTACCAAATATGCACAAATGCAACCGGAAGGGTAAATGTGAGACAGGCCCACTTTCCTTACTCCTCTATTTTCCTCACAACCACCACTATGCAAGAATGGACAAGTGGCTCAGACTTCCCTGGGAGTTAGCAATGACTAGAGAGAATTACAAAAGAGGCATGAATTGCTTATTAATTATATCCTTCATCAAACTATCCCTTAGTACAATAAAAGCTCCAAAAGAAATCAATCCTTTCACTCCTACCTTCTGGAAGGCACACTCAAGTTCCCAGTCTTACTCCCTGAACTTAGGTTTTCCCACCACTCTTGTGCACATCTCCTGAGAACATTTCAACCCATCCTTTGGGGAATCTAATTCTACCTACCCTGTTTCCCTGAAAGTAAGACATCCCCCCAAAATAAGACCTACTTCCAGTTTTGCATCTCGCTATATAATATAAGGCATCCTCCTGAAAATAAAGCCTCCCCCG
Source organism: Lasiurus cinereus (assembly GCA_011751065.1). Lineage (NCBI taxonomy): Eukaryota > Metazoa > Chordata > Mammalia > Chiroptera > Vespertilionidae > Lasiurus > Lasiurus cinereus. The sequence continues at coordinate 18,975,803 of JAAGEH010000393.1, read as the reverse complement.
AACATAAGGCCTCCCCAGAATATAAGGCCTCCCTGGAATATAAGCCCCCCGAAGCTACCATAAGGCATCTGACTCCTGATTTAAAGAGATCTCGCACTGCCTGAACAGCTCTGGCTGTGCTGCAGCCAATCAGTAAGCTGGTTTGTGATGACAGCTACTTCCTTACCGTATACAGGTAATAAATTTCCTTTTTTGTTGTTCAACAATAAATGTGTACCGTATTCTTCATGGAAAAATAAGACATCCCCTGAAAATAAGACCTAGCGCATCTTTGGGAGCAAAAATTGATATAAGACTGTCTTATTTTCGGGGAAACAGGGTAGTGAGTTGGTCTCAACTGAGATTTTAGCACCTTTCTCTGAAGGAGTATTTCCCCAAGGTTGAATTGCTCAGTTTAAACTAACACTCCACTGGGGCTCAGCTAAAGCAATCAGTGTGGACTTGGGTATTATCAGTCCTTCTAGGCCAGGATAAGTACTGAGTCTGGTTCCATCTGAGATCTCTCTACCTGAGCAAGCTATGGCCAAGCCTTCCTATTCCTGTGTATCTAATAGGTAGCTGTTGGACCATGCAGCCCATCTCATCCCTGACCCATACAACTACACACTTCCCAAGCACAAACTCCGAGATCAGGCTTTGAAACTGACACCAAGGATGAGCAGCATTTTTCTACTGGAAAGACTCCATCTCCCCCACAATCTCCCCCAAATGGGGTCAGCATCCACATTCTTATGCAAAGCCTGGTTAGCTCCTTGCATCAACCTTCTGTTCCTCCTTTTTCCAGTCTAATTGTGTCAATCCTTGTTCCATCATGAACTGCTTAAAATAGCAATTTTCCTAACCTTTAGTGGCTATTTCCTTACCAACAAAATGCCCAGCCAAAGTTTTGAAATGAGTATTTGTATAGAGCTAATTAAGTTCTTAAACAAGATGCCTCCCTTTTCTTCTAGTGACATTATTACATTTTTTTCTGGCTGCCTTTCTATGTAGATGTGGCATTAATGCAAAGATCTCCATTTTAGATTTTTATTTGCTGGAAATATATAAGGAGATGAATGCAAATTGCTATTTATCCAACAAACACTTACATAGCACTTCCTATGTGCCAGCCAATGTTCTAAGTGTTTTAAAGCATAAGCACTTTTTTCTTTTTCTTTTTTTTATTATTAATTTTTTATACATATCTCCCCATTGCCCCGACTCCCTCCCGGCATACCCCAACCCCCCAGTGTCTATGTTCATTGGTTATGCTTATATGCATGCATACAAGTCCTTTGATTGGTCTCTTATCTACCTCACCTAACCCTAATCTTCCTGCTGTAATTTCACAGTCTGTTTAATGCTTTACTGCCTCTGTATCTATCCTTTTGTTCATCAGTTTATAATGTTCTTTATTACCCACAAATGAGTGAGATCATGTGATGCTTCTCCTTCATTGACTGGCTTATTTCACTAAGCATAAAGCTCTCCAGTTCCAACCAGGTTGCTGCAAATGGTAAGAATTCCTTCTTTTTAATGGCAGCATAGAATTCCACTGTGTAGATGTACCATAGTTTTCTGATCCACTCATCTGCTGACGGGCATCTAGGCTGTTTCCAAATTGTAGCTATTGTAAATTGTACTGCTATGAACATAGGGGTGCCTAAATCCTTTCTGATTGGTGTTTGTGATTTCTTAGGATAAATTCCTAAGAGTGGGATTACAGGGTCAAATGGGAGATCCATTTTTAGTTTTTTGAGGAAACTCCATACTGTTCTCCACAGTGGCTGCACCAGTCTGCATTCCCACCAACCGTGCACAAGGGTTCCTTTTTCTCCACATCCTCACCAACACTTGTCATTTGTTGATTTGTTGATGATTGCCATTCTGACAGGTATAAGATGGTATCGCGTTGTCGTTTTGATTTGCATCTCTCGGATGATTAGTGACTTTGAACATTTTTTCATGTGTCTCTTGGCCTTCCTTCTGTCATCTTTCAAAAAGGTTCTATTTAGGTCCGTTGCCCATTTTTTTTATTGGATCGTTTATCTTCCTTTTATTAAGTTGTAAAAATTGGCTGTAGATGTTGGAGATTAAACCTATATCAGTGATAACATTTGCAAATATGTTCTCCCATACAGTAGTCTTTCTTGTTGTTTTATTGATGGTTTCTTTTGCTGTGCAAAAGCTTTTTATTTTGATGTAGTCCCATTTGTTTATTTTTTTCTTTAGTTTCAATTGCCTTTGGAGCAGTATCAGTGAAGAAGTTCTTTCGGCATATGTCTGAGATTGTGCTGCCTGTGGATTCCTCTAGTATTTTTATGGTTTCCCTTCTAATGTTTAAGTCCTGTATCCATTTTGAGTTTATTTTTGTATTTGGTGTAAGTTGGTGGTCCAGTTTCATTTTTTTGCATGTATCCGTCCAATTTTCCCAACACCATTTATTGAAGAGGCTATCTTGGCTCCATTGTATGTTCATGCCTCCTTTGCCAAATATTAGTTGAGCATAGTGGTTTGGGTGGATATTTGGGTTCTCTATTCTATTCCATTGGTCTATATGTCTGTTCTGGTGCCAGTACCAGGCTGTTTTGAGAACAGTTGCTTTGTAATATAGCTTGAAATCTGGTATTGAGATCCCACCTACTTTATTCTTCTTTCTCAGAATTGCTGTGTCTATTCCTGGTTTTCACATAAAGAAACTGAGAGATAAAAATCACATAGTCATATCAATTGATGCAGAAAAAGCATTTGACAAAATCCAACACCCTTTCTTGATAAAAACTCTCAGCAAAGTGGGAATAGAAGGATCATACCTCAACATCATAAAAGCCATATATGATAAACCCACAGCTAACATCATACTCAATGGGCAAAAACTAAAACCATTTCCCCTAAGAACAGGAACAAGACAGGGATGCCCACTCTCACCTCTCCTGTTTGACATAGTACTGGAAGTATTAGCCATTGCAATTAGACAAGAAGAAGAAATAAATGCATCCAAATTGGAAAAGAAGAAGTAAAGCTGTCCTTATTTGCAGATGACATGATACTGTACGTAAAAAACCCAAAAGACTCCATTCCAAAACTAATTGACTTAATTAATGAATTTGGCAATGTAGCAGGATACAAAATATGCTAAGAAGTCTATGGCATTTCTATACACTAATAGTGAAATTACAAAAAGAGAAACTAAAAAAGCAATCCCATTTACCATCGCGCCAAAAAAATCAAGATACCTAGGAATAAACCTAACTAAAGAGGTAAAAGACCTATATGTAGAAAACTACAGGACACTGAAAAAAGAGATAGAGGAAGATGTTAACAGATGGAAGAGCATACCATGCTCATGGATTGGGAGAATCAACATCATTAAAATGTTCATACTACCCAAAGCAATCTATAGATTCAATGCACTACCCATTAAAATACCAATGACATATTTCACAGACCTAGAAAGAATTCTTCATAGATTCTTTTTCTTTTGTATTATTATTATTTTTATTGTCTAAAGTTTTACATATATATCTTTTCCCCTTCCAATGACCCCTCCTGCCACTCACACCTCCAAAGGCAAGCCCCCCACTGCCCCAGTGTCTGTGTCCATTGGTTATGCTAATATGCATGCATACAAGTCCTTTGGTTGCTTTCTAACTCTTCCCCTTCCTCCATGCCACCAACCTCCCCTGCCATTTGTCTCTGGATCTATTTTTTTTCCTAAGCATACTTCATCTCCTTTCTTTCTTTTTTCTTTCTTTCTTCCTTTCTTCCTTCTCCCTTCCTTTCTTTTATTATCTTAAGTTTTATATATGTCTCCTTTTTCCCCCTTGACCCCTCCTGCCACTCCCACCCCTGAGGGCAAGCCCCCACTGCCTCAGGGTCTGTGTCCATTGATTATGCTAATATGCATGCATACAAGTCCTTTAGTTGCTCTCTATCCCCCCATCTCCTCTGTCATTTGTCTATTTCCGTTCATCAGTTTATGTTTATCATTACATGCCACATATAAGTGAGATTATAATGTTTATTTTTCTCTGACTAGCTTATTTTCCTTAGGATAATGTTCTCCAGTTCCATCCATACTATTACAAATGATAAAAGTTCCTTCTTTTTTATAGCAGCATAGTATTCCATTGTGTAGATGTACCACAGTTTTTTAATCCACTCATCTGCTGATGAACACTTGGGCTGTTTCCAAATCTTAGCTATTGTAAATTGTGTTGTTATGAACATAGGGGTGCATATTTCCTTCTGATTGGTGTTTCTGTTTTCTTAGGATATGGTCCTGGAAGTGGGATTATTGGGTCAAATGGGAGTTCCATTTTTAACTTTTTGAGAAAACTCCCTACTGTCTTCCACAGAGGCTACACCTGTCTGCATTCCAACCAGCAGTGCAGGAGGGTTCCTTTTTCTCCACATCCTCCCTCCCCAGCATTTATCCTCTGTTGATTTGTTGATGATCACCCTTCTGACAAGTGTGAGATGGTATCTCATTGTTGTTTTGATTTGCATCTCTTGGATGATTAGTGACTTTGAATAAAAATAGAAAGCTTCTACATAGCAAAAGAAACCATCAACAAAACAAAAAGAAAGCCCACTGCCTAGGAGAATATATTTGCCAATGCTATTTCAGATAAGGGTTTCAGAGAGCTCATACAACTTAACAAAAGGAAGATAAACAATCCAATCAAGAAATGGTCAAAGGACCTAATTAGACACTTTTCAAAAGAGAACATAAAGAAGTCCAGAGGCAAATGAAAACATGTTCAAAGCATAAGTACTTTTAATTCTCATGACAACCCTATATTTAGGCATTATTATCACTTCCACTTGCATGCTGCAAAATGCAGCACAGAGAGGGGAAATAACTCAATCAAGAACACACAACTAGTGAGGAGTAGGATTTATACCCAGGCAGCCTTGCTCTGGGGACCATGCTCTAACCAATATACCATACTGCCTGATTGTGTCATACAAGCCATTTTCCCATGCTTTATCTCACTGAAAAGATATTCCTGCCCTAGGTTATTTTATTATAATTATCTAAGTAATTAGACAGATATCACATTTAGAGTAGTTCTGTAGATCCAAAATCTGGCTATAATCTTCCTTCTGCCTACCTAGGTCTATTTGTGTAATCTCATCTCTGAAAGATGAACATGAAGGAATTTTTACTATTGCATTTTATTTCCTCACTGATTTTGCTGTTAATATAATCATTTGATTAGGTCTCTAATGTAGAGCACATGTACCTAAAATGAACAAACCTTTTATATTACAGAAAAAGCCATAAATTATCTCTATATAAAGTGAGCACAGACAAGGCCGCCATATTTTTGTGAACTTTGTGAGACACCTTAACCACAGTTGTATTTTCTCCCTGAAGAGAGGGGTAAACATTACATTGTTTTGACCTTGGAATCATTGGGTCTTATATTTATCCTCTATAATAAAAGCCCAATATGCAAATTGTTCTTTCAACCAGGAGTTCTACCAACCACTCATGGCCTCTCTCCCAGCCAGTCCAGTCCATTGGGCCCCAATCGGGGCAGGTCTGCTAGATCATACCCATTCACAAATTTGTGCACTGGGCCTCTAGTTTTATATATTTCTCAAAAAATTTTATAGATATCAATAGCCATTTAATCTGCTCTTAGAAAGAAAAAACATAAAAAAGAAAAATTATTGGACATGCAAGTACTTCTTTATGAATTTAGCAGTCCATCTTTTGATCATTTTTATTGTAATTTGTGACTCCTCAGTGGACACTTATCAATAGCTCTAATTTATTTTTTCTATAACTAAAATTTCCTTTATTCTATATTATCCTATTAGAGTTTTATTATTTTTACATCAGAACCTTAAGATATAGATTAGTAATAAAAAATAAAACAAAAAGGTATCTCAGTACAGAAAATAAATGAAAACGTTTAATAAATGAAAACCCAAACCCAAGATCTGGGGAAAACCAAAGGTCAAGACAAGCCTTAACCAAAAATGTTTGGAAATATTCAAGGAGCTACTATTTTTTTTTTTTATTGATTTTTTACAGAGAGGAAGGGAGAGAGATAGAAAGTCAGAAACATCGATCGATGAGAGAGAGACATCGATCAACCGCCTCCTGCACGCCCCACAGTGGAGATGTGCCTACAAGCAAGGTACATGCCCCCAACCGGAATCAAACCTGGGACCTTTCAGTCCGCAAGCCAAGGCTCTATCCACTGAGCCAAACCGGTCTCGGCAAGGAGCTACTCTTTTGAGCCATATTCTCTCAGCTTCCAGCGACCACATTTAATAAGCATGTCAGCCAGGAAAGACCAGCAAAAATGTTTTAAAAACATTTAAAAGCAAATGTAGACTTATTTAGTACTGCACAAAGTGCTAATTTCAATAGACACATTAAAATAGAGGATATTTGAGGAAGATCACTAATAAAAGCATTGGCCACTCTGCCCAAATTGTTACACATAAAAGTTTGCAGCATTTTATTGCTAGTGTTTTAAAACTCTATGAACAAGTTCTAATACTTGTTTCTTAAATGTAAAATGTTTCTTAAAACGTTTCTTAACACTTTTATGTGTAACAATAGTTTGAAAACCCACTACAATATTAAATGCTGATCATTACAAGTATACATGAAATACCTTTATAAAAGCAATAGTTAATAAATGGATTGATGTTAACAAGGTACTATGGTCCTAAAAGAGGCCACTTTCACAGGCTTTAATAATTATGGGTTATTATAGTAGTTATATGAAGGTTTTATAGTAAACAGAACAGTTATATATAGGAAGCTCAGGTAGTTGTGAACTTGAAGAGATCACTGGACTCTATTTCAAAGCTTCAGCAATGTCTGCAGAAGGATGATCTTTAGGGTTTTCATTAGTGCACACAGAGAAGAATTCAATTACATTCTTGTACATTTCATCCGGTTCTTTCATATTAATAGATGGCCTACTTCCCAAAGTTGCATAGTATGTTTCATCATCAAAGTCACTTCCTCAAAAGTTTTATCTTCATCATCGCCATCTGAAGGAGTACTGTGTGAAATAGACAAAGTCATTTCCCACAGAATAAGGCCAAAAGCAGATACACCTGCCTTGCCAGTCATAATACCATTCTCCAAAGCTTCCTTGGGTTTCCAAGGCTCAGTGCCAATACAATAGGCAGCAGGGTCAGTCCCAGTCATGTCCGATGGTAGAGGGGCTCCCACATCATAGATTTTACTCATTTTAAAATCATCTTTTATCAGGGCTTATGCCCAGGTTGTGGGCTTAATCTCCTGCAGGAAGCAGCTGATCAATGAAGTTTCTCTCTCATCAGTGTTTCTATCTCCCTATTCCTCTCCCTTCCTCTCTCTCTAAAAATCAGTAAAAAAAAATATTTTTAATAGAAAAAAAAATTGAAGACATTTGAAGACTTTATGTCTCCATGAAGGAATTTCTTATCTTGGTACAGATACTTTAACCCTGTTGCCATTATGGCTGCTGAAACAGGGATGAGTCACAGGAAAATGGGGACTAGCTGGGAACTAACCTTATCTACTGCATAGAAGTTGGTTAGGGTTTTCTTCCACAGTCTAGGTGTGTAGGCAAGGCATGTAGGGAAAAGACAAACTATAAAAGTAAAATGGTAAGTAAATTTCCCAAGTATAAATAACCCAAATTGTCACTATTTTGGAGACTCGGACGATAAAGCAAACATCTTTCATCATTTTTTAAAAGATTTATTTAATTGAAGAAAATTTTATTGAGAGAGGAGGGAAAAGGGAGAAAGAGAAACATTGATATGAGAGTGACATGGATCTGCTACTCTCCCCCATCCCTTGATGCCCCTTACTGGAGATTGAGCCACAGTGTAGGCATATATCCTGACCTGGAATCCAACGGGCAACTTTTCAGTGCATTGGATAATGCCTACGTAGTCTACTGAGCCATTCTGGTCAGGCCATTTATTTTTATTTTTTTTTTTTAGAAATGAAAAATTCAGCTCTCAACCTGACCCTCATGGCATATAGCCCAAAATACTTAGTAAACGTCTGAATGATATTTTTCAAATACTGGGATTTACAGATAATACATGGTCTCTAAACTCCCTGAATTCCTTTCCTTTTAAACTTAGTCCCTTCATCCCCACCCCTAAGGGGATAGATAAAGAAATCATAACTGAGCCTTTACCTCTTATTTACTTTTTACTTTCAAACCAGTCCATTTTTCAAGTGAGACTTTCCAAAAGGCAGGAGGGGATTTTGAAGATTCTGCACCACCAGATAGTTGAGTGGGAAGGAAGAGCCTCAGTGAGCATATTATGCACTTTTTGCTGCTTAAAACCCCAGACCTGGGAGTTATCATATCCTGGAGTTCTGTCTCTAAACTACTTAGAAATATGTCTATTGTTTCTTAAAACATATATTTGTTCCTCTGTGTTTAACATTAGTCTGACTCAGTTATTTTTCAGCTTTATTATTGCTAAATAAACTAAAACCTTAAAGTGAGCCGAGTGAATATATGTTTCATGCAAATGGGTCTGGTTGAATTTCATGTTTTAATAAAGAAGCACACAGTCTGGAACATCTTGCCTTTGATTAGAAAGTGAAAATACAATTCTTTCTGCTGATTCACCATTAAGTAAGAAACCACAGTAGGAGTGCCTATTCCTTTGTTGTACTTTGCATATCATTATGCAGAGCATTTAATAAACAAACCCTAAATTGATAATGGGCACCCAATTTAATTGATAGTGTAAGATTTTGACCCTTCTCTAGGTGAGCCAATAGATAAAAAACAAAACAAAAAACAGAAAGTAACAAATACATATCTGTTATTTCCCTCAACCTTGAAATGTATCTATCAGGCACTTAATGAGGTCCTTTTGTTGTATCAGAAAGGTCAACTTCATTGTCACTGTTTTTTTAACATGCTATTTGTTCAACAAATCTTTTTTATTTCCCCCTTTCTAGAAAGTTTAAGTTGGTATGCACTAATGCGATAAACTATTGACTTTCATCCTGGTCACCCAACTCCACAAAGTCAAAATGATCAAAGACTAAGCCATTTCTCACTCTGCTTTAATCTCACTGCTTCCATAGAAGATGGAAGTAAACAGTCACACTGAGCTCCAATTACCAACATCAAGATAAAAAAGAAGTGGCTTTCCTTTTCCGCCTTTGAAATTATAAATGGATTGATGTAAAACAAATTTCAGAGCTTCAAGTACTCACTTGCTTTCTCGTTGCAAAGAGTGCTCTGAGTAAGAAAACATAAATGGGTGAAGGAGAGGTCATCGGGTCCCTGGGCAGTCTCAGCGGTTGCCAGTAAAGCAAAGACAGGTGTCTACTATCAAAACCTGATTTCCTTTGCTTTTTTATTATTTAGGTTAAAATTCTATTAGCAAACTATTATTTGTATTTTCCCAAGAACCTATGTACCAGATATATGGTTAAGAAAATTTACTACTAAAACAGATCCAAATTATAAGGAAAGGTGGGAACAATTTGACATTATATTGCCCCAAAGCAGAAATCAATGGGGAAGAATATTTTGGAGCCATGACACATTTTCTCCCTACTGAATATTTTCATTAGAAAAGATAAAAAAAAAAAGTAAACAAACAAAAAAGCCTCTGAAGAACTCTTTTGCATTTGGATTGCTTTCTTTAAACATACACACACACACACACACACACACACACACACACACACACACACACACATATTATTTTTTTAATTGATTTCAGAAAGGAAAGGAGAGAGAGGGAGAAACATGAATGATGAGAGGGGATCATTGATCATCCTCTGGCATGCCCCACACTGGGGATCGAGCCCACAACTTGGGCACGTGCCCTTGACCAGAATCGAACTCAAGACCCTTCAGTCCTTGCCAGCAGATCCTGAATGATGGATAATGATTACTCTGACACACTCTTCTGTGAAAGAGAAGCTAAGAGGCTTGTTGGCACAAGGAGCCAAAAAAGCCCTGTTCACCTGCCTCCTTAGGCTTTTATTGCCACCAGCAGCTTGAACTAAAATTAACCTCTAGATACAATCAGCCGGGTAAATATCCTTGAGAAAGCACCTGTATCTGTAAGTGTCTTTCAAACAAGGACATTTTGAAGTCTAAACATGAAGATTCTAATAAAACACCTGGGGGTCAGACTTGTTTGGAAAAATCAAGGTAGGGGCTGCCACCTTCAGCAAGGTCCTCCCAAAGGCCCCTAACCTTTCAGAGATTCCTCCTCCCAGACCTTTCAACCAAGTCCCATGTTTCCCCACAAGTCCTCAGACCCAGGCTCTATGCCCTGAGCCAAACCAGCTAGGGCTGGATTGCTTTCTTTTTTCCATGGTTAGAGTCATCATTGCTTCTTTGGCAGAATTGCCATTTTATTTGCATGCTTTAACTAAAATAATTGGTTGTTTCATATCTGTCTTAAAAATAACTCTCCCATAAAACCATTTTTTCTCTGGATGATGGCATTTTTGGGGATCTGTTTTCAAATCTTAGAACCATTCTTATGTGGTATCTGAGGAAAAGCCTGATTCCTTTAGCCCTATCTATGCTAAGCCAGAGTATCTCCACATCCCATAAAAGCACAGATCATGCTGGTTTATTTTCCTCATTTCTCATGGTAAACCCAGATATTTAAAGCTGATCCTACCATTGGTTGATTTAAATTTCAAAGTTTATAGACCATCTATCAGTCTCAATTAGCATTATAGAAAGCAAGCTCTCCAAGGATTTTTCCAGCATTAACTTTGAATTGTCAGTGATATAGATATTTCTAATACTAGATGAATGAATGATAAGAAATAAAATGGAGGGCAGTTTATCTGTCCATGTATTCATATCCTGGTCCACTTGTTTATAGCATAACTAGGGGCCCAGTGCACAAATCTGCACGCCTTCAAAAGAACTCTGGGCACAGAAGCAGGTCTCAGCCCATCCTCCTGCCCTCATCTGGCCACTCCTGCTGCAGCACCCGGTTCCCTCTCTGCCATCAGCCCTGCTCCCCGAAAACCAGTGCTCCTCCTGCTGATGGCAGGGAGCAATTGGGGCCGACAACAGCGGCAGGTGCGAGCAGGCACAGTGCTGTCAGTGGGTGCAGCGGTAGCTGCTGCCCCAATTGCCCCTCAAGAGCACGGAGAGGTAGAGAAGCCCTCAGGTGTGATCGGGGCCAGCAGCCGCTGCTTGCACCTGCTAACTATGCCAAGCGATTGTGGTCAGCTCTGGGCACCAGCAGCTGGTGTTACCAGTGGCTCCAGTGCCAGCTGTGAGTACAAGCAGTGGCTGCCAGTCCTGATCACCCCTCAGGAGCAAGGAGAGGTGAAGAAGCCCTGAGAGGTGATTGGGGCTGGCAGCCACCACTCACACCTGCTGACAGTGCCAAGAGATCAGGGCCAACTCCAGGCACCAGCAGCAAGTGTGAGCAGGGCCAGCACTGGCAGCAGGAGTGAGCGCCAGGTAGGACCATGGTGTTCAGGAGCAAAGAATTTTCAGTAATCACCAGAGTCTCTCCCTGATAACAGCTGGCACCCAGCTTTGGTCTGGCACCCCCACTCACCTGGTCCACCATCCCGCTGCAGCCAACAACTGCTATGTTCTGTGCTCTACTGCCTGCTGCTGAAGCACACCATGTTCCACACATGCCCCTGGTGGTCAGCAAATGTCATAGCAACCAGTTGTTTGGTTGTTCTGCTGTTCAGTCTATTTGCATATTAGAGTTTTATATATATAGGCTAGAGGCACAGTGCATGAAATTTTTGCACAGGGCTAGGGAGTGTTCCTTAGCCCGGCCTGTACCTTTTCCAATCTGGGATCCCTCAGGGGATGTCCCACTCACAATCCAGGACTGCTGGCTCCTAACTGTTGCCTGCCTGCCTGCCTGATTGTCCCTAACTGCTTCTGCCTGCTAGCCTGATTGCCCCCTAACCACTCCCCTGCTGACCTGATGGACACCTAACTATTCCCCTGCCAGCCTGATTGCTCCCAACTGCCCTTCCCTGCTGGCCTAATCACCCCCAACTGCCCTTTCCTGCCAGCTATCTTGTGACAGCCATCTTGTGATGGCATGAGGGCAGCCATCTTGTGATGACATGAGGCCATTGCACGAGGGCACAAGGACCACCTAGGCTTTTATTAGTATAGATGGTCTGCTTCCTTTTGGAATTGCCTTCACTAAATTGTGCTTTAGTATTTGGCTTTGGCTTTTATTGGATTTGACTTAGTAATTGGTTGTATGAATTGTGCTTCAACATTTGGATAGTAGCCATTATATAATTTAATCTCCCCTCTCCATATGTAACTAGTCATGTTCCTCATTTTTGCACTGGCTGCCATGAAGCTTAAATGCAAATATAAATAAGGCCTCCAGGTATTCTGGTTGTTTATAATTTGGATCTATTTTTTCACTCCTTTTTTATTTGCCTTATATTTATACTAAAGGCCAGGTGCACAAAATTTGTGCATGGGTCCCTAGGCCTGACTGGCTACCAGGGCTGATCTGTGGGGCAACTGGCAGGGTGATCAGGGCCTCCACTCACACCCACATGGCCTAGCATCACCCATTCACCTATTTGACCACAGTCCCGCTCTCGCCCCGCCTGGCAGTGCCTCTACTGCTGCCTGCTGCCAGTGCTGCATTGCTGACACCCGCCATGTTCTGTGCCACCCCTGGTGGTCAGCTAACTCCCAGTTGGTCATACCTATGGGGACAATTTGCATATTAGCCTTTTATTATATAGGATCTTCTTTTTTTAATACTTTTTAAAATTGATTTCAGAGAAGAGAGTGAGAGAGAGAGAAACATCAGTGATGAGAGAGAATCATTGATTGGCTGCCTCCTGCACACCCCCTACTGGGGATTGAGCCTGCAACCCAGGCATGTGCCCTGCCTGGGAACTGAACTGTGACCTCCTGGTTCATAGGTCAATGCTCAACTACTGAGCCACTCCAGCCAGGCATATATTCTTCTTTATGCCCTTGAATTATTTGTTTAAAAGAGGTGGTGTACAATAAATTTAACAATTGAAAATATTTTTATTCTAGTATAATAATTTTCAGATTTTAAATCATATGAAAGATTTTATAAAGAAATGGTAGTCAGATGTTTTATCTTTTTCTCTGAGATAAGGTTAAACATAAATGAACATAATGGATTGCACTACACATTAAGCAGCAATTAGTAAAATAAAGATTTGTATCTGTTGAGCTAGGTTGATGGGGGAGATTGCAGAAATATATTTGAGAAGCCATGAAATCAAGTAAATTTTAGCAATTCTTTCACATCACCTTAAATATGCAATTATTATAAAACTGAGTGATAGATTTTCTGTGCTTCTAGGGCCTTATTAGCTATTGGCTTCTTTAAAATATGACCCATGATTTAGTCATTCCCAATATATAGCAAAACATCTGACCCATAAGTAGGGCTTCATTAAATATTTTTCAGTGCCAAATGAGTTTTTGTCTATTCAGAAGTATTCATGTGTGAAGTAATATTTCAGGGTGCTTTCTAATCTAAAGCAATTTCATTTATGTTGTAGAAGATATCATGTATAATATGATGCTTGATGCAGCCTCTTATTTCTATAATGATTTTTTTGTGAATGGAACATACATAATCAGATCAAAATAAGACTATATTCAACAACTTGTCTAGCTGTTCATAAAATTCATCAAAAGCAACTCTCAAAAACAGACTAGCTGGTTTTCTTAGTGATTAGATCATCAGTCTGAAGACTGAAGGGTCCAGTTCCAGTCAAGGGCAAGTACCTCAGTTGCAGGCTTGATCTCCAGCCTGGGTTGGAATGTGTGCAAGAGGCAACTAATCAATGTGTCTCTCTCACATCGATGATTCTCTCTGTGTGTCTCTCCCTCTTCTTTCCATTCCCTCTAAAAAACAATGGGAAAACATCATCAGGTGAGGAGTAACCAAAAACCAAAAACAGACCATCACTTTCAGAAACCAAGAAAAATTAACACAATATATTGGCAAGATTTTTCTTAATTTTCTAACTTTTGATGAAAAATGCTAGTTCAGCAAATGTAAAGAGAAAATTTGAACAATTTTTTCAAACCAAATAAAAGTAGCAAGAATGCACACCCTTGGCTTGTTTCTAATCTTGTTTCTGTGCTTTTTGTTTATGTTTCATTATCCTGTCTTCCAAATTAGCAATCCTTTCTTCTGCTTCATCTAGTCTGTTAGGGTATTGTTTTAAGTCAGTTATTTCATTGTCAGCTTGGTACTTTCTGTTTGGTGTTTCCTTATAATTTCTTTTAAGCTTATTGTTGAAAGTATTATATAGATCCTCCTTTTCCCTCCAATAAACCTCTTCCAGCCCTTTCCCCATTATAATTTCAATCTCTTTGAAATTCTCAGTGTTCATCCATTCTTCTCTAATGCTTGGTGAGTGTCTTTGTAACCATTACTTTGAACTCTTTATCAAGTGTATTTCTTATTTTTGTTTCATTAAGGGTTTCTTCCTGAGTTTTTTATCTTGTTCTTATGTTTGGAGCATATGCCTTTGGTTCTTCATTTTATTCAACTCTTTGTGTTTGTTTATATGTATTAGGTAAAATAGCCACCTCTCCCAATCATGAAGAGTGGCCTTGTCTATGTAATAAATCTTATTGTTAAACATTGCCCTGTTTTTTTGTTATTTCTCAAACCTTCGTGATCATCTAAGCAGCCATATTTATCTTGATGGAGCCCAGGTGTTGAGGGTGTGCTAAGACCTGTCAGTTTTCCAAAGTGAAGAATTTTAGTCAGCACCAAGTTTTAGGCTGATTGGAAGTGAGACCCTCTGGCAACAGCTTTCAAACTATGCAAATATATACACTTTTGGTGGTCCACAGTCATAAGCCCTGTTGGCCTCCAGGCTAGGTGATCTGAGGATGTTCCCTAGGCCAGAGGTCATCAAACTGCGGCTCATGAGCCACAGTTTGCTGCTCTGTTGACCAATGAGTTTGCCGACCACTGCCCTAAGCAATCATTACAAAAATCAGGACTTCAGACAAGTGACCAACTCTCTCTTAGAGGTGTCAGCAAGGCTGGGGGAGAGGCTGAGGCTTCAGGACAAGTACACAGGCCTTTTCCACAGAATCATTGGCCGAGTGTTCCCCTTGGCTGCCTGCAGTGACTTTACTTTGGTAACCTCCCAAGAACTGTCTCTCTGGTTGTTATACTCCTGTGAGACCGAGGAATCCAAGCCCTGCCAGCCACCGAGCCAGGTGATCAAGAAGCATCCTATGTGGCCTGCATAATCCCACCAGCACTAGTGAGGTAGCAGGAGAGCTCAGCAAAGCAATGGGAGGGTGCAGGGTCCCGGGAACACCCACTGGCTTTCGCTAGGCAGCCCAAGAGCAAGGGACTTTGTGTGCTCACCAACACTCAAGTAGAGGAAGAGCGCAGAAATGGTACTCACCAAAGACAAGAATTTTGGGGGTTCATCTCTCTGGTGCAGGCCTTAAGGGTTGGAGTGCCTGATGTGGTACACACACCCCTCATTCCTCAGGGAGAAGCTCTGGAGTTGTGAGAATTCTCCCAATTGTAGTTTGTCACGCCAGGAGGTAGGGCTTTTAAAAAGCAAGAACATGTTTCGGCCTCTCCTATCCATCTCAATGTGATCCTTTTCTTATTTGTTGTGAAGGAGCTATTCAGCTACTTTTCCCTCTTTTTCATAGAATTGTTCCATGTGTAGTGGCAGAGTCCATATGTCCATGGGAGAAGGTAAATTCAGGATCTTTCTATGCCAACCTCTTGAACCATCATTCCTTATGTTTTGAGAAGTCATGCTTTCTAGAACACTCGAAATTGCTCTGCAGTTTTATTCCTTGTGGCTGGTGCCTGCTCTTGTGAAGCTGGGCAGAGATTGTAATCGTATTAAGAAATGAGGGGAAACCTTTAAAGCAAATGTTAAAGGGAAACCTCATTACTTTATGAAATCTGGAATGTGTATAAAATCCATAGGCAAAAGTTATTAGTTTTAACAAAATCTGTCTGACTTCAATAAAATTTTTGTTAATGAATTATGTATGTATACTAGGTACATATACATCTATTTTCTCTACCTCAAATGTAAACTTTGCCAGAACTGTGATTTTTCTGTTTTGTGCACTGATGTGTTTTCAAGTGCCTAGAATAATGCCTGATGCAAATCTTCTCCTTAGACATCTGTTGAATGAATATAAAAAGTTCATGCTGAGTGATAAAAGTATTATTAGCTCTATTTGTTTTTCTTTCTTTTTTTCCTATGTGTTAATCCTTACCCGAAGATATTTTTTCATTGATTTTAGAAAGAGTGGGAGGGAGGGAGAGAGGAAGGGGCAAGAAGAGAGATAAATATCAATGTGAGAGAGACCCATCAATTAGCTGCCTCCTGCATTGCACGTTCCCCAACCAGGGTTGAGAAAAGACCCTGCATCCAGGTATATGCACTTGACTGGGAATTGAACCCACCACCCTTTGGTGCACAGGTTGACACTCAAACCACTGAACAACACTGGCAAGGGTTATTAGCTCTATTTCAATTCAAAGTCCCCCCCCTTTTTTTTCAGAAACATAAAATCAGGAGGAAAACCATGGGCCACATAAGCAGCTTCCAGAATAGGCAGCACTGAGCTTCCTTGTGGAATGCCTTCGAAAATTTGGAACTTCGAGATTATTTATTCCCATGATTAAACAACCTCTGTAGTCTTTCCTTACCATTAAATCAAGTGCTTAAGAAGGGAAAACTGCCACCATACTGATTCGGGTTGTTTTCCTGAGCAGAAGGCATTTTTTTCCCAGGTTCTTGTCCAGATGGATTGGAAGAATGAAGCCATGGATGAAAGGTGGTAGATGAAAAGGGTAGAAATTTAATGGAAGCAAATACAGTCTTACACATAGGGAAGAGGTTTCAAGGGGGTAACCACCAAGCTCCTTTATTCTAAGGTTTATAAAGGCTGTAGTTCTTTGTTCCTTCAAAATGCATTCTAATTGGTCACTCTTTTGCAGAATATCAGCTTCAAAGCCCAAACCACATGTGGTGCCCTCCTCCTTCTCTCCCTTTTCTGTGGTAGAATTTTCTATCTCCTGTGAAAATCTGTTTTCCTCTTTCTCCCATTCATTGGCATTTCTCTATCCTCTGTGAAAGTTGATTTCCTCTTTCTCCTCTTACCCTGTAGCTTTCCCCTATCTTCTGTGAATGGATGTCTTCCTCTCCCCTTTTCCTGTGGCGCCTCTTTTTTTCTTTTCCTCTGTGGATGTATGCCTTCTGGCAGCTCCAAGACCCCACCTAGGCCTTCCTCCCTCATGGACCCTCTTTATTCCTAAATCTCTCTAAACCTGCCTATTTTATCCCTAAAATTCCTTTCAATGTCATTCTTTTCACAGCCCATTTTCATACCATCCTATTCACATCCCTCTCCTTAAATCTTCTTCCTCAATAGAGCAAAATCAAAACACAAATAAAGGTATGCAAATGCAAGCCCCAAATTAAAATGAAAATAGTAAATACACTAAAATTATTATCTGTTACTCGGCCTTCCTATCTAACCAGAGATCTTTGAGACTTTGGAATTATTATTTAGTATTGAAAGTCCTCTGAAATCATAGCTACACACTATATTTAAATTTATCTTTTCACCCTCACAAAGGATAGGTTTTACTGGGGAATCAAAAGGAGTCTGTTAATCCTTGTCTTTGTCTGAGCCTGGGAATGGAAAAGGGTGTGAATGACCCCTGTCCTTAATGAGTCCTCATAGACCGCTAAGAAGCACAGCATTTATACCCTAACCTAGGTGCCTTCCACTCACTTTTAAAGGGTGGAATCTAGAGAAAGTTTGAGCAGAAAGGAAGTAGTCTCTGGACCTGAATTTAGAAACTATGCATGAAAAACTATTTCAAAAGAGCCATTTACTGAATATATTCATTGAGTATTATTTTTATGTGACAGAAATTCATCAGGGTATGAGGTGAATAATGAGTTAATGTTCTGGCTTTTTGACAATGTGTGATTCAGCTAGATCATATAATCATACTCTGAATAAATTTTAAAAATATATATGGTTGGAAGGAGGGAATTGAAAGACTGGAATATTTAAAACTATATATGGGCTGAGGCAAAAGTAGGTTTACAATTGTATATGGAAAATAATACAATCTCTCTATATAAAAGGCTAACATGCTAAGTGTCCCTCTGACCAGTTGCTATGATGTGCACTGACCACCAGGGAGCAGATAGTCAATGCAGGAGTTGCTGAGCTGCGTTGTCTTGGCACCTACGGTTCTCAGGAATCAGAGAGGAGGAAACCCAGTTCTGGTGTGTGTCACCTAAGAACCGCCCTCTCACAATCCAGGACCCCTCAAGGGATGTCAGAGACCGGGTTTTGGCCAATCCCCGCAGGCCAGGCCGAGGGGCCCCATAGGTGCATGAATCTGTGCAGTGGGGCCCTAGTAATAAATAATAATGCAAGAATAAACTATGTTTCATGTACTCACAACTGTAAACCCACTTTTGCCCAACCCTGTATATAGTTTTCATATATACCTAGTATATTCTATATATAAATATATAGTTTTAAGAATGGTACTGCAAAGATTGAGGCCTGAGGCTCTGATTAGAACCTTAGGGTAATAGTAAAAACAACACAGTTGGTGTATATTGGTCCTAAATTTTAAAAAAAAATATATCTCCAATTAGGAAAATCACCCCTTCTTGTTTATTCTCCCTTTGAATAAGGAAAATCATTATAGTTCTTGGAGACAGAGGAGAAAATGTGAAACCTTGGATTTAAATAACTTTTTCCTCAGACTATACTTAAAATTTAAAGGTCTAGTTTACACATAAAATAAAATCTAGAGCCTTACATTTGTGATGTTTTATCTGCTTCACATATGCATTGCTAAAATTGGATAAAATTTCTTAGAAAAAAAAATAACAGTGCATCTGCTCTCCATGAAATTTCTCTAAAGGATATTGATGTTGTTATTTGCTACAATGAGCTACCTGAATGCCATGCCATAATACAACATGACAAAATGTAAGCTGGGGTAATTCAGCATGGCAGCATTACTTGGGGTCAGAATTTAAAGTATTTTAGATTAAGTTAACATACTAGCGAGTGTTGCACAGGATTTGCTACAGCTTTTTGAGACTAAACACATTAGATATCAGATGATCCCTGTGCATCCCTAACACCCAACTACCAGCTCTCCTGGAGTTACTGTGGGAAGAAGACACATGGATCAGCCAGCTGTAATCTTCTCCTGGTATAGGACAGAATGGGATTTCATAAATACCCTGGGCATCCCAGCATATTTGAAGGCAGAAGGCAAGAAACATCTTTTCTCTCTGCACTCATAAGCAGCTGAACTTCAAGACACAGATGGGTCAGAATTTATTGTAGTCCTCTAGCCACCAAACACATGGACCTGTAGATATGGCAGCTTGCACTGTAGTCCTCCCTGTGAGCACCGACCTCATGTGAAGTGTGCAGCCAGGGTCCTGCAGAGGCCATCCACATGTGTGAACATGAGTGTCAAGTTGCCCGCAGCCCTCAGAGTGAATGGGAAGTCATCCCCAGTCTCCCAAAGCAAGCTTAGTGGGAGAGAATGGATGTGAGAGGCACCTCACAGCCAGCACCTCACTGAGCTCATTTTTTATTTTAATCTCTTTAAAAACAGAAGTAATACTTAAATTTATGTTTGCTGTAAACAGTTCTGACAATATTGAGGTATAGAGAACAGAAATAAGTGCCTTGCACTGGCTGCTCACACTATTCCACTCCTATTTCCAGAGGTAATGGATGGTAATTGTTTTCTCAGTGTTTTATTTTGGGGCTAGGACTAAATATTTAAACTTACTATAAGCAAATGGTTTAATTATTCTTATCATGGGACTCATTCGTAATTGAAAATCCTAATATATCTATCATATCCCCCATTATATCATGTATCTCCAGTAAGTCCCTATTACACTATTTTATCTGTAACTCTGGAAGTACATTACCACAGTACATTTAATTCAAGAAGGAGAACTTCTTAACATGTTGTGGTTGCCTCCATAGGTAATTGCTACGTTTTTATAATCTTTGGATTGGAAAACAGTAATAACAAAAAATCTATAGTGAAGTCTACAACACTTTGAAATTATTTCACATTTTTCTTAGCACAGTTATATAAACATTTTAAAAAAGAATGCCTACATGTGAAAGCTTATTTATTTTGCTTGCAAATAATGATTGCTGTGCAGGTAGATTTGTCGATCACTTGAAAAAATTAATCATCACTGCTGACCATGTCTACCCAATCCCAACACAAAACAGACAATGACATACACACACACACACACACACACACACACACACACACACCATGATCAAAATATTAGTATCAGACTATAGAAATTTTGCATCAAGCAGGGAAGTTCACCAAAAATAAACCCTTCAAAAATTACAGTAAAGCAATGCTGTTCTAAATGGGTCATCATTTAATTTTTAGATATTTATGTGTTATGAAGAGCAAACTGGTTTTCTATCCCAAAATAGCTCAATTATGTTTTGATTGCAACATCAGATTTTTCAAGAATCTTGGCTCTCAAATACTGTAATCATTTATGCATAAGTTGATAATTGCTTTACAAAAATAAAAATTGCTGCTGTGGTGGTGGTATAGTGTTGGTAAATGTGGTGTTTTCTGTCAATGTAGTGATATCACAATGTGCCCAGCTTTATTGATTTTGGAAAAAAACATCCTTTCTTCTGCATGGTTTTGGGTTTCTGTATCTTCCAGGGAAGGAAGAGGAGAGAATGGGCTGGTCACCCATCTCCATGACCTTTAGCAAAGGTTTTGCCGAGTACTTTTCTTCATTGACAAAGGCCTCAGTCAGACATGAAAGAACATTCAGTCCATTTATCCAAAATTTTCCCAAGAAATACTTATTTTAAAAAATACAGTACACTCTAAGTGACCCATGCCACATTTGTCCTAACATATGTATCACAAACTCGTGGAATAGTGAGCAGTTCTGGGCATGCATTTAGCCCCGTGAAAGCGATGCACTATAATGGAGGCATATTTCACAGGTCCTTCGTATTACCATTTTTTTCCCAGGGGAAAATGTATTATAAGGAATACATACATAGTTGCCCTGAATTGTAACTTTTCTCTAAATTTCTTTTTTATTTTTCACTGAAAGAGAAAAATGAACGGATTGGTTTTTGGAACTCAGATCAAAAAGCTTTTAATAGAGGGAACAGATGGACTGCTTCAGGTACCAACTCTTTGAGGCTGCTATTGCATTAAATTTAATGACTATAGGCAGGACCAAATCATTCTTAATGTACAGTAGTCATACTCTTATTCGCTTTCACCTTCCATGTTTCAGTTACAGGATCAACTGTAGTCCAAAAACATTAAATGGAAAATTTCAGAAATAATTCATAAATTTTAAATTGAGTGCCATTCAAAGTAGCATAAGAAAATTTCATATCATCCAGCCGCATCCATCCTACCCATGCTATATAAATTACCTACCCCTTAGTCACTTAGTGGTTGTCTCAGTTATTAGATGACTGTTGTAATACTACAATGCTTGTGTTCAAGTAACCATTATTTTATTTAAAAACTAAAGGCCTAGTGCATGAATTCATGCACAGATGGGATGCAGCTGGCCCACCCTGATTGTGACCAATCAGGGCAGGGCTGGCTGGGGGTGGGGCCACAGGCAGTTGGTTGGCCAACCCTGCCCCCTGATCAGGTTTTCGAGGCAGATCAGGGCCGCAGTGTACATCATAACAACTGGTCATTCCAGTCATTCAAGCAGTCCAGCAGCTTGGTTATATATATATATATATATATATGCAATAATTACATAAATGGCTGACCTCAAAGCCATTTATGTAATTATTGCAATCTATTGTTGTACTTGTTCTATTTTATTAGTAGTTATTGTTGTTATTCTCTTACTGTGCCTAATTTATATGCATGTATAGGAAAAAGCATAGAAAAGTAAGTCCTCAACATCATCTATAGGTTCTACAACTTTAAACAAAAGGACATATAAAAACCATTTTTACCATAATCTAAGTGCTATAAACAAGAATTAAGTTCTTCTGTAATCTCATCAATGTTGCAACAAAACAACATTGAGCAAATGTTATTTGAGGAGCTGCTATATACGTGGGGTTCAGTACCATCCACAATTTAAAGCATCCACTCAGGGTCTTGGAACTTATCCCCCCAAATAATGGAAGATTACTGTAACTTCCAACTCTAAATTTAATCATTCCAGTCATCTGTGCACTACAGAGTATGTCTTTGTTCCCAGCCTAAAGTTTAAGTAATGTCCATCTAAGCTTGCTAAGCTTAATAGGTCCCACTTCTTGCCCCACACAAAGAGAACAACATAGACTCAAAGTTATCAGATAACTTTTTAGATAAAATTTCAGTGAACTCTACACATGATAATCTTGGTCAATGTTATCTTGGGAGAAAACTAGTATCTTTTTCCTCATGTCTGCCTAGTAAAAATGTACAACCTCCTCTTGGGAAGAAACCATGCAAAAATAATAACACAATGAGAAAACATGAGGATGCAGCCCTCTCACCCTGTTGTCAGTGCCAGAGCAGGGTGCCTATGCATCAAAGATATTCAAGGTAACAAAAATGATAACCAGCCCAAGTGATTTTGCTGTCAAGGGGGTAATGTGTAAGTAGGTTACAGAACCCTTAGAGAGCAGGTAAATTTTGCTGGGGGGAGGGGGAGCAGGGAATAGCATTAATCAAAGTAGTAGAATAGTGAGAATAGGATAGTTGTAGTGAAAATTATAAGCCTTCTCTTTGGAAAATAGTTATTAAGTATCTAATGTTCAGATTTAGTTTTTCTATGAGAGCATTAGGCTTATAGGCTTCAGTTATCTTTGTTGTCCAAGCAAAAATACTTGTGTTTTTAAGTTCTAACCATATTCCTGTTCACCCATGACATCTCTAAACTGATTTCTCTTAAAACTTAGCCAAGGCAAAGGAAGCACTTTTCCAGTGGCAGGTTTAACTCCCTATTTTTTTGCAAGGTCTACTAAGGAAAATGTGTTTGATTTGGAAATAACAGATGCATAATTTATTTTTACATTTAAGTCCTTATCAATAAAAACCTAAGGTGAGAGAAGAGCTTTATGAGTCAGAGAAAAAGATGTACTCCTTTCATACTGGGCCTATTGCTTGCCATGTCAGAACTTCAACAAGTCTCATTGATCTTGGAATACAGAAATCTGCATTTAGTATGACCCATCAGGAGCAAAGAGGACCTCTCTGTAAGCCTGCCTCCTAACCCCACACTCTGTGCAAGAGCTGCAGAGGTTCTCTGCCATTCCTCCCTCTACTCAGGATGGCTGCTGACATCTGCACAAAATATGTTTGGGTAACTCCCAAGACAGGAGGAGGAATGTTGTCCAGATATATGGAAGGCCAAGATACTACCCTTTAAATTAAGAGGTGCTATTGCTGCTTCAGTTATCTGTAGGGCATGCACTTTAGGCTGTTGATTTTGTTTTGTTGTTTATAATGGTGGTAAAACATCTGTTCAGACACCAGCCTATTCTGTCACCCATTGTCTCCAGTGACAAATGCCATATCCATTTCAGAGGAAAACTGATCCAGAATAAAATGCCTGTAGAAACAGAGGGAAAAAGCAAAGCAACAATGGGTCATCCTCACTTTTCATTGGACCTAACTGGTTGGGGACAATCTATGTCAAAATCAGAAGTCATGTTTAAATTTCGTGAGTTTACGTGGCATGATTTACTATAACAATATTTTCAAGATAAGGTAAGCATGGTCTAAAAAATGCAGCATCTGATTCAATCAACATGCAAGCTTTGCAAAATTCCTTTGTACTTGTGCCCTAGAATGGTCTTAATTTTCTAAACCAGCTTCTGCCATTTCTAAAGGCAGAGACCTAAAGTTATAGGAAAAAAGTTTGACAGCTGACTCAAACAAGGATCTATTTAGTTGATTCCTGTTTGTCTGTTTTAAAGGTAAACTCATGTTCTACCGAAATCGTTTGTGAGACAACTCATTTATACAGGCTAAAGTTTTATAAGGGCATAAACCAGAACATTGTTATTCCTGAAAAGTATCTAAAGTGATATCCAACTTTTAAAAGGCTCATAGCATATCAGATGTTTGGAATTTCTTGCTTAGTAAGACTTTGAAAGCAATTTGAATTTTCTTCATTCTTCTTTAAAACCCCAGGACCTCCTATTTAAATTGTACTTAAAAGGAAAATAAAAATATTTTATTTTATTTTCTTACTGAGTTTCCTAATTCTAGCTTCATACATTAATATCATTGTTGGATAAAACAATGGACATTATAGAAGAGGAATTAAGAAGCTGATTACAGAATCCGCATGTAGCCATAGCTATATTTCTGCTGAAAGACTAGCTCAGATGTATTCAGCTTAAGGTCAGGAAAAATGAGCAAGATTATTCTTAGGACACCATGCTACATTTCTTCATCCTCACAACATCCCCTGTTGGATTAATAGAAACATTAGCTGCATTCATATTTTACAGCCAGTACAAAAGAAGCTATTGCTTTTCATTATAAATATTCTGAACACTTCATTCAAGAGAATAATGCACTTGATTACATACAAAGATACACGCACAGGATTCAGGGTGTCTCCTCAGTGCTTCAATATCTCCATTACTGTACTTAATTTTCTGAATTTTATATGTCTCAAGAAGAACATAAGTTCCTCTGTATTTCCACCTCCTATAAAATACCACACCATAGAAAATACTCAGCATAGTTTTGTTGAATGAAAGAATGGATATTATAGGAGGAATTAAGAAACTGATTATAGAATTCAAATGTGGCCATAGCTATATTGCAGCAGTGTATTTAAGAGCAAGATATTGAGAGAGACTGAACTCCTTACCATATGCAAGGCTATGTGCTAAACTATGATATATCAGAAAGAGTTTGCATCCATTGATATTTATGTCATGAAAGAGTATTTGTTGGAAACCTCATTTCCTGTCTACTTCAATGCCTGTTACAGAAATGTGATAGATGATAGAATAGACATAGCCAATGTTGTGGGGAGACTTCCAATATCAGTTGCAAATGACCACAGAGTCTGCTTAGTTGGTAATAAGCAAACAAGGATTTATTGAGCTGGCCAGCAACTGCTCTGCCTTTCTCCACACAGGGAGTCCAGAGAGCAGCCATGACCCTTTGTGTAGGACCACTTTTAAGTGTATTTACCACATCCTGTTTTTGCAGAACAAACAAACCAAGACAAAACAGTTTTTCCCAAGCAACATCAGAGTTCACGACCATGTTATTTATAGGGTCATCTTCTTCTTCAGAAAGCTGATAGTGTTCTATGAAAGAAGCCTATGTGCTGGGTAGGGGCCATGAGACCGTATCTCAAGGCCTGGTCTGATGTCAGCACTGACAACTCTATCTGGGGGATAGTCCAGGCCTCTCTGGAATGGGGCATACTCAAAATTCCCACTCTCTAACATTCCCCATTGGTTTTATGTGTATGAGTCAAATCATTGACTCTTTTGGGTCATTGTTGGCAAGGAAGTTATATTGACCCATGAGGATTATAAGCTTGATAGAATTAATTCTCTGCTGAATAAAGTCAGTGGGCCTGTTTATAAGATAAGGGCTCGGAATGAGGGCCAGAACTAATCTTTAGAGGGTCTGAAGACTTCTGAACTCTCTATTTTGCCTGGCTGTTTTAAGCCAGGTATGATGAAGCCACACTGGATCCCTCCACCTTGACTGCTATGGGGGTAGTCCTTTCCAGGTAGGAGTCAGTCAGAGTTACCCTGACTGATGGACCGGATCAGACATGCTTCTGGACTGCTTTCTGGGTGGACTGTAAAGCCTGTAAGAACTTGAGTAAAGATTGGTTATGGATTTTAGCTTTTCTAGATAGGGTTTCTATGTAAGCTGGCGAGGTGGGTAGGTCAGGGTTTGGAAGAGTCACTAAAATCTGGAGAGGCCCTACTTGTTTTTAGGGCAGCCTCCCGGACTGCGTTATTTACAGCCTCGTTCCCTCTTGCTTCTGAGGAATCCCCTTGTCTCACATAGGTAGAGATGGGAAGACTTAATTGCATCTGGTAGTGCTAGTTGGCCCATTGTCTTTGCTCTGCTCATATCTGTCTAACTGCCTAATATATTACCTTAAGGATCCTGGCTCTGAATTCTTTTAGGGAAAATGGATGTCAGTGGGCTCTTCTAGCTACTTCCTGCTGAGATGGTTTAGAAGTTTTTCTCAGAGCCAAGAGGTCCTTGCTAGTCTTTCTTATGGATTTTCCAAAGTAATATTTTCTGAATGTATTATAATAAACAGTAAATGTTAGATTTCTTTTATCAGTCCCTCTATAAGTACTTTGGCATAACTACTTCTGTTTAGGGAGGCAAAATGCAAATTATTTACTCTTCCTGGCTTACTGGCCTGTATTATTTGATTTTCTTACATTTCTCTTCTCCTTCTTATTACATGTACAACCTTTATAAATTTTACACTTCCAAAATAGCCTTTAAACCTTCTTTCTATGTCTTTTAAAAATGTATAACCATGCCTCAGATCTTCTACTCAATATTCCTTATTCTTTGAAACCTCAATCCTTTATGATTCTTAAAAAGTAAACAGCCAGAATTTCTTAGATTATTACTTATGACTTAGATCTTCTGTGATAAAACTAAGAGTAAGTAAAAATATTTCCTTTTGAGAGACAGAGATTTTTAAAACTTAAACTAGTTTTAATATTAAAGATATTATATCTTAAAGTTCCTTTGCTGAATATTCTACCACTGCCCAAGAAGTACTTAGTAACCCCACCCTGCCTGGCTCAGACAATGAGATTTTCTTTATGTGCATTGGAAGTGTTAAAAAGAAGAAAACGGGGCAAAGGAAGATCCACTGTGTTTTGTAGTAGCATAGTTCATATAAGCAAGAAACCAAGGACACCTGCAGAGCAGGTTGTAGCCAACAAAATCAACAAAAACCTATCTCTCCCTGCTGTCCTCGCTGACTCCCCTCTCCTCCTCCTTTTTCTGCATTAACCATTTACTCTGACCTTAGCAGGGGAAATAAGGCAAGTGGTTTGAGATCCTGTATAACCAGGCTTTTTACACTTAAGGAACAACTTCTCTCCCTCTCAGATTTTCCTTCTTTACTCCAAGACCCCAGAAGATCTCAACCTTCACTACTTCTGATATCTCCAACCATCCCCTGTTCCCCAGCCTAGGGCTTCTCTATCTCAGCAGGCTAAGAGTGAATTCCAAAATGTTAAGCTAACACAGCAAAATTATAAATCAAGGAAAAGCAATTAAAAGTTCTCTATTGTCTTCTCACTATCTTTAACACAGACTCACACTTACATTTATATATCAGACATTCTGAGTTTTTGACTTCTGGGAAGGTGATCCAGCTCCCCCTTCCACTCCCTGGGATGTGCGAAAGTCGGCCATTCCTGCTCACAAAATTTCTATAAATCTAAAGCATTAACAGAGGCTCCATAATCATCTACTCACCACGTGAATTCTGAAAATTTTTCAAAAAACATTGCAGAGGGGAACATGGAGACACCGACGAACTTTGACCCATTTTGATGGAGACCAACACGACAAACACAAAACAAACAATCCCTACACCAACACAATAAACACAAGACAAACAGTACGGACTCAACTACACCTGTCCTGGGCCGAGGACACCCTCGTGTCCTCTGGCCAGTGTCTGGAGGTTATGCTGCATCCATCCCTCCAACAAACTCTTACCCTTGAAATCTCAACCTAGGCACCTGTGACTTATCTCCTGTGAGACCAGTCTTCCCTTTTTCAGTAAATCCTTGCGGCTTCCACCTCTGGCCTTGGTCCCTGGAAAGGAAGGAGAGCCTCCAGCCCGCTGATCAGGGGTCCCTCTCACCTCCTGCGGGTATCTCACTGGCACCTCCAAATGTTGTGGGGTGACTTCCACGACCAGTTGTAAATGACCACGGAGGCTCTTAAGTTGGTAATAAGAAAGCAAGAATTTATTGAGCTGGCCAGTGACTGTTCTGCCTTTCTCCATGCAGGGAATCCAGAGAGTAGGCGCGACCCTTTGTGTAGGACCACTTTTAAGTACATTTACCATATCCTGTTTTTTGCAGAGCGAACAACCCAAGACCAAACAGTTTTTCCCAAGCAACTTTAGAGTTGACGACCATGTTATTTACAGAGTCATCTTCTTCAGAAAGCTGACAGTGTTCTATGAAAGAAGGACTACGTGTTGGGAAGGGGCCATGAGACCATATCTCAAGGCCTGGCCTGATGTCAGCAATGACAATTCTATCTGGGGGATAGTCCAGGCCTCTCTGGAATGGGGCATGCTCAAAAATTCCCACTCTCTAATAGCCAATACTAAGTCACTTTTTAATAATTGAATTTCAGAATCATCCACATTTTCCTTACTGAGTTTCCTAATTCTAGCCTCATATTCTAAAATCATAAGTTCTCTTCCTGTTTATGTCTATTGCTTTTTTTTTCCTAAATTGGATGCCTAAGTGATATTTTTGCTTTTGTTGTGATGCTGTAATGTGGGCGTGGGATGTAAGGGGCAAAGCTGAGAAGAGTTTCTGTATAATCTATGTTTGTCAAATCTTGGGATTCCTTGATTTTCTTCTCCTATGAAATAAAGGATTCAGAAGAAAGAACTTTGAGAGATGGACAGACTTGTTCAGAATGATCCCCCTAAAATTTTCTGTTACCTCAGGTAATGGTGAACTCTGGTCTCTCCTCTCTGAGTTTCCTAAAGATATTGACATTTTCAAACAGAAATTGGCTTAGTTCATTTCCTTAATAATTACCTTTTTTAAAAGCTGGAATGTTGTTAACCCAAATTCTTCATGAGCCTTCACTAATCTACTTAAAACCTTTTCCCACCTATGGCACACATTCTAAACTAACTCCAGACATAATTTATGATTTCATTAAACAAAGACTAGCTGCTATAATTATAACTCTATTTCATTGGTATGAATGACCGTGTTTATAAGTGAAGAAATGGCATTGCTTTAAAAAATTATGTCAGTTGGCTTTCTCTAAGTATTTTATCCAGGACGTTGTTCAGTTACTGCCAGTACTTACTCCTCTGATAACCCTGTCACTTAGGCTTTGGTGGTCACATGCCCGAGTTGTATCTTACAGGGATGGCTTCATATCTGTGGGAGCTTGGTTGCTTCCTTCAGAAAGGCAACAATAAAGATCACTGCCAGCACAACAGGACTGGAAATCCTGGGATTAGAATAATACCCTGTGTAGAATGGAGTGAACCTTGCCTAGAGAAGTCACAGCAAACCCAGACCTATAAGTAAAGTATTTCATTGCCTCTCTGTAGCACTGTATGCAATTAAGTACTTATCAAATGGATTTGGGCAGAAAGATGTGCAAATCTTTCTTAACTGAGAGTTTGCTGGGAAACCAGTTCTCCAGAGGGAGTGACAGAAGCTCTGATTTTTAGAATTTGCCAGTCACTGTGTTGTAAATACCCAACACACATGCCAATTCAAGGTCTGAACATGATGTCACCAGGAAAAGGTACACAGTCAGCTCTGCCCAAGCCCATCCGTGGCCACCTCCAGAACACACAGGGCCTCTGCAGTGCCCTCCCAGTTCCAGAACTCCCTGAGGGGTCAGCCCAGGCCTCTGCTGTGACTGTATCACATTTTAATCTCTCCTCCCCTTTCTTCTTCTCCTCTCAGCACAGGTTTTGCTCCTGAAAACATGCTCCCATAGCTGCCTGGATTTGCATGAGTCTCAAAGTCACTTTCCCAGGGGCCCTGACCTATGATAAAGAGAAATGGGAGAAAGAGGAAGTTAAGCCTATTTTATATATATAATAGAGGCCTGGTGCACAAAGATTCATGCAGAATGGGCCTTCTTTACCTTGGCTGCTGGCACAGCCTTTGCTCTAACCCAGAGCTGCCTTTCTGCCTTTCCACACTGCCCAGAGGCCCAGAGCCACTGGAGCAGTGTGAAACCCCTGAGTTGTCACCACGGCGATGATGCAAGCATCCCAGCCCCCACCACTGGGCACCTGTGTATGCAAATTAACTAGCCATCTTTGTTGGGTTAATTTGCATACTCACTCCTGATTGGCTGGTGGCCGTCATGAAGGCACGGTTAATTTGCATCTTTTTCTTATATAAGTGTAGATTAATTTCAGGGAAAAGGAAAGAGAGATAGAAACATCAATTATGAGAGAGAATCATTGATCAGCCTCCTGCACATCCCTACTGGGGATCAAGCCTGCAACCAGGGCATGTGCCTTTGACAGGAATTGAACCATTAACTCTCAGTTCATAGGTTGATGCTCAATCATGAGCTACACTAATCAAATGAAAGTTAAGTGTATTATTATTGACACTTAAGTGAGTGAAAACCTTCTATTCTATCTACTAAATCCATTAACTAATTAGATCAACTATTACTTCAACCTGGTTTCCTAATGAACCCCTGAATTTATCTTGATAAATGAATAAATAGGCTACTCATTGGCACTTCCCTTTTTGTTCTGTCGGTCTTGATTCAAGTCTTTGGTTGCAGACAGACTACACACAAACTGGGGCAAATATGGCCAGGTACTGACATTTGATATTCACAGTGCAATTTCTTTGTTGTTACAAAGAGAGTTATTGCAAGACTAGGAAGACTAAATCACATGTCCAAATATTATTACTATCTTATTGGTCCTATTCTGTCACTAAAATACTTCAGAGCTAACTCTGAAGTGATTCCTTAGAGGTAAATAGCACTGGCAAAGTGCCTTTCTGCCACAGGAAGCTAAATAGAAGAGAAGATATTAATGAGATGGAATCGGATAAAGTAGTAGAGGAGCTATAATTTGTAGGCCTGGTAAAATTGTAACTTAGATAAAAATGTAGGAAACAAATTTTGAGTTTAGGCTATTTCCCCAGAAAAACACAATTTTCAATTATCTGCCTAAGAAAAAAATAGCAATAATGGCAATTATCCAAAAGAGTGGATCGTGAACAAATTCATTTCTAGTTGACTTTGAAATATTGTTTTATATTTCTAAAACCAACATTTGAATATGGATGTATTATATATTCTGGAATGTTATGAAGCCTCTAACTTAAATCCTGGAGTTACACTTTAGAATCAGAC
Organism: Lasiurus cinereus; assembly: GCA_011751065.1. Taxonomy (NCBI): domain Eukaryota; kingdom Metazoa; phylum Chordata; class Mammalia; order Chiroptera; family Vespertilionidae; genus Lasiurus; species Lasiurus cinereus. The sequence goes on along the minus strand of JAAGEH010000393.1, from coordinate 18,944,660 downwards.
TGCAGACAGTGGCTTACATGTTTCAACTTTGCTCATCTAATACATTTCTGCTGGCTATATTACTGCTGAGGTATCATAACCTCTTAGGATAATGTTAAAGTCATCCTAAAGTTGGGGAAATTTGTATCTATATGTTTCCTAGTTTATATTTTTCTAGCACTGATGATAAGTAAATACTTATTTGGTTGAAAGGACAACCCGCTTCCATGACTTTGCCTGATTAAAGTTAACTTTTAAAATATTTTGTGTCAAAAAAATGTTTTAGAGTGGTCAAGGTAAAGAGTTATGTCTAAGTAATATTTGAGATTTTTAAACTGAAATATCTGCGCATGGAAAATTGAGATGGCTATATTTACATTTGTAAACATTTTTCACGTGTTTTTTGGCCCTGTTTTGGTTATTTTCATTCAGGAAATGCTAATATGTATAACATGTTATAACAACACCTGGTATAGGGCCTAGCTCATGTTAGTAATCAGTAACTGCTTATTTCCTTCATTCCTTGCATCCTTCCTTTCCTTCATTAAATAGCTTTATATAAAACTAGAAGTCCAGCGTGCACAAAATCATGTGCAGTTAAGAGTCCCTAGCCTAGCCTGGTCTCCATTGCTGGCTTCTGCTACCCTGAGATGTTACATGAAGGTCCCTGCCCCAGAACACTCCGCAATGCTCTCAGCCCCTCCACTACTCTGTGAGGCTCCCCCAACTCCTCCACTGCTCCTCAAGGCTCCTCACACCCTGCCATGCTCCAAGAAGTTCCTCCTGCCCCGAGATTGCTTTACAAGGCTCCTCCTGCCCCTCAACGGCTCTGGAAAACTGCTCCTCCTGCCCCACTACTGCTCCACAAGGCTCCCCCCACTCCTTGACTGCTCTGAGAGGCTCCCCCCGCCTGGCAGCTACTCTGTGAAACTCCCCCACCTCGTGACTGCTCCACAAAACTGGCTGCCACTGGTGACGGCTCCGCTATGCTCCCTGCTGCCAGACGAAGCAGCCGGCTGCCCCCGCCGCTCAACAGTCCCCAGTCCCCACCACTGCCACCCTCCCCCATCATGGTGAGCTGCTGGGAGGGGTGCGTGGGACCAGTTGTCCATTCGGTCGTGACAGCACCTAGCTCTTTATATATTAGGATGGTACACATTAATGCTTCATACACTTTACTAAATGTCTATATTTTCTCCCACTCTTTCTTTGTATAGAAAATTTTATAAAAGCAAAAACTTAGCCCGGCCAGCATAGCTCAGTGGTTGAGCTTCAACCTATGAACCAGGAAGTCATGGTTTGATTCCCCGCCAGGGCACAGGCCCAGGTTGTGGGCTCGATCCCCAGTGTGGAGCATGCAGGAGGCAATTGGCAATTGGTCAATGATTCTCTCCCATCATTGATATTTCTATCTTTCTCTTTCTCCCTTCCTTTCTGAAATCAATAAAAATATATTTTAAAAAAAAAACTTTATATATATATATACACACTGGAGTAATATATTCCTGGTGTTACTTTCCCTGTGTCCGCATTCAATACATTTCAACTCTAAAAGCTACCTCTCTAGAAATTGATTGATCAATATTAAGCAAATACTTTATTAAACACCATAGCATTTTAAAGAATGAGAACTTATGCCGACTGAAAATTGACCATATGCTCTCCTGCCTTATTCTTAGTCATGTGGCATACTCCCATTCTAGAACAGCACATTTTTTTCCATAAGCAAAAGATTCTCAAGCATGCAGAGTCTTTGATTGTTTGCTTTGAGACTGTTTTGTTTTAGTGTTTGACTTGATAAGTATTTGCTGTTTGACCAAAATTGATTCTCTCCCCATTTAAAGATCCAGTTGGCTTCTAACTTGTTATTTTAACAGGTCTGATCAGATCCAGCCAGTCTGAGAGTGGTCATAAGGGAAAGTGAAGGTCTTAAGTTAAAGGGGAAATAGTCATGCCTAAAATACCCCGTTCTACCACAAATTAGCTAAGTGCCTTTGCCCAAGTGGCTTCAGCCTTCTGGACACCTTTTATAATTTTGAAATTAAAGACATTGCCCTAGATCTTAGGTCACAACTGGCTACCCAGGAGCTAATCCTGACCCTCAGGTATGCTTACACTTTACCCTTGTTTGAGCCACACAACGTTTCGTATTGTTTAATTGAATTCTAAATATAAATTCAAGAGGTTTCACATAAAAATCTGTATTTCTTCCTTGAAAATCTGCAGTAGTGGCATTATTGAGCTTGTTTTTCCTTGTGGCATCAATGGAAACCATCAACTAAACATGAGCAGTGCTGCCCCCTTCAGGTGGGACATGAGCTCACTAGTTCACCACAGGCCTATTCTTCCCTATTGTCTCACACTACTATGTCAACTCCCTCACTTACCCTACTTGTCTGATCTTGTAGGCATATGTGTTTGCAATTCTAGGACCAGCTCTGACCCTCATTTGTTCATTTATTTATTATTTTTCATTTGACCAACCTCTATTCAGTGCTTACCGACATGCCATTCTGTGTACTGTACTTACAGACTAAATGTGTCTATTTTTAAAAAAGAAAATATTCAGTCTTGATTTCTCAGAGCCTGATTAATTTTCATTGTGTATAAAGTTTTTCCTTTTCTTGTTATCCACATAGGATTCTGCAGTTTTTAAGCAGAAGCTTCTCCTGGCAGGGCCGTTACAGATGTCCTCATCACAGGTGGAGACCATGCTTTGTGCCCTGCATCTATGGTAAGAAGAGCACAGCACGCTCGGTCCAACAGGTAGGAGAAGGACAACTGTTCCATTATGTAGGCCGTCACTATGGGAACTTAACAGCAATTCTATAAAATCAGAAACCAGAATCTAAGGACTAATGAGAAGAGAGAAAAGTTTAGTTTTTTTCTTTTATGAATGTTTTACCTGCTATAATATGTACAAGTGTCCTTGTCATAGGAGAAAAAAATAACAAAAAGTCCTTTTTTTAATATTATATTTTAATATTCAAAATTCATATTTATATCTATGAACCTTTCAGCTGATTTTAGTGGCAGCCTCTTTTAAGATTAAATATTAGGGAACTAAAGACATGCCTTAGGTGACCTGAGACATCATCTATTTAAAAACCCATTTCTCCAAGGTCACAGCTAATTGATTCTTGAAATTTCTTTGCTGAAATAACCTTGTCTCATGGGCAATTGTACTTCAATTATTTCTTATTTCACTGGAAAATAATAGTGCTTTATATAGAAAATGGTGGTAGAGTTATAAAGAAGTATCTAAAATAACAAGCAATCATTTAAAATGTTTTTATTTAAAGTGATTTTTAAAAGCAAGAGAAATACTCAAATATTCCTTTATATACTGATTGCCCTAAATAGCATCATACGTTTGTAAAAATGATTGCAGATTTCTCCTTTTGTGACTCAGGAAAATAAGTACCAAATGGGCAAGAAGAGACGTGAATTTCACTTTTTATTTCCCATCATCACCTCTGTGATTTGGGCCAGTAACTTAATTTCTTTTGACAATAGTTTTTGATACAAGGACAGTTATTTTGCCCTTCCAAATACCAGGCTCAGTTTGACAATGAAGTACATCTGTTAGTGATGGGTGAGAGGATAGCTCTAAGCTAATTCCCTATAAGCTAATTTGCTGAAAGTAAATTCAGGAAAATGCCAAGTCACCAAATTTGTTTATTCTGTTCATTATTTACAATGTGTACAGAGATTTACATTGGCTTTCACCACCTTTGGAGATTTCTGTGAGGTTTTAGTTGATAGTTTTCCAATTTGCTTCAGAGCAGCATTTGAAGGAATGCCTATTGCGTGTAGGGTTTTCTGATAAGGAGCCATGGAGAGGCACCACCATACAGCCAGAAAGGACTTGTGCTGAGAAATGCAAGACTATCACTAGGAAGAATTTCCAAATTCAAGACAAATATATCTCTATTTAAATATATTAGGCAGACTGACCAGTTTTGATAATTGTGTCCTAGAATTAGTATGCTGGCATGGTCCTTCCTTTTAGTGATCTTCTTGTTCAACTAGAAGCCCCATGAACAAAATTCATGAACTTGGGGGGGCGGCCTGCACACTCTCACAATCTGGGAACAGGCCTAAGCCATCATTCGGACATCCTTAGTGCTGCTTTGGAGGAGGGAAAGACTCCCATCACTGCAGCTGCGCTTGCCAGCTGTGAGCCAGGCTGAGAGGCACTCCTCCTGTGGGAGCACACTGACCACCAGGGGGCAGCTCCTGCATTGAGCATCAGCCCCCTGGTGGTCAGTGCTCTCCCACAGTGGACATCATAGCAACCACCTGTTCCACTGTTCAGATTTGACTATTAGGATGATCTTTGGTTGATTACCTCTCACCCTACATTAAGGGATGTGGGAGGTTGGCCAGCTGGGGAGGGGTTGCGGGAGGGCTTCAGGGCATGTCCAGCCCATCTCGCTCAGTCCCAATCGGCCAGACCCCAGCAGCAAGCTAATCTACCGGCCAGAGAGTCTGCCCCCTGGTAGTCAGTGCACATCATAGTGAGTGGTTGAGTGGCCTTAACATATCATTAACATATTAAGCTTTGATTGGTTGAATGGATGACTGGATGACCAGACACTTAACATGTGGCTTTATTTATATAGGTTAGTGGAAACAGACTGAAAACAAAACATTATTTATTAAGTAAATAATGCAATTACGAATTGTGATAAACACTATGAAAAATACAAAAGGGGAGCTAAGGCAGTGAAGAGCTAGAGCCTACTTCCAAAAGGTTGATCAGAGGAGCTGTGAGAGTCAAGAGAGATATTTCTCTTCTCCTCCCTCTCCAAGCACATGATAGGATTGCATTGCCTTGGTCTCCCTGAGGTTTCACAGGGCCTTGGGATTTGGTCTGGCCAATGTGTAGTCCTTCAAAATAACATGTGCCATTTCCTTGATGGAGCATTTAATTGTTGCTCCAGCTCCCTGTGGCATTCTGACTGGGGGTGTGGTCAAGACATGGTGGCTCCTTTAGCCTAGAACTTGGTGTGGCTTCCAAGAACAGAGACCCCTCAGCCAACCAACTTTAAAAATGTAGCATGAGAAAACAGCAATAAACTTTAGATGCCTCAAGCCACTGAGATATGGAAGCTATTTGTTAATGCAGCTTAATGGAGATAATCCTGACTATTACCAGAGGCCTCTGTGAAGAGGCAAAGGGATGATTTACAGAGACTTTAAGACAAGAGGCTTTGAGCTTGACTGGTTCAAAGAACTGAAAGAAGGCCAACATAGCTGGATTATAATAAATCATGGAAAAGCAGCAAATAATCTTTAGTGTTCCTTCTACCCTCTCATTTCTTTCCTGAGCTGGCTCAAGGCTGTTCTGATGTTTATATTCTTGGCATTGCTTTCACACAGATTAAGTAGCTTGACTCTAAATACCTTTTATTTGTTTACATACATCAAACTCTCACATTTTATCTTCTGCCTCTGGATTATGATCGTTTTTATTTTTATCAAGAACTTTGCATGTGGGCTATTGATATGATAATGAAATTTTTATGTCTCCTCAGGAGCTGAGGGCCTCTATCCTTTCAGTCAATATTGAGATGCACTTGAGCATATATGACTACTCATAGCTGAGCTGAGGCTTGGGATGGGCTGCAATTTTGCAATTGAATAACATGTACTATTGTGCAGTTTTTAAGCTCTCAGGTTTTCATATCAATTTCTAATATTCTGGCAACAGAATGTAGGGAAAAGCCCAAACCTTTATGGGACTCATCATAACTGCTTTTAATGTATATGTAGGACTGTTTGCCTTTTGCACTGGAAGTCTTGTTTAAAAACAAAACAAAAACCCCCTAGCAAAAAAACAAATTGCAGGAGATGCAGATTATCTTCTTTGGAAGAAAAGAAGAGCTGAATCAGTCCTTGGATTTGACAACAGGTATTTCTTTATCCCCACACCGCTCAAAGAGAGCCACTGATATTATAACTTCCTTTATTGAAGTTTGGTAGACTTAGAGGAAGTACATCCATCTGATATTACAGTCATTCTCATACCGTTCTTAAAGTCTTAAGGACTTTTATTGAGGTGAATGAAATCCTGCTTAAGAAAAATAAAGTAGGAGAGGGAAATGGATCTAAAATTTAAAAATGGCCCTTTAATATAGTTCAGGTTCAGTGCTAAGTGCTTTTGTCACTGGAAAGGGATGGGGCCGAGGTGGATCTGTCCCAGCAAGGCTTGGAATGTGTGAGTTCTTTCATGCAAAAAAGGATTTAAGACAGGAGGTCAGGTAATTTCGAGAGTATGTTTATTAAAGCTGAGTACAGTGAAACAAAGGAAGGGCTTAGACCGAAGAAACAAGCTCACACCAACAGAGGCGAGCTGGGCTGGGCTATAGAGACAGAAGTGAGCTGAGGCGGAGCTGCTCCTGGCTTCCTGAGAAGTTAGGCAAGAAAAGGGCTCGTGGAGCTTAAGGGAAAGAAAGTAAAAGTTCACACCTGAGGAAAGGGAGGCACAGATATGCTCAAGGGAGAGTGCTCACTGGGTGCTTTGTCTTGAAGGCTTTTATCTGTTTTCTAAAGGCGGGAACTTTAGGGGAGGATAACAACAGAATATTCATCAGTTTTCCAGGCATGATGCATCAGATTGAGCATATGGCGAAGTTTGAGATCATTTCTGGTCAGCTTCACCTCCATCTTGGATTTGTCTGGCTCAAAATGGTGCTTTTGTTATTGATTCCCCTGCCTTTATCCATTTCTGGGTTTAGCTGGCACTAATGGCACTAACTGAGCCTCTGTTATCCATTTCCCAGACTTAGGTGACTTAAGCTCCCTGCTCTCTAGTTGGGGAGGAGAGATGTAAACCATCTGCTCCTATGTCCTCGGTTAGGGAGGACAGGGTTTTATGATTTATTAGCTGGCTACTAATTGCTCGGGCATTTGTTTAACTATTTTGTCTCCATTTCCCTCTTTCCACTTGTCAAGGAATTGCCCTAGCTTCTTTCATAGGTGCCATTATCTCCTGCAGTGGAGGAAGCAGCCCAGAGAGGTTGTGATCACCCAGCCAATAAGGAGCAGAGCAAAGAAGGGACCAAGATCCCTCCCTATAGAAGCTCCTGCTCTTTCCTCTATGTCGCTTAGACTAGAGTGTAAATGTATCCTATTCTATTGCCACAGTCAAATCCAAAGTGGCCAAGGCCTACAATTCTAAAACAGCCAGACTTGTCCACTAAAAGATAAATACTGGGCCACTCTTGATATATTACGTATCTAGATTCAAAAGAGCCTCTAAACAGAGCTTGTTGTAATAACTGTGCTTTGCTAATTGTACATCTTCCCTTTGTTCAGCCTCATCATGTATAATTAGCACAGTCTTGAAAGCAGAAGTTTTCCATGACATTAAAATTCTTACACAGCACACCCTCTAATTATTTCATATTTCCACATTAGGGACTAAGATACTCAGAGGAGGGATAACTATTTGTTATTTAATTACTTATAGAAGGAGTTCAGGAAAAGAGATTATTAAAATAATTTGAACTTGATGCTAAGATATGTAACTACGGACCAAGGCACAAGCAAACATTTTTCTCACACCCTCACTTCCTCCTGACTTTGGAACTCAGCATTTTTACCGTGGTCTTCGTGATGCCTGTTTGGATTTATTTCTATCAAGTACTACCTATCCTTCAAGAACCCTGGAAACCCGCTGCTCTACAGGCCTTTGCAAATGGCCACCATTAAAATTAAGCTCCATCTCCCCATGCTTCAAGGTACTTTGTATTAATCTTAAAGCATCTCCCTGATTTACTCTACAGAGCTGGAAATTGGGGCCGAGATCCCTGGTGATTCACTCACATGTGTTTTCTCTCTTTTCTTTCTGAATATATGACTAGACAGCACTTACTTTCTTCCTTTGAGTTGGTTGTGACCACATGATGATTTCTAGCAATAGAATATGAGTGGACATGACCTGCTTCATTTTGGAGCCAGGATTTTTAGGAAGTAGGATTCCCTTCTCCATACTTGCTGTCCTCTGCTGCCTTCTCTAAGAGAACTGTGAGGCCCTAGGGATGGAGGGAGCCTGGGCTCCTGGATCACCAGGGAAAAGATATCTGACAGAGCAGGAACACCACCATTAGGTTGTCACACAAATAAGAAATAACTGTCTGTTTTGTTAAGCTCGGAAATTTAGGGTTTATTCCTTACAGCTGCTAGTGTGGATTTATCTACCACAGCATGTGCATGTTTATAAGTGTGTGTCTGTGTGAGTGTGACTCCTATTTTAGAAGTCTCAGAAGAACTGGTACAAAAAATATTATCCTTCACTTTGAGCAAAATTAAACTAAATTGCTGCTTCATTTAGAAATGGAGCAGATGGTCATCACAACGAAGAGTGGAGGGTACTCTAACATCTTTGGTACAGGAAATGCCATTTTCTCATTTGCAAGTAACTGTCCAGAATTTGTAAATAATCTCATAGACTAATTTAGAGTAGGAAATAAAAGGGGTATCCAATTAATTTCAATATTAAAATGTGTTCTAGTTCATTACTCATTCAAATTTTCATCATTATTTCAATCAACAAGTAGGTATTGAGCACATTCTACTGCACCTTGAACAGTGCTGACCATTAACCTACCTGGCCCAGCTCATTCCAAATACACATTCCAGCTACTGAGTCATCACATTACTACATGTGCACTGACCTTCCCACCCAGGTTCTCAGGTTCCTCACCTGTAAAAGAGAATAACGATATTACCAACTTCTCAGATTCGTTTTTCGTTTTAGTTAGATAATCTAAATATATAAAAGTATAACATGCAAAGTCTCCCCACAGGAGTTGACTGACTGAGAGTTCTATTGCTCACTATGACATGTATTGACCACCTGGAGGCGGCATGGAACAAAGGATGGCCCTGGCTGGCAGCTGGGGAAGAGAGGCCCTGGTTGGCAGCTGGCAGCCGGCAGCCCACAGCCACTAGGGATCCTACCCATGCACAAATTTGATGCAATGGGCCTCTAGTATCTATGTAATGATTGTAAAATATTTAGCACTGTGCTTAATACTTGAACTTCATAGGCACTCAATAAATCATATATCTGATTCATATTCATTTAGATAAATACCATGGGATTGTATAACAAAGGAATCTGACTAGACCAAGATAGGGATGTGTAGAATACAAGTTTCCTCCTTGAAGTGAGTCATGATATGAGAGTTGAGATGTTGAGAATAAGTCTCCATATTAAAAAAAAAATAAAAAATACAATATGTGCAAAAGGTCCAAGGATTTGAGGAAGCATTTTCAAGAAACTGAAAAAGAAAGTTAAGTGTATTATAGAAAGAAAAAAAAAATGCCACTGAATGAGACCATGCAGGACCTTGGGAACCACCATGCAGACATGCTAAGAATTTACCCTTCTTCCTGGGCACAATAAAAAGTCATTGAATCATTTCAAACAGGTAGTGACACAGAATGAAAGGATAAGCCTTTTTTTTTTAAGATTGCTGTGGCTGGAGTGTGAAGAAAAAAGATTGAAGGGGAAACAGAATGGGCATCTAGACCACTTAAAAAGCTACCATAGAAGTCAAGATAAGAAGCACTTGTAGGTTGAATAAGATGGTGGTAGTGGAGGTAGAGAGAATTAAAAGATCCAAGGAATTGCTATAATGACATTGGCAGAACATGGTGATGGGTTAAATGGGGAGTTAAGGTAGAGAGGTCTGTTAACAATGGTTGTTGGTCTTTGAGATAGACACAGGTACATATCACAGAGATAGAAAACCCCAAAAAAGAATCAGGGTTTCAGGATCATGCATTTACTTTTGTACATGCTGCATTCAGGTGCCTCTGAAATATCAAAGAGCACATGTGCAGTACACAGGTAGATAGATAGGTTTGGAGCTCCCCACATACATCTGAGCTGGAGTATAAATTTAGAAATTATTGGCATATGGACAGTTATTGAGGCCATGGGCAGAAAAGATTTGCATAGAACACAAGCAAAATTTAGACAGAGAAGGAAAAACAATGAAATTAGCAAAGAGAATTATCTTTCACTGACTGCCTATCTCTGTACAAACCTAACTCAGAGGAACTCATTAGCAAAGAACTGTATTTATCAAGGTTCTCAAGACAAACAGAACCAACAGGATGTGCATATATAAGAGGCATTTTATTTTAAGGAATGGCTCACAATTATCCAGACCTGACCAGTCCAGCTGGCAGGCTGAAGCCTCTGTACTACTTTGGCACATAGAAGGGATTGTAGCTGGGGTCCGAAGGCAGTCTGCTCCAGGAAGATCAGCCTTTTGCTCTATTCTAATTGGATGAGGCCCACCAATATTTTGGAAAGCAAGCTGCTTGACTCAAGAGTCCATAAATTAATGTAAATCTCATCTAAACAGACTCTCCCAGAACATCCAGAAGGTTTGACTGAATACCCGAGCACCTTGTCCCGGTCACATTGACCCATGAAACTAACCATCACAAAGACAAAAGGGAAATCAGAAATTTCCCCAGGCACTGTACTAGTTGCTAGGGAGACAATATACACCATGGTTTGCAGGGTAAGCCTGGGAGACAGACAGCTTGGGTTTGAATCCTGACTTTGCCACTTATTTGCTCTGCCCACTTACTTAAGCAGATGGTTCAATGACTTCATGTCTCATCTTTATAATGGGCATAGAATTTCCTAGCTCTGATGGTTGTAAAACCTAAAATAGTTAGTGAACAGCAAGGGCCAGAATACTGACTGAACAGAATATTCTTCCTTACTTTTTAATATATATGTTTTTTATTGATTTCAGGAGAGGGAGAGATAGAAATATCAATGATGAGAGAGAATTATTGATCAGCTGCCTCCTGCACGATCCCCAGGTTGGGATCAAGCTCACAATCTGGGCATATGCCCTGACCCAGAATTGAACCACGATATCCTGGTTCATAGGTCGATGCTCACCCACTATGCCACACCAGCCCGGCTGTTTTGTGTGTGTGTGTGTGTGTGTGTGTGTGTGTGTGTGTGTTTGCCCTACTATGTGCCAAAGTAGTTTGTACAGAGGTAGGCAGTCAGTGGAAGAAAATTCTTTGCTAATTTCATTAACATATTCAGATTACACCAAATTAATTTTCTCCTATTCATTTTCACTTCTGAAAAGGGGTCCTCCTCTTTTCTCTGCCCCACCCAGGATAGCTGTTTAGAGAGTGCACTGCCTTTCATGCCAGCCCCTGTAACAACTGGAGAATTGGTGCATTTGCTCCTTTATCTGCGCTGGGCTAAGCAGGGGTGGGGTGAGAGGTCTATGCAATAGCACTTAGATTCACTCCCCCATCTCTTTGCTGAGGTATTGAATGAATTAGCCAGCTGGCACATTATTTTATTTTTATTTTTTAAATGAAACACTAATCTTGGGCCATGACAAATGCAGTGCTAATTTTTGGAGTGTTTTCCTTCTGATTTCTTCTCTTTTAGTCTTGCAAGCTGAAGCATCTGTTTAGGGACGTTTTCTTTTTCATTTAGCTAGCAATGAGGGGCATGCAGTTTCTCTCCAGGTGGAGTTTTCTTGACATTGTTCAGCTGTACAGTATAGTTCCTACATTCCTCAGGTGGCCTTGGTCACACAGCTGGGAATAGGCTGTCACTTGACTGGCAGTCCTGTGCACTGCCCATTCTACCACTCTGCCCATCAGGGCTCCCAGCATGCTCCTCTCCTGCCTGAAAGCCAGAACCCTGGGGAGATAAACAGGCAGGAAGGGCAGAAGCCAGAGGACTAAGGTCTCTGAAGAGCAGCTGAAGCCGAGCTGAGGCAGAGGAGAGACAAAAGATATGAGGGTGGGCTCAAGCCCCTTCACTCTAGCTCAGTGACCTGTTGTCTTTCTATGTCCCTGAGGAGGTCTCTGAGTCCCAAACCTTCAAATAAAACTGACAGACAGGAGTTAGGTGGGGGTAAGGGAATGAGACTCAAAGAAGGGATGCAGGGAGATTTGGGGATGCCTATAATACACATGAATGTTGGTCAGTAAAGCATATAGCTTTACTCTGCGGTCTATCAAATGTCCTCTACCCCAAAACAACAAGGCTTCATGTTCAGAGATATAAGTCCCAAGAACACCAGTGTGATAACACATACAGAGGTCAGACTCAAACACCAACACAAGCTGTGCACCTTCTGTGAGCCAGGTGCCTCATGGGTCACCTCATTCATTGCTAAAAGCAGCCCTGCACGTGGGTGTTTTCACATGCTCCTGAGACTTGAGGAGACAGACCTCCAGATAGTGAGGTACCCAAAACAAGACACATGCCAGTTACAATTACAGTGGTCCAGTTAGTCACAAAGAACAAAACAAAACGCATTGGTTCCACTCCCAAAGGTCGAGCATGTGATCAGTTAGGGATCTCAAGAGATTCCCAACAGGTCCCTGGCCACAGGTCCCCTCAGTTCTCCTGACCAAAGAACTGGATTGGCCTAGACCAGTGGTCGGCAAACTCATTAGTCAACAGAGCCAAATATCAACAGTACAATGAGTGAAATTTCTTTTGAGAGCCAAATTTTTTCAACTTAAACTTCTTCTAACGCCACTTCTTCAAAATAGAATCTCCCAGGCCGTGGTATTTTGTGGAAGAGCCACACTCAAGGGGCCAAAGAGCTACAGTTTGCCAACCACGGGCCTAGACTAGTAAGAAGATGAGACTGAATGGGCAAGACGAAGCTAAGGAGCTCCAGCTGTGGGCCGTGGAGGGCTAAGGAGCCAGGAGCCAGACACCTTCTCAGCCCTGCTGTCTCTGGCCATGGACATGGCAATCCCCCCTCACTGCAGGGCTGCTGCCCAGGAGTTTGCTTGTCTGATGCGGTGTGTGCTTAAGGCCTCAGACGTTCTATAACTTAAGTCCTTCCCCAGCTGTGCCTCAGCCGCCAAACAGGCTGAAATGGAAACAAATGCAGTGCACAATTCCTAGGTTACAAAAAAGGAAAGAAAAAGTCTCCATGGGCAAGCGTTGGGTTTGGGGTTGGCCACCTCAGTGCTTTGTTCTGGAACTTTGTGGCAGGAATTTTCAGCGAATTTCACGGAGCCTGGGAGACAGTATAGGGGCATGCTGAAGTGCAGTGAGGACTTTCCCAGCACCAAATCTGCCATGGCCCAGAGCAGGTAGTCCCTCTCCTGCCCACTTCCAGTAGTTTGTTCTTAGCTCTATAACAGACAGCATTTATGATTAACTGAGGGCTTGTTCCCCAGCTCCCTCAGCATATATCTATACAGCTGTGTGCAAGGACCCATGCTTTCCGACAAGCTTGAAATATGTAACGCACCTTGGACTCTCTGACAGCTGGAAAGTAGCAGGTGTTCAATAGGTATTGGGCCAAAGAATTAGCATAAGCCAAATAGTTTCAGGATTTGGAAAATGCCCTGTCATATGGAATGGTCAACAAGTCTTCCTTCACCAATAAAGTCTACCTGCCATCCCACAAATGGCTTCTCCTATCTTAACTTAATAGCACAAAATATAACGTAGACCCTACTGAAGTAAGTCTAGCATATGATGAAGGCTCTTATGAGTTAATGAACAACACCCTGTTGATAAACATTCCATGTCCATTGAAATGGTCAGAAATATGATGGGCAGGTGGCAAATAGTGGTAGTTTTTCTTCCACAGTCTACATACAAGATTAATTTCTCATGAGTCACAGACTTCCTGCAGGTTAGCTTAACAACCCCCTTTCTATATCTTTCAAGAAAGTAAATCAGCCTTAGTTGGGTGTTGTTGGTTGGGCAGAATACCTGGCATCAGAAGGTTGCTGATTCCATTCCCAGTTGAGGAACATGCTCAGGTTTGGGGCTCCATCCCTGGTGGGAGGTGTACAGGAGGTGATCAATCGATGTTTTGCTGTTGTTTCTCTCTCTCCCTCTCCCTTTCTTTCTCTCTAAAACTCAATTTAAAAATATATTTTTAAAGAAAGTAAATCAGAAGGCAACTGAGTAAAACAGTGTTTTTATAAAGAAAACTAGAATCTGATCTAATTTTAAAAATTGCAGCCCAGCAATGGACAGCTTTTGTTGACTGCTCACTATGTGCTAAGCCTGTGCCATGAGCTTTGCGTGGATGAATCTATTTGAGTGAGAACAACCCTGTGTAGTTGGTTATATAGTATCTTCATTACACACATTAGGCAGCAAAAGCCTGTAGAGGTTACAACCTTTCCAAGACTGACACATGTTCAGGACCGTAGCCCAGGTCTTTACATGTATACTCTCCTTTCTCCAAAACCATTATTCTCAAATGTCAGTACTTGGTGACTGTTATATATCTCTAATATCCCTCACAACTGACTGGCAGTCTATATATTATAACATAAAAAACTAAAAAAAAACAAACACAAAACAACCAAAAAACAGCACTACTATTTTAAAACTAGATTTTGCTCTATGGTTTGAACACAGTTCTATATTTATTTCAGTCGCTTTGAATCTTAAGAAGGCAATAAGGCAACAACCATTTTTTATTGAGTAAATATTATGTTCTACTCACAATGTCAGACATTTTACGAAAATTATTTCTAATATAGTAATCAATGACTATTCTTCATTAGTTCTAGCATTATTTTAATTAGTTTGTGTACTAATTAACATATTTATAATTAACAGATATACAAACTGATATATATACTAGTAAAGTCAAGGCATGTCCCACACATTGGTTTTATTTTTAGGCTCCAGGTGCCTCTAGTTTCCCCTTTTCTCATATTTTGCGAATTTCATTTGATGTCCTTCCTCCCCCTCTGTTGGCATCCTTCATCAGCCTCATTTCCACTTCCCCTTCAGCTGAGACTAACATGTTGGCTAATTAAGTAATAGACCCTGATGAGAAAGCTGAGGAAAGCAGTCCTCCACCGTGTAGGTGGAAGGTAAAGCGAACAGGACAGAAAATATTAGAAAGGCAAGCTGTAGGAGGAAAAGTACTCCATAGAGCAGAACAAACCTCAAGTAGCATAAACAAAGGAGACAGGAAAGTTGGCTGGGAGGTAGGGACAGTGCATAGTGGGGCAGCTGGTCTTTCAGCTGAGAAAATGGAAAATAAAAACAGAAGAAGAGGTGACAAGAAACCACACAGTCTTTAGGGAGGGAAGGAAAGGGAAAGAAATCCCTAGAGAGCTCCTTGATTTTTTTTTTTAACTAAGAAAGAGAGCCACACAGAAAAAGAAAAAGCAGCTTTTCCCAGCTGAGCAATGGCATTTGTGTGGGAGTTTTATTGACAGACAACCAGATCGCTTCTCTCTGTTATTTTCCCCAATCGCCCCCTGCTTCTGGAAGTCATGGCCCACGTAAATGCCTTCCAGGACTTAGCAAAAGTGAATTCTCTGGAGCCCTTGCCACTTGAGCAGCATCCTGAATGACAAGCCTCACTGAGGCCAGGGCTTTTCTCACAGACCAGGGAGAGGGATCAGCAGTGGGCAGGTTGGTAGGTAAATATAATATAGTCCAGATTTGAATGAGAAAAAAAACAAAACATTAAGCTTAAATCAGATCAAGTAGGGATCAATTCATACTAAAAATTAAAAAATAATAAGATATCAGAAAGAAAGTCAGAAAGGAATATCAAGGACAAGTGCAAGTTGTTTCCAGTCTCCAGTAAAATGCTGTCAAGACTTCAACTGAGGAAGGCGTACCATTTTTTGTAATTTTGACCATCAATAGCAATACGGGCACATTGTTCTGCATATTTGGAGATGATGCTACTAGTGGTGATGAATCTGGATGTGTTTAGATTTAGTTGAAGAGACTGGTGCATGTCTGGCAGTCTCCTGTGTTGCACAAAGAATTGATTTCAAACTACAGCTGTTTTAAAATGCACACTAACAAAACCAAGAGATTGATGTAGAAACAAACAAGAGCTTCTTAATCTGTATTTTCACAAACAAGTGATTCAATCACTTTGATTTTAAATTAACAAATCGAAAGGTCAGTCAATTTGTTTTTTAAAAACATGCACAGTCTAATTGATTTGTTGACTAAAGTCTTTGCTGGAAGAAGCAGCATGGGGTGGTGGTAAGTGGCTTGGGAGTCAGGCAGCCTGGGCTCTGGTTTGGGCTCCACTATACCACCCCTTTAAGAACATGGGTAATGCTCTGACAGTGTGGTTCCGTGGTTGACCATCAACCCAGGAACCAGGAGGTTGTGGTTCAATTCTGGGTCAGGGCACAAGTCCAGGTTGCAGGCTCAATCCCCAGAAGAGGGCGTGCAGAAGGCAGCAAATCACTGATTCTCTCTCATCATTGATGTTTTCCTCTCTCCCTCTCTTTTCTTCTCTGAAATCAATAAAACATATTTTAAAAAAATGAATCTAGGTGACTTTAGATTCAGGACATGATACCCCTGTCCTAGATTCCAGTGATAATCAAATAAAATAACATAGAAATAAGAGTATACATTGAAAACTTCTCTACAAAATTCAGTCACATAATTCCAAGGCCAAATATTCACCAACCCTTTGAAATACTGACACTATGTTTGATACACTGACTTGTAGGAATAGGAATTTTCTTTTGTTCGAAAACTTCAGTCCCTCTTCTGTCTGCATACTTTCTAAGAGTCCTCTAGTATCAATTTAATTCAGCCCCACTAAAGATAATAAGCCAATGACTGCTATGGTTAATACACATTCTCCCTTAAATGAGGTGCATCTGCTGCGACATCTGCTTAAAACCCATGAAGAGGATTCAGTGTTCACAAGCAAATTGAGTAATTACTAGGTAATTACACTATAAATTGTGCAGTTATTGATTTGCTCTCAAAATTCATATCTTTTGGAGTACTAAATATGAAAACCACCTGGTTCTTCCAAAATGTGTACATGTTCTCCAAATGGTTGATATAAGAACTTGAGCTAAACACCTGTTGCCAAAAAATTAGAGTATTCTCTCTAGAAGAGAGAAAATGTTAAAGAAGTATGGAATGAGAGTGTGGAACGGAGACTTTAATTGAGTGAGAAAAAAAAAGGGGAGGGACATTTTAAAGGCGAATTCTCTAAGTGTTTTCTTAGTCATTTCATCAAACCTATGAAATTGCTAAACCTGGCTGGCAGGAGAAATCACAGGAGGAAGAGACTCAGTGATGCAGGTTTCACCTGTTCCAAAAAGAGCCCATCATTCATGATATTTGGACTTTGGGAAATGGTACCATATGTAGAAAGCAAAGTAACTAATAATTCAAGAGATTGTATCCAATAGTACCTTATGACTGCATAGATGTATAGCATTAAAAACAGAGATATATAATACTTTGCTGTGTAGTTACAAAACATGGCTGTGTTGCTTCCTCTAAATTCATTTTTAAAAAGCTAATCAACAAATATTTATCAGCCACATATAACATGGTGTGTATTGCATACAAGGCTAGATATGTGGAGCAACACAGGAATATAAATAAATAAGGCAGCATGGGATAGTGGGAGGAAGGTTGACTTTGATCCTCGTTTGAATCCTGGCTCTTCTGAATAGCTGTTAGATTGAGCCAATAAAGCTGCTGATATTCAACCATATTTAAGCTACATAAATGGCAATTTCATGTTGTTCAGTGAAAAGGAATTTGGAAAAGTCTCTTTAATACTCTGGGCCTCAGCGTCCTCATTGCTAAAAAAGAGGATGATTATTTGAGAATTAGAGAAAATTCTGGTAGACGGGATATAGAATCCTCCTACCTTGGGTCCTCCTAGACAATGCTAAACAACACCATTACTTTACAGATGGGAATGGGGACAAAGGTAAGACAATGTGGTAAAAGTCAAAGCTGTCTAGCCTATCTATTAAAAGAGTAATATACAAATTGATGATACCTCCACTACACACACTAGCCATGCCCACCAGCCACACCCACCAGCCAATCAGAGTGAGTATGCAAATTAACCCAACTAAGATGGCCTCGGCCACAGAGAGAGCAGGAGGGAGGCTTGGGTTACCGCTGGCGATGGAGGAAGCCAAGCTTTCCGCACACCCTGGTAGCTGGCGATGGAGGAAGCCAAGCTTTCTGCACACCCTGGTAGTCCAGGCCTCCACTTAAGGCAACAAAGTTTCAGTGGCTGCTGCCACTGAGCGAGCAGAAGGCTTGGCTCTGCTCCAGGCTACAAAGTTTCAATTGTAGAAGATAAATAAATCCCAGATACCAGGGCCTCCTCTTGAATCACTGAAGGGCATGGCCAGACGGCAAACCACCATAAGCCCCTCACTCAGACCACCTCATGCCCCAAGGGAACACCCATCCTGATCCAAGACACCCTTCAGGGCAAACCAGCTGGCCCCCACTCATACACCAGGCCTCTATCCTATCTAATAAAAGAGTAATATGCAGATTGACCATCACTCCAACACACAAGATGGCTGTCCCCATATGATCAAAGATCCTGCCCTCATATGGACACAAGATGGCCACCACAAGATGGCCAGCAGGGGAGGGCAGTTGGCAGAGACCAGGCCTACAGGGGAAGGCAGTTAGGGGTGACCAGGCCTGCAGGGGAGAACAGTTAGGAGTGACCAGAGGGGAGGGTATTTAGGGGCAAATAGGCTGGCAGGGGAGTGGTTAGGGGGTGATCAGGCTGGCAGACAGAAGCAATTAGGGGCAATCTGGAAGGCAGGCAGGTGAGCAGTTGGGAGTCAGCAGTCCTGGATTGTGAGAGGGATGTCCGACTGCCCTAAACAGGCAGTCGGACATCCCTCAAGGGGCCCCAGATTGCAGAGGGAGCAGCCTGGGCTGAAGGACACCCCCCATGCACAAATTTCATTCACCAGGCCTCTAGTTGTATTATAAAAAATACAAGTTTCAGCCCTTGCCTGTGTGGCTCAGTTAGCTGAGAGTCATCCCATGCACCAAAAAGTTGCCAGTTTCATTCACAGTCAAGGCACACTCCCTGGTAGGGGATGTGTAAGAGGTGGCACATCAATACTTCCCTCTCACATTTGTATTTAAAAATACAAATTTCGCTAAATAGTTAACATTAGGAATTTTATTAAAACGAGATGAACCAGTTGTTAAAACAAAGGCATCTCCTGCTGCATAAATATTCCAACAGATATATGTCAAGTCTCTGAATCAAAAATTCTTCAATCAGCCTATTAAAATCAGTTATTCTGCAATTATATTAATATCAAATGGTTCAAATGTTTTGAAATATATTTTATTGATTTTTACAGAGAGGAAGGGAAAAGGCTAGAGAGTTAAAAACATCAATGAGAGAGAAACATCCATCAACTGCCTCTTGCACAACCCCTATTAGGGATTTGAGTCCGCAACAAAGGTACATGCCCTTGACTAGAATCAAACCCAGGACCCTTTTAGTCTACAGGCCTATGCTCTATCCACAGAGCCAAACCAGTTAGGGCCCTTTTCCAACATATATATTCTGCCACCGTTTCAGAAGCTAAAATCTATTTAGGGATGGGATGCAATATTTAAAAATGTATCCAAACCAGCTGAAAACATTTATGTAGCTTCCTTTCTTTGGGGACAGGAGCAGTTGCACTCAGCAGCATCGGAGGTAGCAACAGGGAAGAGCGAGCACCATTAGTCAGTTTGCTCGGCGGAGACAAGAAACAAGTTCAGTGGGGCAGAAAGGTCCCTGTCTCTGTGGAGTTGATGGAGAAGAGAATGTGATGGGTTCAAGGAGCAGGCAGAGGAGTAATGCATAATTTCCCCTCCCCTCATCAAACATGCCTGTCTATCAGAGATGAATCAACACTGTAGATTATGCATTTTCCAAATGACAGTGGCAGTTTGGCACCTATGCAGTCTCCTGCCAGAATTTAGATTCTCTCCGACTGTTGTCTGTAGAAACTGAAAAATTAACTGCCTCCTTCCCTCCTTGGCTTCCTTGTCCTTGAAATGTACATTCTCCAAACCCACAGCTCAGAGGGTAAGCTACATGGCAGGTGATTGTGTGGCTCCTTATAAAGGTTATGAGCTCAAAACTCCCAAACGAGGAAATTAACAAAATCAAAAAATAGTGACACCAATGACTTACAAATCATACAGGGAGAATCTCAAGGAAATTCAGTGCCTTAAATGAAGTTCAGGAAGATCCTGAAGATGTTTCATGGAAATGAATCAGATGAAAAAGAAGCTATTTCCTGACTTGCTCAATGAACAGTGACTCTGGACCAACTTGGAACAACTATATGTGGCATAAACCCTTCTACCATTAAAATGAGCAAGTCTTATCTGGGGAAAGTTAACGACCCGTCCTCCCATATTTACTAGAAGACAGAATTGGTAGCGTTCCCACAAGTCCTAGGGTAAAACTGGAAGATAGGTGCTGAAATTTTAGGAATGTAGCTAGTCTGTACATGAAAAATGACATCTGAAAGTGAACATGATCAGATCCCAGTACAGATTCCCAAAGGAAATTCTGGGAACTCTCTTTCTAAAGCTCCTAAGATACATTCCTCTTTAAGATGCGCTTTATCTCTGGGGCAGATGATTGTCTTAAGCTGTCTCTTAGAACTACTTCCAGCATTGAAATCTAGACTCTAAGAATAAAATCAGAGTCTTTAATATGAACAGGCTCAGTGCTGGACTTCTGCATCAGTGAAAAATTGAACTCTATTGTAGAGGGGATTATTACCTAAAAAGAAAACTTTGTGAGACAAAAGAGGGTATGTTGGTCTCCATTAAACTCTCTCTCTCTCTCTCTCTTTCATACACACACACACACACACAACACTTGGTAATGCAGGTCAGGACTCTAAAATAAAGAGAATCAGGTCAGGAAAGTGGTATTCTTGTGAGTCATAGGATCCTTAGACCTACTCTGACTAAGAGGAGCCTCCATTCTGTATCCTGGCGAATTAGTGGCTGTAGCTGTTTTCTGTTTAAACACTTGTGTCCACTGTAAAAAACTTAAGCTTGAAGTCAATGAATAGATGGGACCCAAATGGAGCCTTGATTTTTCTTTATAAAAAAAATCAGCCCTAGCCCGGCTGGTGTCAGGAGGTCATGGCTTGATCCTTGGTAAGGTGTACAGGAGGCAACTGATCAATGATTCTCTTTCATCATTGAAGTTTCTATCTTTTTCTCTCTTTTCGTTCCTCTCTGAAATCAATACTGTGTGTGTGTGTGTGTGTGTGTGTGTGTGTGTGTGTGTGTGTGTTTAAAAGTCAGCCCTGCTTGAGTAATGGTCTTGTTAGTGTGCATCCTTCGTAAAGGCATAATGTGGGAATATGGATAAAGACCAGCTACACTGGTTTGTCCATCCTTGGAAAGCACTGTTTTCCAGAAGATAACAAGTCTCTTAACATAATCAGAGACCCAAGTTCTAGCTCTAGATTCCACTAGTTCTTTTACTTTGGTTATAAATGGCTAATCTCTCTATAGACTTTTTCTCTGTAAACTATGGTAATGAAGTGTTCTCAACTAATCATGCTTATAAACACATTGAAATCTTGTTTATGCAAGCTAAGAAACTTTGCCACTGCTCACAAACTGCCATTCCTTTCACTGAGAATGTCAGCTTGATAAACAAACCCATGTGATACTAACTCCTTGAATAGCTTTTCTAAATAGCTACTCCAGAGTAGTGTCCTCCATCCAGTGTTACAACACCACGTGGATCTGCTCAAGATCTTCCTCCTTCAGACAAGAAGGTTGGCTGGCGTGGTTCACATCTGACGTTGATCACTGGGAGCCACTTATCTAAATGGAAACAATATTTGAGATAGTGCCTTTCTATGCTTTTAGGATAAGGAAGACAATGGGGTTAAATCTCTAATTTGGCAAATTCCCCAGAGACATGGAGATTAATATGAATACTTTTTCACATCCTCCAATTGGCAAACCTGGCCACAGTGGCATTGCCATACTTTCCTGAGAAGCTTCTGCAAAATGTGTAAGTGAACCCAGCCCATGTAACTCAGTGGTTGAACATTGACCTATGGACCAGGAGGTCATGGTTCGATTCCTGGTCAGGGCACATGCCTGGGTTGAGGGCTCCATCCTTAGCAGGGGGCCTGCAGAAGGCAACTGATCAATGATTCTCTCTCATCATTGACGTTTCTCTCTCCCTCTCCCCTTCTCTCTGAAATCAATAAAAATATACATTTTTTAAATGTGAAAATGAAACATATCTACCATCTAAGGAGGATCAGAGGTCCAGTCCAGGTTCCCATTTTTCCAAAAGGTATGAAAAGCAATGCCAGACTATTTTGTTAGCTGGTAGCTACATAAGCCATGTTTCCTAATTAGGCAAGTAAAATGCCGCAGACAAAGACAAGAAATCCAAGTGATTACAATGAGTACAGATTTTGAGATTCTGTATTTGCTGCCAAGAGAATACCAGGGAGAAGGGAAAATATGGTAAAATGCAGGAAATAAGAATGGAAGGATAGTTTATTTAAGTAATTTCCCTTACTATAATGTTTCCTTTCAAATATAATTGTCTTTTTTGTGTGCTTGTTGTTGCTTAATTAAACACCAGAAACCGTTACCTTGACTTGGTCCAGGTTTTTAAGTACTTGAATAGTATGGGGTTTGATGTTAAGTGTTAAAGAATCTGAAAAAAAAAAAAACAACAATCCACAAACACATTAAAATTTATTCCCTGAACTAGGCTATTATAAATATGCATATTATTACAAAAGTTACATTGTACAGAGAATAGTAGGGAATTGTTTTATGACATCTTCTTTAAGAAAATAAAAGCCAATAATCAGCCTGGCCTGTGTGGCTCAGTGGTTGAACATTGATCTGTGAACCAGAAGGTCACAGTTCAATTCCTGATCAGGTTTTGGTTGCAGTCTCCATCCCCAATAGGGGGCAAGCAGGAAGTAGCCCATAGAGGATTCTCTCTCCTCTTTGATGTTTGTATCTCTCCCTCTCCCTTGCTCTCTGAAGTAAATTTAATATATATGTATATATATTGGAAAAAAAGAAGCCAGATTTTTTTTTAAGCCAGCTGTCAAAACAAAATAAAAACACTTGAGGTCTGTCTAGTTCTTTCCATTTAAGCCTGAATTGAAAGCTCCAGAGGGAAGGTTTAGCCACATTTCACTAACCCATGCTGATGCCCAGACAGTAAGATTCCACTGCCCATGCCGTATAACCCCATCATGTCTTCCCAACACATGTCTACACTGAGCAATGCATCTTTACAACACTTCTTCCATACTTTTATGCCATTTTTCTCATCCCTTACAACATGGGACTGAATCAAACCGAAGGTGGCTACTCTCTAAACTTCAGCTCCTTAGAAACAGGATGTTATTGAACATTCTACCCCCAGGAACTAACAGGGCACCTGCATGTAGTAGAGACACTAGTAGCATCCTTATTGATAATATATTGCATGAAAATATTTAAATGCAGTTATAAGTTTATGTAATTATTAAAAATTGTAAGAATAGTATTTATTAATCACTAATGAAAGCAAGACTACTTTCCTAACATTTCTTTCATGTCGTTTTCATGAGTCTGAAGTTGGCACTCTTTCTGTTTTCCAGTGGAGGAAATGGCTGCAGACAGTGACCCAGCTAGTAAATGGCAAGAGTTTGAACTCAAGTTGTTTGACATCTCACAATACTACCTCCTTCTTTTGACAAGGGCTCTTCAACATTACTGACAAACTCCAAAATCATGGAATTAAAAAATAAAAATTTTTAGCTGCACATTTTCATAAACATTTGACTCATAGAGATTGTCAAAGTATGTCTAGGCTAATTTGACTTCCTTTGGATGAAGCATTACTTCAGGGTACTTCACAATTAGGGAAACTAGAATGAAAGGCAATAATATCTTATCCTCCCAAGACAGTATGCCTGTTCTCATGCCAGTACCAAGCTGTTTTGATTATTGTGGCTTTGTAGTATAGTTTGATATCTGAGTTTGTGATTCCTCCAACTTTGTTCTTTCTCAAGATTGCTGCAGCTATTCAGGGTGTCTTTTTTGGGGGGGGAGGAGAGCTGGTTCTATATAAATTTTTGGAGTGTTTGTTCTAGGTCTGTGAAATATGCCATTGGTATTTTAATAAGGTTTGCATTGAATCTATAGATTGCTTTGGGTAGTATGGATATTTTAATGTTGATTCTACCGATCCATGAATAAAGTATGTTCTTCCACTTGTTTATATCTTCCTATATATCTTTTTTTTCAATATCCTATAGTTTTCTGACTACAGGTCTTTTTACCTCTTTGGTTAAGTTGATTTCTAAGTATCTTAATTTTTGTTGCAATGGTAAATGGGTTTTTTTTTTTAATTTCTCTTTCTGAGAATTCATTATTGGTGTATAAAGATGTCGTAGATTTCTGGGTGTTAGTTTTGTATCCTGCTACGTTGCCAAATTCATTTATTAAATCTAGTAGGTTTTTGATGGAGTCTTTAGGGTTTTCTATACACTATCATGTCATCTGCAAATAATGACAACTTTACTTCCTCCTTTTCAATTTGGATGCCTTTTATTTTTTCTTCTTGTCCATTGCTATAGCTAGAACTTCCAGTACTATGGTGAACAAGAGTGGTAGAAGTAAGCATCTCTATCTTGTTCCTATTCTGAGGGGACATGGTTTACGTTTTTGCCTGTTGAGTCTGATGTTGGCTGTAGGTTTGTCATATATGGCTTTTATTATGTTGAGGTATGTTCCCTCCATTCCCACTTTGCTGAAAGTTTTTATTTAAAAAAAAAGTATGTTGGATTTTGTCTAATGCTTTTTCTGCATCCATTGATAAGATCATGTGAATTTTGACTTGTAATCTGTTTATGTGCTGTATCACATTTATTGATTTGCAAATACTGTGCCAGCCTTGCATCCCCAAAATAAATCCCACTTGGTCATGGTGTATGATCTTTTTTTAATGTATTGCTGGATCCAATTTTCTAATATTTTGTTGAGGATTTTAGCATTTATATTCATCAGAAATATTGGCCTGTAGTTCTCTTCCTTTGTAGCATTTCTTTGTAGCTGATTTTGGAATTAGGGAAATGCTGTCCCCATAAAATGAATTTGAAAGTGTTTCTCTTGGATTTTTTGTAATTAGTGTTAGTTCTTCTTTGACTGTTTGGTAAAACTCTCTGTGAAACAGAACAGACCAGGGCTGTTGTTTGCTGGGAGTTGTTGTTTTTTTTTAATTACTGCTTCAATTTCATCAGTAGTTATCACCCTAGTCATGTTTTCTAATTCTTCCTGATTCAATTTTGGAAGTCTGTATTTTTCTAGGAATATGTCCATTTTGTCCAGGTTGTCCAGTTTGTTGGAATATAGAAGTTCATAGTATTGTTTTTTATAATCCTTTGTATTTCTGTGGGGTCAGTTGTTACATCACCTCTTTCATTTCTGATTTTGTTTATTTGGGTCCTCTCTCTGCTTCTTGGTAAGTCTAGCTACAGGCTCATCAATCTTGTTTATCTTTTCAAAGAACCAGCTCTTGGTTTTATTTACCTTTTGTATTCCTTTTTTAGTCTCTATGTCATTTATTTCTTCTCTGATCTTTATTATTTCCTTCCTTTTACTTACTCTGGGCTTTTCTTGTTGTTCTCTTTCTAATACTTTAAGTTGTAAAATTAGATAGCTTATGAGAAGTTTTTCTTGAATTTTAGAGTAGGCCTGTAGTGTTGTGAACTTCCTTCTCAGGATTGCTTTCACTATGTCCATAGATAGAGGAACCCATACATAACTTTCCAGGATGTTTTTATTTCTTCCTTGACCTATTTGGTAACCTATTTATTGTTTAATAAAATGCTGTTTGGCCTCCATGTGTTTGAATTGTAGTTGATTTCTAATTTTATGCCACTGTGATCTGAGAAGATGCTTGATATGATTTCAATCTTATAGAAATTTGAACTTGTAGAGATTCAGTTTGTGTCCTAACATGTGATCTAACTTTGAAAATGTCCCATGTACATTTGAGAAGAATGTATATTCTGTCGCTTTGGAGTGAAATGTTCTCAAAATGCAAAATAATTCCATCTGATCTAGTGTCGTTTAGGATTGCTGTTTCCTTGTTAATTTTTTGTCCAGAAGATTTATCGATTGATGTCAGTAGGGTGTTAAAGTCCCCTACCATGATTGTAAATGCTGTTCATCTCTCCCTTAAAATACTCCAGAAGTCTTTTTATATATTTGAATGCTCCTGCATTAATGCATACAAGTTTACCAGAGTTACATCTTCTTGTTGAATCGATCCCTTTAATATTGTGAAGTGTCCTTTATTGTCTCTTGTTATGTCCTTCACTTTGAAGTCTATTTTGTTAGATATGAGTGTGGCTACTCCACTTTTTTTTTTTTTTGCCTGAAAAAAAATGTTTTTCACTCCTTCACTCTCTTTTGTTTTGAAGGGGGTTTCTTATAGGCAGCATATATATGGAGCCATATTTTCTTATCCATTTGGCTACCCTGTGTCTTTTGATTGGAGCATTTAAACCATTTACATTTACATTTATTTTTGATAGGTACTTATTTG
The DNA here is from genome assembly GCA_011751065.1 of Lasiurus cinereus. Classification (NCBI taxonomy): domain Eukaryota; kingdom Metazoa; phylum Chordata; class Mammalia; order Chiroptera; family Vespertilionidae; genus Lasiurus; species Lasiurus cinereus. Next base: position 18,918,267 of record JAAGEH010000393.1, on the reverse strand, counting down.
TTGCTATTTTTATTCCTTATGCCTGTGTTTACTGTCTTTCCTTGATATAGGACTCCTTCAGGTGTTTTCTGTCCTTCTTTGATATAGATCCCCTCCTCAGCTGGACATCAGTTGGTAATTCTGGGTGTATGTTCCCCACTTCAGTTTTATTTCCAGTCTGGTCTTCACAGGAGGGTTGAATCAAAAGAACACAACTGGTAAACTGTAAATCACTTAGTGGATACAGCTGTCCCTTTAATAAGTCAGTCTTTATTTAACTATTTTAAGCCCAGGGCACACACTATAGTGTAATAAATACAGGGAATGTCCGATTCAAGTCTTTATTGGAGGTGGCTCCTCAAACCAACTGATACTGCCCTGTGCTGCTGAAGATATTATCTATGGTGTAAATGAGGTGGGCATCATTCCAGTACCAGCTCTGAGATACATAGCCTGGAACCTTTCATACAAAACAGGGAGCTGTCTCATCCTAAATGCCCCCAGAACCCATACCATTCCCATCCCAAGTCCCAGAAAGATTGACTTAGTACCATTCTATGGAGATGACCCATAAATTGCAGGTTTTAATTGCTTATATTGCTTCTTTGAAATATTGGAGGACTGTGAATAATTTGTAGTTTTAGATTGATGAGCCAGGCTGGAAAGTTATGATAGCACCATGAGTGTGATTTCAGTGACTTCAGGCAGCAGATCATTGCTGGTACCTTTATTTTATGACATTGCAAATGAGACATGTGAAGTTTCTAGGATAAGACATTGTAGAATCAAGAATACCGTCGTCGGCTGTAGTATTCACATCACTTTACTTTCTGAAAATGCAAACAGAGTAAACTTGGGAAGAGCAGGAAGCCTATTAGACTAAATATCCAACATTGGAAGGATGGTTACATAAAAGAAATATGGCATTGATTGAAAACAAAGTGATAGGAGAGTAGATAATAGATGCAAAGGTATTGATGATACTTGCTAAGTGGGAAAAAAATGTATGTGAAATTACCCATAAACATGACCTGTATTATAAATTAAAATATTTAAAATGCAAGTATGAAAAAGTCTACATCTACTTGTCAACAGTGCTTATGAATGCTTGATTTTTATTTTCTTTCTTTTGATAGTTAATCCTCTAAATTTTGTCTTAAGTGTGCATTAGTTTTGTACTACTAAAACAAAAACTTTCTTAAAAGGAATAAATTCTTAAAATACAGTCAGAAAAAAGAAAACTTAAGAAAATTGGGAATAATAATATACTAGATTTACAAGAATTTAAATAAAATATGTACTCTAATAGGACTATTACCCCATATAGTAACCAAAAAGCTGTGACCAATCTGCATTTTTAGTTCACTTTTTTTAAAAAAACAAAAAATACAATACCGAAAACAACAATGATAATAATTTATAATTTCCAGAGGGGAGTAATGGAGCATAACTACCCAATAGGGCCTGGCTTCCCAAAATGTGTTCCTAACAAGCACCTACTAATAACAAAATTATGTAAGCCATGTTATATTTCTATTTTGATATTCTCAAAGAAATAGGTCATATTAAAGGCTCTGAGCATTCCTGTAGTAAACAAGTCTCAAGAACTTTGGTTAACCCAGTGTTTTCACCCATTCACATCTTACAACCCAAGTAATAAGGATATGCAAATAGTATACTCCACGTGTAAAGCAACTCTTTGAAAAACTTCTTTCAGACCATGTGAATACTTTACTCCTATTGGACATTTTCTTATTTGCTTAACTCTCTGATCCAAGTGGAAGATAAATTATAATCCTGATTTCTGACAGCTGCCCTTAAGCTCCTCAGGGTCCAGGAGTATCTACACTTCTCTCTTAGTCTTTTGGGACTGACATGTGACCAGGGAGCCATGGAACCCATTATTACTGTTGCGCTCCATGCCTTGAAACCTTTTCAGTTATTAGAGGGTTATTCTTCAACTCATTCCTGTTATCCCAAAATATAAATTATCCTCTTGAATATGGCAATGTATGGTTTCTAAAAAATTTCCAAGATTATTAAAATCAGCCCAAAATAGTTATGAAAATAACTTCTGGATGAACAATTTTGGCTGTGAAGTTTTATTGGTTCCATACTTTTCAATGTGGACACTCTTCTCTGTAGCTTGGATGTGACATAAAGTGAAGCATCTTTTTAGGGGATTTCATAGAAGAAAACAGTACAGTAGCTATGGTAACCCAAGGTGAAAAGCACTATTTGCATCACTTTATCACTCCTTGAAGATTCAATTTACACATGTTACTGCTATAACTGGACAAGATGGATGTAATTATAAGTGACCCACCACAACAGCAAACCAGATAATTTATTAAAAATTCAGTTCAGAAAGACATTTGGGAAAGAATAAGTCAAGGTTTCAATAGCTGACAACTTGTGAAAAACTTTGAAAAATATTAATGCCAGAAAAAGTTCAGATTCTACATTATATTTCCTGAATTTCTGCTTCATTAGTGCTGTGTGTGTGTGTGTGTGTGTGTGTGTTTATTGTCTTTGACAGAAACTTTATCAATTCAGTAAAATTATTTTTAATTAGAAACATTATAACAAAGTCATGAGATCAGGAATTAAATCAGAGGCTAAAATTTGCTTTGAATGGCATAGCGAAAAGAGCCAGGCATTGAAGAAGATATCAGATACTCAAACTACAAAACATCTTTCAGTGAATCTTTCTAGTACATCACATCAATAATTGCTCTAGATTAGAGTCCAGTTTTCTATGATATCTCCACAAAGGGCTCATGTTGATGATACTATTGGATGACAGATTTCTGTTTATGACTACCCAGAGGACATTTATGCAACAATTATGTTTTCATCAACTACAATATTCCTTGCACTATGCTGTTATGTTTGGGCATGGTGCTAAAGGTAGACATAGTAATGAGAGTACTGAAACTGTGATAAAGCCAGATAAAATCTTGTCCTTTACAGAGGTTACAGTTTATCAAAGATACACAGTTAAAAGCAGTTGAGGAAACTACCCTCTTGATTGAGGGGTCTTTTGTATGACATAAGGAAACAATCAACCTATAACACAAATATGAAAGTAAAGTTTTGGAAGTACATAGAAGATGAAGAAATGGTAACATATGGTAGATAATGTACTTATGAGCAATGGCATCCTTAACATTCTCAATTTCAACTGCACTCCACGATTAACCCAACAATCTGCCAAACTGAACAGTTCCCTGTACTCCAAATCAATCAGAGAACACCTTTGTTTCTTTGCATATTCTTTCATCTTACCATTGGATGTCTCTCCCCACAATTAATTTTTTGCTACTGAGATTTCTCTGTTTATTATTTTAAATTTGAGATCAAAGTCAATTTTGTCTTTTCCATGAATCTAGCCCAACCATCCTCATTAAGAACTATTTCAGTTATAATAGCATACCTCTAATTATTCTTTATTTCTTCTCACAGAGATTATAGTTTATATAGCTATAAGTTCCTTAAACATAAGGAATTAAAAAAATTTAGTTTATATATTTAATATGTAACATTTAGGAATTCCAATTGTGGGGCTGTCAAATATAATGAATGAATAAATTAAAATAAAAGCATAGTATTTCTTTTTTAGTACAACAAAAAGGACAGAGAATAATAAGTTGTCAGCATATCTCCAGACTCAAGAATAGGCACAGATGTGATGGCATGTGTAAAATGAACACATCATAGAAAAAGAACCAATAACTTTTCAGCAATTTTTAAATAATTTTTTATTTTTTAAATATTTTTTATTGATTTCAGAGAGGAAGGGAGAGGGATAGAGAGATAGAAACATCAATGATGAGAGAGAATCATTAATTGGCTGCCTCCTCCTGTTTGCTCCCTATTGGGGGGGCGGGTGAAAAATTGAGCCCACAACCTAGGCATGTGTCCTTAGCTGGAATTGAACCTGAGGCCCTTTAGTCCACAGGCTGACGCTCTATCCACTGAACAAAACCAGCTAGGGCCTAAATAATTTTTTATTGATTGATTTGGGAGAGAGAGAGAGAGAGAGAGAGAGAGATTTGCTATTTTACCCATTTATGCATACACTGACCAGGGATTGAACTTGCAACCTTAGAATATTAGGATGATGCTCTAACTAACTGAGCTACGTGGCCAGGCTCAGAAATTTTTGAAAGTATATTTATGGTGGCTTATTTTCAAATGAAGGCAGCCTCATTTTCAGAGAGTTCTTCTATGTGAAAGGGCCCAAAGCAAGCTAAAAAGAAGAGGCCATGTGACATTTAGTCAAAAAGACACATGCCTTACATTTTAAATAGCATAGAGAGAGAAAATAGAGTTTTTAAATATAATCCTCAATTCAATAGGCTGCTACTCATATGGGCAGCATGGGTTTATTTATTTATTTAATGATGGTATTCTCTCAAACAATACTGAAATGGCCAGCAATTAATAATAACAAATATTACATTCTATATGCCATTGTAAAGTTTACTGTGTACCTCATAAACAGCCTGAAAACTAGATTACCATCATTTCACTTTATACTTTAAAAAGTAGTGAGAGTGGTGTGTGGCTTCAGGTTCTTAACAACAGAATGCACTTTACCAAGTTAAGAAGAAAGGAATGTGTTGAAAGAGTTTACGCAGTGCATGAAATCTCTGGGAGGACAAGACCCAGGTTTGCTTACTAACCAGCTAGAACAGCACAGCCATGAACAATATAGCCCAAACAGTGCCTGAAAATTATTTGGAGGTGTTTTAGAGGACACATCATTGCTTCTACTGCTTCTACTCACACCTATAATGTTCATATTTAAAAGCTGGAAATTCCATCACAGTGATTCCACAAGAACCAGACACCTTTGTCTCACTCTATATGCTTTGCAATCAATCCAATCACCAGAAAGTCACTGCCATCTCATGTTGCTAAGTCCTGTGTCTATATCTTGCCCAGAGGCATCTATCTTATTGGTGGAAGCTAGATCATATGTCTATTTCCTAGTTGTAAAGGAACCTAGAAATTTTAGTTTTGGACTCCAGCCTCTTTTACAACTGACCAGTTTCCTTGAAGAAAAGCCAAAGGGGGATTGGATTGGGAAATCAGTTAACTAAACTACTAAGTCTGCCATAAATGGAAAATTTACTTGACTAGAGTCACATAGCTGGGAAGTGGTGAGCCAAAATTATCGGATCCTACACTCTTTCTCAAATAAAACAACTGCTTCATTATGATAAAAATGAGTAGTTCTCTGACTTCAGAGTTTAGTTATAATATTAAAGAGCAACTATTTCCTTTTGTCTTGTAATTGTATGAACTCCAAGCATCATTATTAGTGGTTTTTTAGATATCTTAATATTGTGAAGGGAGTAGTCTTGTGAATGGAGACAGATCCTTCATCCTTCCTCCAGTTCTCATTAAAATATAATGACTGACACATCTAAGTTATGAATCTAAGGATCCCAGGGTCAAAAAGACCCTTGAGCCATGGTAATATCCATGGGAGTTATGAGTCCATTTTCCCTACGACTCATATTACATCACAGAAAATTAAAAGAAATAAGAGGAAAAATTTTAATCTGACTACTATATAAAAAGTGAAATACAGAATATAGTGTGTAGACCCACACATTACAGTTTAACAAACTTGAATTCAAGTTTAACAACTTGAGGGCAAGTTGCTTAATCTATTTGGACCTCAGTTTTCTGTTCTATAAAATGGAAATAAGGATGCCTATTTCTTATAATTGTTGGTAAGATTAAGTATAAATTATAGAGAATAATATATGTGAGTAGAGGCAGTTGAAGCAATAATGTGTCCTCTAAATATGTAAGTTATATTATGAATAGTTATTTCTAGAGCACTTATATAATACTAGCAAAGAAAAAGTTTTGATTAAATAGAAACTGCTGTTTAGAAATATTATTTTAAAGCATAAGCATAAAGGTTTGAGAAACAACAAGGAACTGAGGCAGGGCTGAAAATAAAACTCAAGTCCTCCAGTAGGCCACTCCTTGAAGACTAAGATAGTTGTTTCATCTGCTGTATGGAAACAACACAGAGAGTCAGCAAAATGAAACAAAAAATATATTATGCCATTTAAAATGTCAAATGTTAAGACAAGGAGGAAATAATAAAAACAACAAGATGAAACAACTTATTACATATAGGGGAACTACGAGAGACAATTAGCAGAAACTTTGCAGGCCAAAAGGAAATGGCACAATATATTCACATTGTTGAAAGAAAAATTCCAACCAGAAATACTTCATTTTTAGTGGTAAGGAACTCCTTTAGCTGTGATGGTTTGGAAAAATCTCTCCTTCTCTAGTGAATGATAACTTTGCTGGGTGAAGTATTTCTGATTGGAATTTTTCTTTCAACACTTTGAAACATGTCATTTCCTTTTGGCCTGCAAAGTTTTTGCTAATTGCTTTATGGAGGTTCCCAACATATGTAAAAAGTTGTTTCATATTGCACTCTCTCTCATGTAATAGTGTTGAGCTTTACAATGAATCAGTTTATCAACTTAAAGTAGACTATTAGAGATATGCATTGTTATATGTAAACCTCATGGTAATTACAAAGCAAAAACCTATAGTAAATACACAAAATATAAAGAGAGGAATACAGGCATGCTACTAAAGAAAAAAAGTTATCAAACCACAAAGGAAGAGAGCAAGAGAAAAAGAAAGGAGTAGAAACTACAAAAACAACCAGAAAACAATTAAGAGAATGGCAATAATAATTTTAAATGTAGATGGACTAAATTATTCCATCAAAAGGAAAATTGAATTTTTTTAAAAAGACCCATTTACCATATATGCTACCTAGAAGAGACTCACTTTGGATATAATTACACAAATAGCCTGAAAGTGAAGGAATAGAAAATGATATTCTATGTGAATGGAAATCAAAGAAAGTTGGAGCAGCTATAATAAATCAATCAAGTAAACTTTAAAACAAAAACTATAATAGGAGACAAAGAAGAGCTACGTAATTATAAAGGGATCAATCCATCAAGAAGATATAACATACTAATATATAAAAAGCTAGGGACCATCACAAACTAAATGACCAAATGGTCAACCAACAGGAGTCAACATCAGGTGACCAGGCCAGCAGGGGGGCAGTGAGGAACAACTAAATCTCTGGGACATGGGGGAACTCTGGGTCTCCCATGATCAGAGGTGTGGCTGGCCTTCAAACCCAGGGCCCAGAGCTCCTTATCACCATCACGCCCTAGCTAGGGGCTCAGAGCTGCCTTTCGCTGCTACGCCCCTATGGGAGGTGGCAGTTAGGGGTGACCAGGCCAGCAGGGGGGGAGGGCAGTGAGAGACAATCAGGCCAGCAGGCAGGTGAGTGTTTAGAAACCAGGGAACGGTCCAGGATTGTGAGAGGGATGTCCTACTGCCAGTTTAGGCCTTATCCCTGGGATTGGGCCTAAAGAAGCAGTTGGACATCCCCCAAGAGGTGCCAAATTAGAGAGGGTACAGGCTGGGCTAAAGGGACCACCTCCCATGCACAAATTTCATGCATCAGTCTCTAGTTTATAAATAATTATGCACCCAATATAGGAGCACCTAAATATATAAAGCAAATAAACAAATCTAGTAAAGTTGCAGGATATAATATCATTATGCAAATATATGCTGCATTTCTAAACACTAATAATGAACTATCAGAAAGAAAAAGAAAATTTTAATCCCATTTATAATTGCATCTAAAAGAATAAAATATCTAAGAATAAATTTAACCAACGAAGTAAAAACCCAGTGCCATAAGATTGACTGCCTACAGAATAACTTTCATTGAGAGCATGTACATAAAATTATTTTGGGTTATTATGTATTCCAATAAATTGATATTGTACAAAGGAGCTGTTGAATTAGAAAAGGAAAAAATTTTTTTAATTCTCTTCCTTATGATATCATCAGTTGCTGTGTAATATTAATAGCATTCTTTGAAATATGACCTAGAATAAAATTACCTCTCTATGATGAGCTTTATAAAAGATTTCATCTTAGACTATAAATTTCAAGATAGCAAATACACTAACATCTTTATGGTTTCTAAAAATATCTATTTATATCACCCTCTCCAAATAATGTGCCAAATAAGTATCCTTTTTAGTATCATATAGCTCATCGTTTTTAAATTCTCCCAGCTGCTGATTATATTAGTAAGATGTCTTTCCTTTCATCCTCTTCCACAGCTGTAATAAAAAATTCTGGCATTTCCTTCCCAAGAAGCTCTACCCAGATGCATTGCCAGGCTCCCATATTCCTATGTTAAATAAGTGATTACTCTGCCCATCTTTAAAAATGTGTCTCATAATAAGGCAGTCAAGATACAATATCCATTATTGCAAATGAAGCCAACCATTTATGTAAAATAATAAGATAGCCTCATTTTCACTTTTCCCTGAGAGAATTGTAGCGATGTTTAAAAATTCTCTGAATTCTGTCTAGAACTAGGGCAAGCTATTGATTTGAAGAAAGCTGTAATCTTCCTTTGTAATTTGAAGTGCACTTTTTCCGCAGTGAATCAGAATAGCAAGAGCCCTAAACCCAAACAAAGACATCCTCACCCAAACCCCTTCTCTTTTCAGCTGGCCCCATTCTTCTGCATGCAAGGGACTTACGAAGACCTTTTCAATGAATTTCAAGGCATATTGAACTAAAAGGAGAAAGGTTCCAATAATTTCTTCCAGATTTAGGAGAGAAATGATTTCAAACTGCCAAGACATGATGAATATCACCTCTTGCTTTCCGCCAGTTCCTCATTGCAAATGATCTGTTGGGCAAGTTCAATTATGGGGTCACTCTGAAAGGATTCATAATTAGATTTTTTAAAGGAACAAATTAGCTCTTTGTCTTTCTGAGGCAGAGGAGTCAGAACACTTGTTCTCTGAGCATTCGGGGATGTTGACTTCTATGGATATGATGCTTTCCACAGCCAAGGAGACTTACTCCAAATAAAGGCTTGGAGAGAAGTCCAGCCCTTTGTGATTTGGAGAAATAATAATTTAGCAAGCTATATAACATAATGGTTTATGAAATTCTTCCTTCAAGGACCATTATCTAGGGCTAATAGTGCTTTCTTTCTTTCTTGTGCTTGTTTAGAGTATAATTACAAGAGTAAGAGGAGGGAAGGGAGTTGGGTATCAAGATAATCATTTGCCAAATTAATGCAGTCAAGTGGAATTTCTGGCCTTTAGGGCTTGTTTATCAATTACTTATATTGCTCTCTGAGTTCCTGCATTTCCCCATAGAATGAAATTTGTTTTTGTTTCTTTTTCCATTCATATACCAGCTCTGAGAAAAGTCAGTTGAGATCAAAACATTTTTCAGAAAGAATCTCTTTTACTCTGCTTAATATAATGATGTACTTCCCAGTCAGCTTCTCATCCATTTCAAGAGCATTTCATAAGGAATAGTAGTTATCTCTCTCCTTTATCAGAGTTTCTGTTTTCTTTTCTTTTCTCTCTTTTAACTATTAAAATTGTTTCTTCCCCAACTGGTTTTTGTTTCTGCATCATGTTTTTAAAGTGACTACATAGGTTTTTTAATGGTAAAACCACTTTTATAATGTCATGTGGTGTGAATATTCAAAACTGGTGGGGTAATAGAAGTGCTGGTAGTGTTTCACATCTGCAGAGGAGACAGGAGCATCGGTGGTATCCCCCAGACATCTGGTATCCCAGGAACTATTGGACCCATCCTTTTGGAAAATGTGCCTGGCACATTAATTTCTCAACTAATTTGTGTTTTTAAGAGCAAAGAGAAAATGGCAGGAGCAAACAACTGCTTAAAACTATGCCATCTTCTCCACGTGATCTTAAAAAGAAATCTGAACCTTTTTAAAAATATAACAGTAAATCAGAATTGGTGTTCCTTTTCACATTTTGTTCTTCTTCAAATGCTAATTGCAAATTTTTCACCCTTTAAAAGTTGGTTTATTAAAACCCACTTTTTAATTTTAAAAAAGGTACCTGTTTAAATGAAGAAAATAAAATGTGAAGTCTTTGGAGAGCAAAGTATTTTATTTTGTTGCCACCTAAGAAAGTAGGTGTTTTGGGTGGACTTGTGTCATCACAAAAGATATATTGAAATCCTAACTGCCAGTAATTCAGAATGTGATCCTATTTGGAAACAGGGTCCTTCTAGAGATAATAAGTTAAAACCAGGTCACCATGGTGGACCCTAATTTAATATGACCAGTGTCCTTATAAAAATGGGGATATTTGGACACAGACACACAGGGAAAATGATGCCAAGTAAAGATGAAGCTGGAGATCTGGGTGATGCATCTATGAGCCAGAGTGCCAGAGATTACCAGAAATCCACCCTTTCAGCCCTCAGATAAAACCAAGCATGCCAAACCATCTTTGACTTCTCACCTTCAGTACGACACTGGGTTTAAGCTACCCAGTTTGTGGCACTTTCTTGCAGCGAAGTACCAAAATTAATACAGTGCAGAACTTGTATTTCCAGAAGTCGAGGGCATCTGCAGGAGTGGAATGGCCACAACTGGAAAACAGGGAGCCAAAAAGATCCAGAAGACTAGGGAAGGGTCAAAACCAAAAAGATTTTCCTAACACGACATAAATTCTAAAGAGCAAAACAAGCAAACAAACCTTAGTTATAGACTCAAAGACTGAACCAGAGTTTGCAAGACATTCTGTTCTCAGCCCAAATGTCTCCTCCTCAGAGAGTGACCAATTTATATAAGTAGCCCTCCTCTTCCCTCCTATCTCTGTCAGTCTCTATCCATTACCCTCATTTTATCTGAATCATAGTACTTATTGCTATCTGAAATTATTTTTACATTTATTTATCAAGTGTTTTTTTTTTTTTCTTCCTCTCCTAGAAAATAAGTTCCCCTTCTGTATTGTAGAACAGTGCCTGGCATATCACAGGTGTTCCACACATCTTTGATGAACAAATAAAGTAGATTTGAAAACCCAGGGGAAATCTGGACCTGGAGATACTGTGTTCTTTGAAGTACCAGACAGTGCAAGCAGGCTATTAGGTGGGGCCCTGTGTCCTTGCCCATGAGAGAACAGAAGATGGAACATTTCCCATACCAACTCAGAGGTAGCTGAGGCTTAGGAAACCAGTGTTGATTTGTACATGCCTGAGCACTCATGGGAAAAGACAAGAATGTGGCACCCCAAACTAAGCACCGGCCACTCAAGAAACACTACCCACCTGCTTCCAGGACTTACCTCTAGCCATACAATAGAAGAACTTGAACAAATTCAGTGACTAATTTACTCAAGATAACAGACTATCCACCATGCAGTTTCTAGGAGAAACATGTGCTCCTTAAATTGAAATTTCTGCCCCATTAACTTTCTGAAAGGTGGAGGTGGAGAGTTACTGTGGAGTTCTGCTAATGTGGTAATCTGCGATACAGTAAAGCCCTCAGGGGGAACTTTTCAAGTGTTCTAGTGAATGTTTCTGTTTGGAGGAGTTTGTATTTAACGGATGACAAGTTAATGTGTCGTCAGTGTCTTGGTTGTAGAAGAGCTGCTAAAAGGAATGACAAATGTATGTGCAACTTACTATTTTCCTGATACATTAACATGTCGGCTAAACAAGATTTTAAATCTTGTAAAACTGAAAGAACATTCCAGAGAATTGAACTTTGTGACTTACTCAGCTCCTTCCCCAGAACTTTTCCGAGGACCTTTGACTTTGAGTTTTCCAAAAAGAAAATAGAATTCTCTAGCAGGAAAATCTATACAGTGTGGTCATGAACCTTATGCAAAGAAACCAAGAAACTGATACCAATCCTATATATTTAGAACCTATTGATATATATTTGCTTTAGATCCCAAATCATGACCTGGTGATTTGACATTATCCCCTCATTCACGTTAGATCCTTCTCTCTCTCTCTCTCTCTCTCTCTCTCTCCCTCTCTCCCTTCCTCCCTCCCTCTCTCTCTCTTTCTCTCCTCAACCAAGCAAGGATATGTTTTTGGTTTTTTTAAATTGATTTTTAGAGAGAGAGAAAGGGAGAGAAAGAGAGAGAAAAAACAAAAATGTGAGAGAGAAACATCTATTGGTTGGTTGCCTCTTTTATATGCCCCAACCCAGGATTAAACCCACCACCTTTGGGTGTACAGGACAACACTCCAACCAAGTGAGTGACCTGGCTAGAGCAGATCCTGCTCTTTGTATCATAATACCATCTGTCTTCCCCCAGAAACTTAAGCAATCAGCAATGGTCATTAATGCCTCTAATGCGTTTGGAGATTAAGCAGATGTTATTTTTGCCCTTAGTTTATTCCTAAGGCTAAGAGGCACAGAAAGCCATATAACAATTTAGAATTGCTCACAGAGTAAAACGTGGACATCTGGCCCATTACCAACTACTTCATCCAACAGATATGCAATTACTCTTTAGAGTTAAATGCACCATGCTACTCTCTTGTCTTATATTACTGGTTCTGGTCAAGAGGCATATATATATAGGGTATCCTCAAAAATGTATACACACACTTTAAATAACTATTAAGGCAGTGTTTATTAAAATATACTTCATTTTCAAAATTGAGCTAGCAACTGTTAAAATGAGTATACATTTTGGGGGGACACCTCGTATTTGTACTTGTTTAGGCACCTGACAATCTGTTCTGTTGTAGGCAAAAGGGGCATTTTTAGCAGCCTTTTATCCTTATCCTGGGCTGCTCTTCAGTTTCTAGGCTGGTTCCTTGTCCCATTTCAAATCCTCTCTTTTTATAGGTGATGATTGCATTAACTAACGAACAAAATATAATATTGTGCCTACTTTATTTCTCATATTTGAAAAATATAGTCAATAGAAAGAATGATTCTTTCAGTGTGTGTGTGTGTGTGTGTGTGTGTGTGTGTGTGTGTGTGTGTGTGTTTCAGGAGTTAAGAGAAAGGGAACTGCAATGTGTTTCTGAACCTCTTCCAGGGTTGAAGCTCTCTCGCCATCCCCAACATCTTTAAGATTTAAAGTGCTCTTTGCAAGTCATCATTTTTTCATGATGAAGAATTCCCTACGGAATTGCTGTAGTGCATAGCAAATCAAAACGAACTAGAAAAAAATCCAAGCAGTGAACACACATCTAAGAAAATGAACATATGGATCCCGGGTAGACTAGCAGCCTGAGCTGCTCCCTGCTACTCTGGGCTTCCCCATCTAAGATTTCACCTAAGGTCCCACCAAGCCTTAGGAAGCTTGAAATAACCACGAACCACTCACTCATTAGTTGAGTGATCTTGAGTAAGCTACTTCACATCTCTGAGTTTCACTTCTGTCATCTGGGAAATGGAGAAAATATCTTTGAATTCACTGTAGAGAATGAAGCTCTATAAAATGTGTGGGATAAAATACTGCACAGTGACTGGTGTGCATCCACATTTTAAAATGAGGCCTACAATAGCAATGGCATGAAGTATCATGTTTGTTAGCTGTTTAGGGAAAATTGCTTATTTTTCGATGAAAAGTGTTTATAAATACACAAACTTGTTCATGATCTCACCTGTTTCTCTTCTATTTCTCCCTCTTTTAGCTCTTTCTAAATCTCCTGGTACCTGTGTTTATGGAGTCCCTCCCCGACAGAAAGGTATCGGATAAAACAGACTGTCACTTATCCTTCTCAGGCATAGAACTGTGAGAGAAAGAAACCCTTAATGTGGAAAAATAGATAGGATTTGGGTAAAGTAAAACCCTCCCTTTCCTCTTTAAATTGCAAAGATGGGTAACCAGCTACTCAGCTCAGAACAATTTCTGAGTGCCACTCACCATCTGACCTCTGCTTATCTCTGTACGTAGTTCCAAAGCTCACCATTCCCACCCTTATGCACATCACCTGTCCTCTTCCTTCACTTCATTGTCTGCACTTTTGGCACACACTTCTCTCATGTTATGCCTTTGGATGTACTATTCCCTTTACCTAGAATGCCCAACTCTCATCCAGATAACTCCTAGTTGTCCTTGAAGGTGCAGCTCAGATAACTATTCTGAACTATCCATGGTACCCTCCCCAGGGCTAATCACCATTTGACTCCAGATGATGGAGGAACAAGGATTCCCACTGCAATCTGTGAGAATTCTGGACTCTGGATTGTATTGTGCACAGTCTGCAGGACTGTTCCTGATTCTCTCACATCCTGTCCACCAGCCCACCTCTCCTGTGTACCCCAGTAGCTTCATGATGAAAATGTTTATTCCACTGTTTTAACCATTACTTCGAAGTTTTTAACCAGAGACTGTGAGTTCCTTGAGGAGGAATATGGGTTCTATTTCTGTTTTCCCAATTCCTCTCATTCACTCTTAATCCTCCATCAGTAGCCTTGTTAATTTCCAATAGGGAAGAGCCATTTCCAGATGAGACTCTGAGTACCTTAATAGCTTGGTAATAGGTGGCTCACAGTTTTATAGGAAAGTATGAAAGGCAACAAGGGCTATTTGTGGATAAAGATAAGCTAACAAGAATCAGCTAAGTAGACTAGAATAATAGTGGAGAAAAGATGGTCTCTAGTACCCTCTTGAGATTCACTCATATCCCTTTGGATTTCAAATGGAGGTGATATCTGTATTCCCAAGACGAGAAGGCTGACTATGCCTAGAGTGAGTCATGCTGCTTGAAGCCATTCTAATATTTATTTAGTTAGAACCATAACCACACTGGGCATTGTTGGCCTCATATGGATCATATATTCACAGTCAGCTCTTGGATTAGACAAGAAGATGTATGTTATCTCTGCTGTTGCTTAAAATGTCTTTTCATTTCATTATGACTATTGTGCTTAGAGGCATGATTTTCAGTCTATAATCCTCATTAAATGTTTACAACATAATCTATACATTTATGTGCACAGTCTTCTTTGAAGTAGACTCTGTTGAAATGGATATCCATTATCTGTTATCTCTGTCTTGCTCTAGCTAGGAAGAGACAATTTTTTACATGAATGGACTTTGCAACTTGGCACATATTAACTGATAGCAGCTGAAGTTCTAGAAAGGTCTAAGTTCCAAAGGACAAATTTTAAAAATATATATGTTTTTATTGATTTTAGAGAGAAAGGAAGGGAGAGGGAGAGAGACAAGAAACACGGATGTGAGAGGGAAACATCATTGATCCGGCTGCCTCCTGCATGACTCCTGCTGGGGATCAAGCCCAAAACCCTGTGCATGTGCCCTGACCATGAATCCAGCCATGACCTCCTGATGCATAGGATGATGCTCAACCACTGAGCCATACCAGCCAGGCAAAGGACAACTTTTTGTTTGAACACTAATTAAAGGGCTGTATCACAGCCCCCAAATTCAATAGTCTCTCTTATTATATTCTTGGTATGTTTGCAGGTTAAATTTAACTAAATAAAAAATAAATTAGAGGCAGTATAGTTTCATCAAGGGAACATCAAGTTGAATTGTTGAAAACCACAAAAAGTGGGTAGCATTTAGATCAACTCCAAAATGAATAATACCCACTGTCTGAAAAGACACTTGTGTGGTGGTCTTCATGCAGGAGGAGTAAGGATATTCTTCATGTGGAATATCACAGAAAATTGAAAAGTAGGAACTAACATTTGTGAGGGCCAAGATAAAGAAAAAGTGAGGAAAATTTGGGAATTGCTTCTAAATCTGAACCAAAGGAGACCATTTTAGGAGAGATGTGATGATGATCAACACATTTTCACATGCAGGGCTTGAGAAAGCAAAGAAATGTTTACAACTGATGCCTTTACCACAGTCAAGCAAACAAAAACTCAGAGTTGGAAAAATTGAAAAGACATACAAGGCTGTGTTATACTATCCTGCATGAAAGAAGACTTTAGTGTCAGAAGGTGTTTAACTGCAAAGAAGGCCACCTGTGAAGAGAAGAGAACTTGTTTTAGTTACTAATGTTCCATTTGCTGCATATCCATCTAGAGTTCATTATCTATATATTTGTTATTGGCTGTGATTATCCATAAACCACTTCCATCAAGGGAAGAAAAGGGAAGATGGTTGTGTCAGGAAATTTTCAGTATTGAGGAAATGAATGGTTATGTTTATTTCAGTCATTGTGGGCAATTCGTATACCCATACTATGTTTATGTAAAAATATGAAATGACTTCATAAATCTGAACAACTTTACTTTATTGATTTTGCAGAGTTAAGAGGAAGATCTATGAGGCATGAAGCCTTCAATCAGGTTTGGAAGAAAGTAAAATGAATGCAATGATAGCAGACTGCCACTAAGACCCATGGACAATGCTACATTCATACTTCTCTATAGAACTTTAAGATTAATTAGTAATATGCTACCTTTGCGAGATGAAAAGAAACTAATGCCAAGAAGGCATATTCTTCCATATTTGGAATAGACCTACTCTCAAGACCATGGCTTCAAAAGTGTCCTGTCTATATGTTTTGACAGTTGTGTGCTGGGCCAGCGCTCTCTGGTACTTGAGCGTAACTCGTCCTACTTCTTCCTACACTGGCACCAAGCCATTCAGCCATCTAACTGTTGCCAGGAAAAACTTCACATTTGGCAACATAAGAACTCGACCTATAAACCCACATTCTTTTGAATTTCTTATAAATGAGCCCAACAAATGTGAGAAAAACATTCCTTTCCTTGTTATCCTCATCAGCACCACCCACAAAGAATTTGATGCCCGCCAGGCCATCCGAGAGACATGGGGGGACGAGAACAGCTTTAAAGGGATCAAGATCGCCACTCTGTTTCTCCTGGGCAAGAACGCAGATCCTGTTCTGAATCAGATGGTGGAGCAAGAGAGCCAAATCTTCCATGACATTATCGTGGAGGACTTCATCGACTCCTACCATAACCTTACCCTCAAAACGTTAATGGGGATGAGATGGGTGGCCACTTTTTGTTCAAAAGCCAAGTATGTCATGAAAACAGACAGTGACATTTTTGTAAACATGGACAACCTCATTTATAAACTGCTAAAACCTTCCACCAAACCAAGAAGGAGGTATTTTACTGGCTATGTCATCAATGGAGGGCCAATCCGGGACGTCCGCAGTAAGTGGTACATGCCCAGGGATTTGTACCCCGACAGTAACTACCCGCCGTTCTGTTCGGGGACTGGCTATATCTTCTCAGCCGATGTGGCTGAACTCATTTATAAGACTTCACTCCACACAAGGCTGCTTCACCTTGAAGACGTCTATGTAGGACTGTGTCTTCGCAAGCTGGGCATTCATCCTTTTCAGAACAGTGGCTTCAATCACTGGAAAATGGCCTACAGTTTGTGTAGATACCGCCGAGTTATCACTGTACATCAGATCTCACCAGAAGAGATGCACAGAATCTGGAATGACATGTCAAGCAAGAAGCATCTCAGATGTTAGGATTTTTACCAGTGTAAATACATTTCTTTTTTAAGAAACGGGGCTTAGGGTGTTGGTATTTTACAGGTGTCACCAGAACAAGTGAACTGGTGAATGGGGTTTTGTAAAAAGCGTTTTCTTCTCGCTCTTAGTTTCTTTCTTGGATTGCCAATTTACGAGCATTAGGCTCCAATCATAGGAACAATGCATACATGAGAAGGGCCAGATTTTATTCTCAGGTCCTACGGCCTTGAATTTATCTCAAAAAGCAGCTTCCTATCAACTGCTAGGATTTACATACTGTGCATCTGAGATACAAATCTGGTTCTGGGAAACTGAAACTCACAGTCATGTCTTCATAGCGTCTCTGCAGAAGGAAAGAAATAACTCTTTTTTCAAAAACAACTCAGAAGTAATGCACAGTCAGGAAGACACACTGGGCGTGAATGATTAGTATTGTATGTGCTGTTACATTGAATTTTTACATACATTGCCACATCATGTGTACAGTTTCTGTGGTTCCAACAAGAAATGAACTTACTAGTAGCACTGGCAGGGAGGCTGCAGTTAAATACACAGAAGCTTAAACTTAAGAACCAAATACTTTGTATGTTTGGAAGACCATTCTGCTTGCTCATCGAACACACATGACCTGGTGCCTCCAAGGGGATTTTGCCAGATGTCGTCGTTCCTGCTACCCTCCACATCATGTAGCTAAGTGCATCTTACAGTTTCTGTCTCAGGCAGGCACATGTGTAGAAATAAGTTGGTGGGAGGCCAGAAGAACAATAAATTGCACAGAGAAAATACAAATTTATATATGCGTTATAATTCACATAAGCTTAGCAAGAGTACAAGATGTCCTTCCCACGCATTTGCGAAGTAATTGAGAAAAATCTTTTAACAGGTACTACGTTATTGAATGATTTAGCCCTACAGCTAAGAGATGTAATACTCTCTAATATTTGAAACATCCAAGTACCTCTATCATCCTGGCTGATAGGAGTGTTCTGAAGGCTCTGTAATTGGGGTTCATGGGAAAGAAGAGGGGGAAGCTTGAGTTCAGGTTCCACTGATGCCATAATACTTATTGGGTCATGTATCTTTACCTTATTGTGCATCAAATACACTCATTTATAAAATGGCTGGAAAAACACCTACCTCACAGGTGCTGAGAGCAAATCTCATTTGCTAAGTATTTTAAGATCCTTGGTTTAAAAGGTGCTACATAATGCAATGTATCATGCATTATGCTAAATGCTAAAATAGTTAATTACAATGATGGTCAGAAGTAGTAGTCACATCATTTTAATATAAAATCTGCCAAAATAAAGATCAAATATGAACTGTTACTGCACCTGATTCTGCTAAGGCTTTTCCTTGGAGATGTTAATTGTTTGGGGAAGCTTCAGTTTCTCTGTCATTTATTCTGGCTTCAAGGAATAAGTTATTATTTCAGTGCATTGCCCTGATCTCCCAGGATGCTGAAAGGGAAGACAGCTGGCTTTCTTTGGGGAGGAGCCTCTGGCGAGGGGTATATTAGAGAAATTGAAGCACATGCTTTGCAAAATGTATCACATCAATGTAGATTTCAGGAAAAGTGAGACGTGATCTGAAGTCTCAATCAGAACTGAGGATCAGTGGAGCTAGTCCACCTCTATCAGAAGAATAGTCCCTCAGCAAACTACACATTCCACAACTTCTACCATTCATTAGAAAACTTGGTTTTCATTCAAAGGAAGGCCCACAGCTGAAAGAGTTTTCAGCCTATTTACTGAAAACACTGGATGCTTCATCCCCAGCCCCAGAAGAGCCTCATGTGAGATAGGCCTCCCAGTCCCTTACTACATCTTCATCTTACAGTCAGCAGAACTATAAGAACTGGGGAGATATGTATTAGCAGAGGTGAGCCACCCTCTTACCCTACCTACCCTTTACCTGCTATGAGTTCCAGTCACTGCGGAGGTCTCATGAATTTGTACTTGGTTCACCTTTCAGTCGTGTGGCTGAGTCAAGCCTCTGTCTCATACTACCGTCTTGCATTCACCTTATGCTGACTCAAGTCACCATTGGTGTCATGGAATTATGTGCTGTAAGCATCATATATGTACATATATCAATCGGTGTGCGTGTGTGTGTGTATGTGTGTGTGTGTGCGTGTGTGTGTTATGAATAGAGCCCTAATCTTTAAAAGGAGCAAAAATCAGAAAATCATGTCTTAAAAGAACTATTTCCTAACTTTTTTATGCTAGGTAGTGCCCATGTGACAAACATGTAAATATTCATCAAAGACCATATGTATATATTTTAAAGGCATTTTTTTTTCTTCTCCCCACTGTTACACATAGCTAGAATGTGCTTGCTGGGTACATTTTTTTCTGCATGGAGCTTGGTGAGGCAAGGCCATTTGTCCAGTTGTAATAGCGTAAAGCATGTTTGCCCTTTGTTTTTTGAATGTTCAAAAGATGTTTAAGTCAAGTGATCAGAAAATGCTCTAATTTTCTACTTTTGTTAATTTTGACACTGGCCAAATTATGGTTTTGATTATTTGTGATGCCATATTTTTTTTAAAAAAAATTATCATTTCTCTGGTATAAAATAATATTTCAGACAGTATTGTACTTAGTCATTTAGACAGTTTTTACAAAAACCTCTGATTGTCCCCATATAATTTTTTTTCGTTTTGCATTGTATAACAAAAGGTATTAATAATTAGTGTCTATATTCTTACATTTTCTTTTGTAAATTTATTTTGGGGAAAATTTTATCTTTGGTGACTAGATTGTGTGGCTTTGTGTCTTCTTACATTGACTCAAATGCCAGTTTCAATATATAATATTGTATTTTTAAATACTAGAGTAAAAATGAAGATCATTTTTTATTTGGATTAAATTCAGAAAAACAAAACCTCTTTGTGAGATATGATATAGGGACAACAAACTCTTTACAGAGAAGCTAAGGAAGGAGTTTTTCAATCAGATCTCTTCTATCAAAACACAATGGAACATTTACATAAAACGCCTGGGATTCATTTTCTACCTTTCCTAATATGTGGGTTAGTGGGGAATTGATGATGTGATTTCTTCGGTAAAGGTGAAGATAGTTTTTATAAGCAACAACATAACTTGTGAATGAAAGAAGTAATTTACTAGAAACACTTGTTGATGATAATTGACATTTAGGTATATCGTTATATATGAATGATTGTATTTATGTATTTATTTGTCAAAATTGTACATACTATTTCGCCAAATGTAATTGTCTGTAAAAGTGCACTCTCCAGGTTTGTAGTACTGTTTAGGGTTACATGGGTTGCCAATCAAGCTGCTAATCAGAATACTATTTTTTTGTATCAATGTTATAAAACTGAAAGTGACATAGATGCTGAAGATGTCTTTACATTCAGTTTCTTCACCTTCCTCTTGAAATGTAAACTGTTGATTAAAAGCACGATGCTAATGTGTAAGCCCATCTGTCCTGAGGAAGATTATGGTTCCATAAAGCTGATTTTTTTAAACCATTGGGATAAATAAACAGAAGGAGAACATATTTTCCACGTTGCTTCTTTTCTGAATTTTTTTGGTGAGATGTGATCATAACTATTCATTAATGCCTTGGCATCATTAACCTCCTCCACAGCCTCAATCTAGGTGATAGCTCAAGCCATTCAGAGTTCATCCCTGACAGCCCAGTGCAACATAACAGTCAACTCAGAGATGACTTGGCCTAGTAGGTCAGGGGCAACTCCCAGATTTAGGAAGCTGATATCTTCCTTGCCTCTTGGTGGCTTCGGGAAAGTTTTTTGTGTTAAATTCTATGAGTTGAACATGCCAACAAATTCTATCCAGAGAGCTTTCATATTGTTAATGTGCTTAGTGAGTTAGTACACGTAGAATCTAAGGCAAAATTGTCATTCTTATGTTTCACCCACATATATCCTTTGTAATGTTGCATACTATATTAAAAGTTTGATAGGCTGGAAAGTGGTATACAGGTATTCTTTGAGGCAAACAAGTAGATGCTGATTGCTGATGCTGACACCATAAGCAAGAGACTAGTAGCTATTTAAGAGACAAGTTCTTTTTATTATCAATCCTAATCTAACTAAATAGGTTTTCTTTACTTTTTAATGGAAATTTAACTTTGGATTTACTACCCCTGTACCTTGGAGTTCAAAAAGGGGAGCTGAAAAATGTAAATGATGAAAATGTAAAATAGATAGATTTGTGTTCAATGTGACTTTTTAAAAGGCCCAGCATCAAGAGCAGTATTCTATAAGTATTGTCTCTGGCTAGGAATATCAGTGTCCAGAGGGATATTTTAGAAACACCCAACCAGAAATATGGGGGGTGGCTATGCAATCTTGTCTAACACACCCTTTAAATGATTCTGATGCACATTGAAGTGGAGAACACTAATCAAGAGCAGGGTTTTGCAAACTGCACTCTGACCCACATCTAGCCTGCTGCATAGGAGCTAAGCATGGTTTCAGGACGAACATTTGCAATGACTTGGTGATAGGGGACACTAACATTGAACCCCAATAAAGCAAAATACTATCTCAATAGAAAGAAGTTCACCCTTCTCATTAGTAGATGTGTATTGCCAAAAAAAAGTACTCAATTATTGTTTTATTATCTTTTTAATTCCATCAGTGCAAAAACTGTAGAAATTTGTTATCTAAGTACACTCATGTAGCTTCAACTTTCACTCTTGTTCAAAGCTTAAAATATTTATTATCTGGTCCTTTACAGAACAAGTTAGCTAACCTCTTACTTACAGGAACAGGGAAACTTCTAAAAAATGTTGTTACCTACAAAATTCCTCCAATTGTATATGAGGAGTCACATCAATAAAGCATACTGGGATTGTCTCCATGATCCAGAGAAATGACAACGTAGTTGTGATGATGAATTGTTTTGAAAACCAACAGCTGCATATTATTTCTCAAGTACTTTCTTTTTCTCTCTGAGTGATTTTTAAAAATTATAAAAGCTTGATTCTAATTGTAACCATTAGCCAAAGCTTAATTAATATATTGCTTAAAGATGTGTGGGTATTAGACCTAAGACAGTGGGTTTCGTATAGCTTGATTATCATAATTACAAGCATTCTATTTTCCCATTTACTTAATTGATTGTCATAGCTTTCTAGATGAATTCACGCTGTTGGAAGAAAATTGAGTACATTTCTGAGAGAAAAAATAAAAAAGCAGAAATGGAGCTATTTTGAAGAACAGTGTTCCAGAATATAATCCATGTGAGAATGAAAAATTGCCCTTGACAATATCTAATATCTCTTTACCTCTTTACTGGTTAAAATAGGCATTTTTCTGAAATGAATGAAAAAGTATTATTGATTCAACTACATCTATAATAACACTGGCTCTACTATCTCTTCAGCCAGAGGTGCCTGGTACTCAAGAAAAATTTTCCATTTAGTTTTCCTTATAGAATCTATTAGTTTAGTATATTATGTCGATTATTTGTTATGCCTCTTGCAATGACCTCAGTACTCACCTAGAGGGAGCATGGCATGAGAGGTGATTTATTCTCTCTCTAAGGTTCATTCCAAGGTGTTTACTCAGCAGTGGCTGCCTGGTATGGCAGGTTGGGCAGAGCTACGTGTGGAGGATTCATGATGAAGACTATTTTTTCAGCAGAGACAAGGATGACCTCACCAAGAATGAGGTAAGGGGGGAAAATCAGATACTTTCTCCCATTACAAAGCCTTAAATTTTCAGTGCCCTTTCCTCTGTTTTGTCATCATTGTTTAATCCTAAGAGTAGCTCCATTAAGTAGATGCTGCTATTAACTCAACTGAATACCAGAGAACTGAGGCAACAGAGAATTCGGTAACTTACAGGGTGAACTCAGTCCCACTGGCTTTAAAGACTATATTCATAACCAAAAGAGCATGTGGCCTCTAAAAGATAGGAACATACCCCTACTCCACCACCATTCTATTCCTATGGAACTCAGTATAATTATTTTAATTGGTCTTCAGATTGGAACTTCCCATCCCTTATCTTTCTTACTGAGTTATAACTTACAAACTTTAAAATCTACCCCCTTTAAGCGTATAGTTCTATGAGTTTTGACAAATGCATAAATTTGGGTAACTACCACCATAATCAAGATATGGAATAGTTCTATCACCTCCACCCCACCCCCAGATTCTCTCATGCTTCTTTGTACTCATCCTCCTCCCACACACACACTACCACTACTTGCAGCCTCTGGTATTCACTGATCTCTTTTCAAACTTATACTTTACATGATATTTGTATTTTATTCAGTAGTAATCATATATATTTAAGGTTTAGAAAAAGGTTCTTTGGATAACCCATTATGACAACTTAGTACAAGGAAAAGAGAGAAAATAGAAAAAGTCAAACAAATCCTTAAGTCAAACAACATAAAACTACAAGTAAAAATTTAGGAGTTTAAAAATAAAACACCATTGATTTAGTAATATCCAAATCTAATGAATATTAATAAGAAGGTACAAGTCAAAAACCTAGAATCCCCGTTCACTGAGAGTCTAGCCCTCTGACTCTGTCCTTTGGAGCTCTGACACACATTGCTGTTGAGTAAAAAGAACAACCTGTAAGTTCAATTATACTTGTTTCCCTCTTGGAAGCAAAGGATCTTTTGGAGAGGCATCCATCACCTGCTAGGTCGTTAAAAAGGCAAGCACTCTCTACACTCGGGGATTTGTCTCCACACCTGTCTCATGCCACACTCAGAGGAGCTCTCCTTCTGTTACCTGCCTGTGGGTCCTTTCTATTGGTTCCTTCAACATATGCTAGTTCATATTTCCTTTAAGAAAAGATAAATCCACAACTACAAGCTTCTCTTCAAACTTTATTGACAGACATATCTGAGTTAACTTGGAAAGCATGTCATTTGTAACAATATGGTCTTCAGTCCATGAGACAATCCAAGCTATAAACTCATGGCTGTGAGAGCAGGAAAGGTAGCATGAGGGGCACACATACTCAAGAGCAATGCTTCTCAGATTGTAGTGTGCCTTGGAAGTCTTGCAAAAGTGCAGATTGGTAGTCCAGTACAACCCAAGGTTCTTATTTTCTTATAAGCTCTCAAACAATACTGATGGACTGCCCATAGTAACAAAAATCTAGTATTCTAGGCTACATTCTAGACAGAGCTATTAGCATGTATTAAGTACCTATTATGGACCATACCAAAGGCTTTTGCACCACTCTTTGAATCTTCAGAAATTGTTGGAAGGTATTAAACATTAAGGTGAATTTTGAGTTTCTAGTATGGTCCTGAGTTAGAAAATCACTCTTTTTATGTCTTGTATATAAATTTCTCGAAGACCTTATTGGAAAAGGTTGAGGGCCTAAAGGAAGTAGTAGACCCAAGAAATAAAAAGTGAGAAGCAAAATAGCTTCATTATTATCTTGTTGAAACTGTGCCCAGTAGCCCAGAACTACAGGATTCTATCTTAAAGCCACATTGGAATTAACAACTTAGGTCCGGGTTAAAGATGGCTTCATTTTTCCATCAACCATTGAACTCTTGCCGAGCCTAAGGGTGAGAATATTATGTAGCACAGAGGGAAGCATGTGTGGCCAGACTTCAGGGCTCCTGATAACAGAGCATGGATATGACAGGAACAGAAGGGAAACAGCAGAGAGAGAAATACATACATATGCCATCTCTGGACAAATAGTGACCCCTCATAGGTATAAATATGGCCATTCATTGTCAGAAGATTACCATTTCAATTAGTATTCTGACTTCTTGAAGTGGAACAATGATTAGGTTGGGAAAAAGGAAGCTTCTTGGCGTGAAATTAGAAAGTAGGTGCTGCATCCCAAGTAAGGATTCCAGTATTATTGGCACAATTTGCAGTTGAAGAATCTAGAGTCAAAAATGGGAAACTGGAAAGAAAGTATTCAAACCCCAGGTCTTTTGACTGACTCCAAATGCTTTTTTTATTGTTACTAAATCATACTGCTCTCAATTCTCTTCATACTATTGGAAACAAAGTACAGGCATACCTAGGATATTTGGGAGTTTTGTTTTTATTGTTTTCAAATGAGAACCTGATCCTAAGATTTTATGAAACTGCAAAGAACTCAGAATGGCCAAGATGATTTTGGAAAAGAAAATAAAAGGGGAAAGGAAGGAAGGAAGGAAGGAAGGAAGGAAGGAAGGAAGGAAGGAAGGAAGGAGGGAGGGAGGGAGGGAGGGAGGG